>CM053513.1:58010222-58061161 GCA_028627145.1 Eidolon dupreanum
AAAGTTTTTAATTTTGCTGAAGTCCAATTTATCCATTTTTTCTTTTGTAACTGGGGCTTTTGATGTTATATCTAAGAGACCATTACTTCATCCAATGTCATTAAGATTTACTCTTAAGTTTTTTAATAAGGCTTTTATAGTTTTAGCTCATATTTAAATCTATGATCTATTTTTAGTTAATTTTTGTGTATAATGTGAAGGAGGGGTCCAGCTTTATTTTTTTTGTATGTGGATATCCAGTGATCCCAATACCATTTGTTGAAAAAACTATTCTTGACCCATTGAATCATCATGACACCATTGTCAAAATATGATTAACTTTAAATGTTTTCTAGACCCTCAATTCTATTCCAACATATGTCCACAATACCACACTATCTCGATTACTGTAAGTTTGTTATCAGAATATATAAGTCCTTCGACTTTGTTCTTTTTCAAGTTTTTTTTTGGCTATCTGGCTCCTTTGCATTTCCATGTAAATTTTAAGATCAGATTCCTTATTTCTGTAAAATAAGCAGTTAGGATCTTGATAAATTTTATGTTGAATCTGTAGATCAAATTAGGAAGTATTACTGTAATAAAAGTATCATCTTCCAATCCATGAACATGTGCTGTCATTCTGTTTATTTAGATCTTCTTTAATTTCTTTCAATAATGTTTTGTAGTTTTCTGTGTATAAATCTTGTACTTCTTTGGTTAAATTTATTTATAAATATTTTCTTTTTTGATGGTATTATAATGGAACTGTTCTATTGATTTTATTTTGGCAATATATAGAAATATATGGAAATATAATTGATAAAATATAGACAATATTGATGATATATAGAAATATAATTGATTTTTATATGTTGATCTTAGATCTTGAAACCTTGCTAAAGATGCAGATACAGTTTTGTATATATACTGAAAGTACTTACTGATTTTAAATCAAATATAGAATGGTTAATAAAACCTTTACTGCTGTACTTAAACAAAAATTTAGGCCATTTGGTCATTTCTTTAAGTAGAAAAAGTATCTAATATCTTCTGCTTTCATAACCATCACAAATATTTTCAGTAATATACTATAAAAAACATATCTCATAGTATTCTTGCTCTCTGCAGGCTTATTATCTATTGGAAAAGATAGTATACACACATAAATATTTTTATGCCCATATTTAATGTATACAAAAGAGTCAGTTATCTGTTTCATTTTCAAAATACATAAACTTACCCTTCTATGATTAGAAAGAAACTTGTGTTTTGGGTTGTTTGACTTTAACTTAAATTTTGTATTAAATAAATAATCTTTGGAATTACTTAATGTGTTGAATAATTTTACTTACAGAATAATAATATGATGAATATGTAATATGTTTCACCACAGTGAAGCATAAATAGAAACATGGCATTAACAAAGTTAACATACTTGTAAATAGAGGAATAACAATGGATATACTTTATCTTATTTCTCTTTTTACTACATATACATTTTAAAATAGGCTCTAAACTTTAATTTATGAAACATAGTTCAATTTAATGTTATAATGAAAGCACAGGACTTATGGGTTTTAAGCTTTCAGTTGGCAATTTAAAAGTAATATCACAAATAGTTAGCTAATATTTAAGTGCTTATTAGCTCTTTGTTATGAAAACTTTAATAACTATTGTTAATATGAAAATATAATGATAATTTAAAAGTGTAACTATAATATCATTTTTTTACTATTCTCTAAATTTAGAAGCAAGTTGAACATACTAGCCAAATATAAATGTTATATCCATATTTCATTAAATGTATTAAATAATGTGAAACCATTCTAACTACCCACTCCCCTTCTCACCTCTGCCCCATTTACACAAGACTTGTCATTCCTACAGCATCTGTTCATCTTTGCATCATTAGTCCCTGTAATAGTGTCTGTCATATGAGTTTAATAAGTGTTTCTTAAATGAATGAACAAATGAAGAGAGAGAACATCTACTGAAGTTTTGAGGAAAGATGATCACTATGAAATTGAGTATTAAGATCCCAAAGAGAATATTAGGCATAAAGAGATACATAAGACTTCCATAATCAGAAAAGAAAAGAGCGGGTATTTGAGCTGTGAGCTGAGTGAGAAGTGATTGCATCTGAAGAAAAGGACCAGATAAATTTGATTGGACACAGGCCTGGGCTCTATATGGTCCTCCTGCGGAATTAGGCCCCCAGCTGTTTTTGTAAACGAGTTTTATTGGAACACAGCCTCATCCATTTGTTTATGTAGTATCTATGTCTGCTCTTGTGCTGTGTAAGTGGAGCTGAACAGTTGTGACTGAGACTACAGATTATATCCTGAAATATTTACTATATTTACTATATCCTTTATAGGAAAAGTTTTCCAGACCCTAGATTAGAGCATACATAAAAAAATAAATAAATAAATAAATAAATAAAAAGTAAGAAGTAAGATTAAGAAGTTATGATACTAGAATGCAAAGCATTTAAATTTATGGCTAAAAAGTTTGGACTATATTTGTATTTAAAATTGATCAGAGGAGCAATGTGTATCAAGTTGGTAGGTCACCCTAACAGCAACATAAAGGTAGATTGCAACAATGAGCGAAGATAGAAGAACAGGTAGTTAGTTGCTAAATGTGGGAGATTGCCAGGACCTGAACTATGGTGACAGAAGCCAGGAAGGAAAAAGGGGTTGTTGGTGGTAAGAGATAATGATAGAAAAGGACAGGTATATAGAGAAATAAATTCTCAAAGGAACTCACTGAGAATGAGGAAATTGGATGGAAAGAGGGAAATGCCAGTAATGATATTAAGTTTTCAATAGCAGGCTACTGGAACAATAATGTTGCTCCTGCAAGAAATGGAGAAAATCTCACAATACATTGGCTTTGAAGGAATGACTTTGACCTTTTTTTTAAGCCATTTTATTTGATGAGATAAGAAATCTCAATAGAAATGTCTGGCAGGTAATCAGAAATGTTGTGCTGGAGCTCAAAGGCAAAGACTGTAGTGCTTTTGATTTGAGAGGTTGTGGTTAAAACTCTAAGAGTAGACAAGATCTCTGAGAGAGAACTGGTAATGATACAACATGGGGTGGGAAAACAGGTCTTAGCCTTAGGGAGTGTTCACCCCTAATGGGCATGAGGGGGAAATGGTGATATTAAGAAAGGCAGCAAGAGTTTTATTGACAGAGCAAAGTATCACCTTAACCGGAAAATAGTTTCAAGATAAACCATCAACTTAATTAAATTTTATTTGAGTACATAATGAATACACAAAACAGAATATAAGTAGCTCACTATCCACTGAAGGAAACAGAATTTTAAAAAGAAAAAAAAAGGATTTTTACAAATATGAGAAAAATTTTATTATAATATTAAAGGAAAAGAGAAATAACATTGCATTAGGAAGTTAAAGATTATTTCATAATAACTCTTTGATATTTTTAAGGGTGTTTTGTTTTGTTGATCAGAAAGGAGTATGTCGGGGTTGCTTTGGTTTTAAAATTAATGTACAATTTATTAAAATTACAAATCAAAAAAATCTCCATTTTTAAGCTTTTGAGTTTATGCTTCTCTAGTCAGCCTCTATCTTTATCTTTCTCTTTTTTATTCTCCCTGTCCTTCCTCTTTAATTTTTTTCTATTAATATTTGGTCTCATTTTAACAGTTACTTAAATTCCTTCAAATAGTAAAAACTGCAGTTATAAATTTAGTGTATTTGATTACCTTTTTTAAGTATGCTACTTCAGTTATATGATTAACAAAATGTCCCAGGTATTCAAGTATTCTAATAAATATACGTGTATGGCTTCTTAAGTTTGCTTATAAGTTCCCATACTATATAAAAACAACAAAATTTCTACTTTAAAATAATATCTAAATTAGTTATTCAGTTATAGATTACTCCAATTATGCACATTATGAGTACACAAAATATTGAACTTTACTAGTACACAAAATAGCGATATATCTAATATGTCGGGTTTCATTATCTTAAACATTTCTGATATTAATTTGAAATCTCTCTAGATTTAAAAGCATCATATCTATTAATGTAATAATAAGGTGATCCTAAGCAATTTGGGGGTATACTCAGCCAAAACATGATAGGCTTTTGTTCAACATTATATTGGACTATACTGAGGTCTAGAAATAATATTCAACATAACTATCAATTGGAATGCCTCATGCGATATGGGTTTCTGATGTCAGTAATGCTCCCACACTTTTACATGACTTGATTGGATTTTAGACATATATGTCTCCTAAGATATATAAGTACTTTTTATATAGTCGTTGTTAAAATATATATTTCAAACATATACATCTAAAATAGATCTTCACATGTGAATCCAATCTTTATGTTCCTTTCTGTGTAATAGGCTTCTGTTGAGTTGTAAAACTGATAGGCTACAAAATAATAAATTTAATATTAAGTAAATTTCTCCAGGAAAATTTCTCTATCTCTTTTTATGATTCTATATACTCTTGGTTTTAATAAATCTTGGTTTATTATTCTATATTCTCTTGGTTCCTTGATTTACATCCCTCTTTTTGAGTAGGTACTTTGTGTTTTATGATTTAAATTAGAGCAGGATTTTTATTATCTGATTAACCTTGATTATAGGAATCTAGATTATGTAACAGCACTCCTAGTCATCTCTTAAGGATCTTGTAGAAAATCTGATTTTCAAAGATATGAATGGTTATTCAAATACAATAATATTGTGATTTAAACTGCTTTGAGTGAAGCTGAATTCCTTTAAGATATAAGCTGGAAGAAATTGGCTCATCTCTTTTTTTGTTGTGGTTGCCTCGTTTGAGGAAAATAAAGTATGAAATTTAACAGTCAATGAATACTTGGCTGCTTATTATGTGCCCAGCACTGTTCTAGGCACAAAGGACATAGCAGCGTACAGAATACACAAAATTCGATAATAGTCCCTACCCTGAGGGTGGGTGGGATTTCCATTCTGATTGGAGGTAAGAAGATAATACATACATACATACATACATACATACATACATACACACTCATACACACATACATACACATATTTATATGTAAAATATATGTATACTTTATGAAAATAAAGCAGAGAAGTGGAATAATAAATGAGGAGAGTGGGGTTTATTGAGAGTGGAGGGTCACACTATAGTAGGGTACTAGAGAAGGCCTCAAAGAGAAGGTATTGATGTTTCAGGTAAACTGGAGTTGGTGAGGGAGCTAATCAGAGGAAAATACCTTACAGGCAGAGGCAACAGCAAAGGCCAAGTTCAGAGGTATGCTGAGCCAAGTATCCTTGAGGAACAAAAGCAAGTAAGCTAATATGGCTGCATCTGAAGACACTTGCAAGAAGCAAAGTAAGAGCAGTAAGGAGGAGAGAGGGCAGACTTTGCAGATCATAAAGGACATTTAAAGAGTTTTGGCTTTTACTCTGAGTCAGATGGTAAGCCATTGGAGAATTTTGAAAACAGGAATGATGTCATCTAACTTAAGTTTTTAATAAGATCAAGGCTATAGAGTAGGAAAGCTGGGACTTGAAACCAGGCAATGTGTCTCCAAACGTTGTCAAGTGCAAACAGCACAGTGCAGTGAAGCAGTTGTAGAGTATTGGAAGTTTGGGAAATCCAGGTCTTAGTCTTGTCTCTTACTGGTACCAGGCTGTATAGTTTTGAGTGAGCATATTCATGGCTCTGTGCGGAATGAATAGGTAATATCTGAAGTTCCTTCTTGCTTTTAATTCTTCATTTTGCATTCTCAGACTTTTGGACCACATATAAAGAAAACTGAGATTCATAAACCTTTCTCCTATATGGAAAACTCATAATTAACTTCTTTTTATAATATTATACAATAATGAAAAATAAATATTTATTTACCAAATTTTTACCCCCCCCCTAAAAAAAATTACCAAAATTTATTCTATAGAATAAAAGTTCTAAAAAGCAAAAAACCAAAACTAACCTCATGTTCTCTAGTCTTACCATAGGTTTAAAGTTTCTGTACACAATTAAAGTGGACTTATGCAACAAAATATATGTTTGCATTTTCATTCCATTGTAGATTTATAGAGTGGAGAAAACAGAAGGAAAATGTATTAACTGTTTTCATTTTAAGTGCCACATTATTCTTTAATATGAGATCTTGAGATTGATTCTACTGTTTCGACTAGGTCACAAAGTTTGAACTGCTCTAGAAGAGACAAAATTGCTGTTTCCTTTAAGGATCTTTTTGCTTTAAAAAAATTTGGCAACAGAATGCCAGCTTTTGTGTAGGCCTGCCCTCTGGTAACCATACGGACAGCACAAGGTCTCATAGCAGTAACACTCCTAAGCAGTCTCTTAGGTCTGTCTGTAGCCTCTTGCCCTCCTTAGTTTCACAAAACATTTTGAAATTTGTGCCCACAATACATGGGAAAGGAAAGGATGCTGTATTAAATCTTACGAAAGAAAGAAAGAAAGAAAGAAAGAAAGAAAGAAAGAAAGAAAGAAAGAAAGAAAGAAAGAAAGAAAGAAAGAAAGAAAGAAAAAAGTTCCTTTCTGATCAATAGTACTTTGTTATATAAAATGATATTCTTTCTCTGGAGACAGACACTGCTTATGTATAATTCCAACTTCTAAAACTTGCCCTAAGTCTCTGCTCAAAATGACTTACCAAGGCCTAACATCTCATAATCATCTGGGAATTTTGGGAAAATTACAAATCCATGAACAGCCAACCAAGACTGTGGTATCAAAATCTCTGAGATTGAAGCCTACGGATATTTATTTTAATTATGTCAGTTTCTCCCAAACTTTGAGACATGCAACTTGTTGGAGCAGTTAATTCTCATTACCCTTGGGAATTAATACACTAACCCTAGGTTCTCAGTTAATGCTCTAAGGATGTTCAGTGTGTGCAATGGGAAGAATTTATATACCACATATGACTTCCTATTGATATTAAAGCCCCACTGTTAGCTAAACAAGCAGCTTCAGGTTATTTGGAAAAGAGCGAACTGGGAGTATAGTTACCACTAAGCTTTACTACACTTTCAAAGAAAAATGGCTTCACAGAATTCATGAACATTTCAAAACATTATTTCAGGTAGTATTTTATACACTTGGAGGAACTAGCTCAACTTTTATATTTCATGTCATAGACATATATTAATAGATGCACTTTGTAGTCCTAAGCGTTAAACATTTTATAATTAGGTTTCACTGATCATTCCTTTTGCACTAATAGTCATTTTATTCATATCTAGTTTTACGTTCCTTAGAAGATGACAAATTTTCTACCTTTTCATACTTTCTTAGTGGCAATTTCTTGTCTTTTTTAGTTAATGTTTAAGTCTTGAATTTGCTGCCCTAATGTACCGATATAAGAATAGCCTGATTTGTTTGTATCAGGAAAAAAAGATGAAAACACAGTATTTTTTCCCAATTTTTACTTTGTATTTTTTAAAAATGTAAATTGAAAATATTAGAAGGGTTAGATTCAACCAATAAAAGTTCATATCACAGTTTAAAAGAAGTAAACATAATAGGAGGGTGACTTTATTTTTTGTAGAATTCTAATTTTATAAATACATAATTATATAGTTATGTGCATTATATAAAACAAACAATATAATTATATAACTTTATGAAATCTGTGAAAAAATACAGAGTGTAAAGAACTTATTTTATGCATTTTTGTGTTTTTAAAGAGATCTTGTTTGTTGAAAATGAATATGAATCAGTTATATTTACAACACCTGGTCCATATAGTAGATACCAAATAAGTATTGTTTGAATGATGGAGGGAAAAAGTGAGTGGGTAGTTAAATAAATGAATGCTATACAGATTATTTCTTCTAACCTAACTGCGGAACAAGAAAAAGGGTAAGTCAGTGATATTAGAATTTTTAAAAACCACAGAAAACTTTTCAATTCTCTTAATATATCATCTGACTTTATGTACCAGCAGTGGCAAAGTGGTATAATTAAAAGCACTCTGTGAAATTGTAGATCCAATATATAATACCTACTTCCTTAGAGAGCAAATTGTCAGCCAAATATTGTCCAAATAAATTTATATGACTGGATCATTGGAATGATATTTTCATGTCACTGCATGAGCCTGTGTACTTCAAATGCCTTTAAAAATCAGTTCTCTTATGATAATAGAATTCTTCATGGCTGAGAAATTCTATCAGTCCTGATACTTCTTTTTTGACCAAACATGTCTAGATACTTATTATTTTATATTTATATATAAGAAATAGTGTGACTCTTTTAAATATAAGCAAATCTACCATGGAAAAGAGAAAAATAAAACATGCATTATAAAAGAAGAAATATTAAGATCTATATGTTTGTTTCAAATCTTAAAACAAATTTGCCTTTCTAATGGCACATATTAGAAATAATATTAAATAGTTGATATTGCAAAACTCTAGTGACATTTAAAACAGGAATGATTATATATTTTTCTATATTTATGATTTTTATTAAAAATATGTGTGTAAGAGAAGGAAATTAAGCATAAGCTCTTTATATGTCTAAGATCAAATATGTAAGTTAATGGCAAAATGAAGGTTTTAAAAAACTTATTTATATTTAGTAAAGTCATAATACTGAAAATGCTAAAATATGAATTAAAATTCAGCCTTTTGAACAGGCATTTGGAATGTTATGAAAGTAGAGTTGATAGTGACAGTATAATTTTTCCTACTGCTGTAGGAATAAGATTGCATAATTGGTAATCAAGGCAATTTATGTTTTTCTGAAATAATATACTGCACACTGAATTAGATCTACAAAGACTTAACATTTTTCTAAATTCAGTAAAATGATTTTTAGTCCATCTAAATTATTTTACATTGTTTTTAATAGTCTTCAGGTATCATAAACTATATAGTTTCCTTGGAATAAAACTGTAATCTCTGCCTAAATGTTATCTAAATTTCAAATCACAATAAATGTCAGAAGAAAAATCTTTTTTTCCTGCATATTGTGAATATGCCCTTGAATTTACATAAAATACCGCAATAAGTTGTGACCGATATAAAAAAAAAAAAAAAAAAAAAAGAACAGGACTATTATATAAGCAAAGGGCTTGAGTATACTATAAAAATAGACTCCAAGCACCATACAAACTGTAAACTGAAGCTCTCATCTGGAATTCAAGGTTATTGGAACATTGGCTTGACAAGAGAAATTGAGTTGCAGCACCAACTGTAGCCTATTAGGAGGATGGATTAACCAGGAAGTTTAAATTATGCCAATAAAATCAAATACTGGCTCCCAGGATTACCAGGCAGCTTAATTTTGTTCCATGTCCAAACTTAGTTTTATTTAAAAATTCATCTTTCTCCATTTTATAGCCTAAATCCACATTCTAGCTTTAAGAACTACATTCTCCTCTCTGAGTTCATACCATTCTTTCTCACCTCCATGTCTGTGCTTGTGCTATTAACACCAACTGAGAGCTTTTCAACACCCCTTCCTTCAGCCTCACCCTCTAACACACACACACATTTTGTCTTAGAAAAACTATCACTCAAAATCCAGCCCAAAGACTATCTCTTCCTTGGATCTTTGTCCGATCCTCCTGGTTTTGTTTTCTTTTTGTTTTTTGTTTGACTTTCAAAGGACTTTGCACATTGGTTGTGGAATTTATCTGATCTAAACAGTGTTATATACAGTCATTAGATCAGCTCCTTCTACAACATTATGCTTTGCCTTCTGAAACAAAGTATTTTCCATTTTATAATTATTTTGCTTAAAGTTCATTATTCTGTAATTAATAATTAGAGAACTAAATTCTATATGGAATAAAAGTTGATGTAATAGGAAATCAGTGTTTCCCTAAGACTTAACTCTAGGAGTAGTTTCTTATTCTTAAAATTAGCAAAATAATAGGATTATTAAAAAAACTAAAATAAGAACAAATAATATACCCAGTACTAAATACTTGGTAAAAATTAGTTTTTTCTCTTTACTTTTTTAATATCCTAAATGAGAAATGAATAAGGAGAAGTGAGATGACATTGTAGTTTAGCCACTCAAGTAATCAGTCACCTTATCAGGAAAAAGTATTATCATGGAGTTAAATAAGGCTTACGAAGGATATTAGAAAATACATAAGTTATTTTTTCTTTATTGTTACAAATGAAGAAAGAGTTTAGAATAGAAATGTAGAATGAAGAAAGTATTAAGCTTTACCTAAAATATCTATTTAGAAATGAACTGCAGGGAACCAGGACAACAGAGATAGAACTTGGATGCCTCAATCAAGCCGGTAGGAGGTTACAGAGGAGAGTCTTATTGCTGTCCTGAAGGCAAGGCAGTTGGAACTTCAAATGCTAGTTCCAAACACTGCTCTGGAACCTCCAGTAGTATCATAGCTTCTGAGAAGTGAGCATATGCCTTAGGAGCATTTCTCATGGCAAAGAGGAATACAGAAAAGTTACACTGAACTAAGAGATTAAAAGAGTTTAACTTAACAAAAAGACATTTGCTTCATTTCATTTTGCTTCACATAACTTATTAAAATATTTTAGTAATGTATAAATATGTGATATCAGCATGTTAGCCAAATAGCTATGTCGATATGCTATCATTGAACTAAAAGAGGCAAAATTCACTTAATGTAGGACTATAGTATTCATTACAGTCACTTAATGATTGGTCTGATAATATTTTGCCAATTCTAGAAGAAAAACCCAGTTTAAATTTCTCTATTACACAACTTTCATCACTAGCAATCTGTCAGAATTATAGGCATAAAAGCTCATAATGTGTTTTGAGTGAGTGGTAAAGCCATGAATAGATAAATTAGAGGACACTATTCTTCCTTTCATCCCCTTCCTTCCCCAACTTTACCCTCTGTAATAATTGAACTTAAATGACTTCTAACTAAAGCTGTCTGATGCTAGTAACTTGTCTCCACATAATAAAATTTCTCAAATTTTGTTTTTAAGATGTTTTATGTCAAGAAATATATTTTTCATGTAAATTTTATTATTTTCCCATCATATTTTATTGGCAATATCTTCAAATGAAATTAGACTTTTCTTCATTTAGTGCCTCTCACATCAGAGACAGGGATATGGGCATCATGAATATATTCAGTGGCTTAATCTTAGTATCATTTCCAATGCTATATTATTAAAATAATAAAGTTGAATTGATGTAATCATCAGAAAGTTTCAAAATAATAATAATGTAGTCAAAATTATTATTAGACTTAGGTATCTACTATGTACTTGAGCCACCTCCAAATAGAGTACTTTTTATTCACACCAAGTGTCACCTGAGTATCTGCTGCTTATGGTCCAAAACTTCAGAACTTTTGCTAAATGCATGTACTGCCTGGGGCACTCCTGATGCTGTTGGTGATGGACAGGTGGCATCCTGCCCCTTGTGGAGCACCAGCATTGCCCTTACGTGGCCATCATCTTGCAGGAGAAATGGAGTCTAACTGCCTCGGGTGCTCCATCTGTCCGAAGAGAATTGGCTAGCACATAACTCTGAGCATCCTTGCCTACATCCTTTTTATGATATACATTAAAGATGAGACTGTCTTTTCATATATTCTGTATGCATGGAACTGTTAATCCATACAATGATATTTTGCATCAAAGTAAAAGTTTACTGTTTATAATAAAACTGTGGTTTATTCTTGTGGATGTGTGAATGAGGTTCCCAATTTATTTCTTTTCTTGAATTTCCCATAGTAATTGTGTTTTTTATGCTTAATTTTTGTTTTCCCACATTTTGTGTGAATAACAGGCTTGTTAAAATGAGAGGTAGTTTTGCTCTTTTGAAATATTAGATTGATTTTTTTATTCCTTGATCAAATCTTTCTCAGTGATCTAAATTCCTTTCTATAATTATATTTCAAGACAGATATAGTTGTTGTTTTATTAAGTATGATATAATATGCATTTTTTTGCCAAAAAAAGACTATAACAAGAAACTTTTTAGAAATTGAGTAAATATATTTTTATAATTATATGTATGTGTATGTATGCTGTAAGTGGTCACTTATTATCCTGCATTGTTTTGTACAAAACTGTGATAAATTTTGTGCAAAGGAAAGAAAGTCCATAGCTAGGTGATTAACTGTTAGTCATTTTCTTTGAATGAGAGTATAATGAAGATTTTTGGCTACTATTATCAACTTATGGAAGAAAAATGTTAGTTGAAGCAAAGAAAATAGCTCTAACTATTCCTTCTGTACTCTATTTATTTTTTAAATACCTAGATTCGGTACAGTTTCAAATGCTGCTTACTACATCTGTTGCTCTATAAAGCAATGTGTAGGAATGCATTGAGACCATGTGACAAAACCAGATATTGTTGGGTTTCCACAGGGAGAATTCTTTAAGGGATACTTGTTACTTAATTTTGTCTTCCTCCGGTTCAGGTATCTACACATATTAGTACCTGTAGAGGTTATTTATTTTAAGACCTTAAAAGCTCAAGAATTGAATTTGTTTCTATAATGGCACATGCATACATTTAGTATCTTTGAGATAAATATATACGACTAATATAATATGGGTTATGATATCAATTTACAATTTCTCCTTGTTAAAGAACAGTAATCACCCTTAGTCCGTGTTGCTAAGAGCTATTTTCTTTTTAATGCCCCAAAAGTCAATGTTGAGATATCTGCTTTTGGTTTCAGGACCCTTATTATTTCTGAATATTTTTGTATAACCTACATTGATCCTGAAATACTTAGAATGACTTAAAAATATTCATAGGTTAAAACAACCTAAGATAAGTGAGAAAATTGGAATAAAATGTCAATAAGGTAATAAAAATATGTGAAGCTAGGAGTGATGCTTGACACTATTTTTTTTAGTGGCCGAAATAACATGTCCGGATCAGTTTTGTGGTTTCCAGTAATTATGAAAGTGCTTAGGGACACAATTATTCTTGGCACTGAGAAAATGTATTTCCTTTTGTCTTCATAAAGAACACATTATATAAGGCATTAACTCACTTAAAAAATTTAAATCTGACAAAACTGTCTCATAGTTTATAAAAATGACAATATCTTTATACTATATCGATAATATATTTCATGTTAAACTTTCTCAATGTTGCTTATGGATGGCTACTAAAGTTTGGTTTCACGGGAACAATTCTATAGCATGTGACTTCTTACATGTATTTGTGTGTGTGTGTGTGTGTGTGTCTGTGTGTGTGTGGACAAGGAGAGGTATTTATTTCTGTAGAGGTGGGATGAGGGAAGAAAGGGATCTTTAAGGAAAAAGGATATTACAAATTCAGTAACAGTAATTTCTGTGGTACAATCATAAATAAAACGATATCTGGAATACAGGAAAAAATCTTAGTCTTCATTTATACATATGTTTATATTTAATCTTCACTAACAGCTGTCAACATCAACTGATTTGTTTTTATTTTTCTTTTTTATATTACACAATTTTGTATAACTAAACTGGCTTTTCTCTTATATTCCTTTAACATTTGAGTAAGTCATCTATGCATGCACTTTTGTATTCTTTGTTCTACACCTCTTTCTCACACAAACATTTAAATTTATGTAAATGAGATCAAGTAATACTTGATTTTGTCATGGAGGATTTTTTGTTTTTTTTCTTCTTCCATCCTGTCAACATACTGCCGCTCACTTTTGCCTGCCCACTTAACCTACTAAAAGCTAGTGTCAGGAATTCCATATTTTCTCTATACTCATATAATCATACACATATCTACATACACACACACATTTATTCTCATGTATATGCAAACACATGCCTAAATACACACATACATGCACACATACATACACACACACAACACTTTGATCAATTTTTATTTTACCAAAACAAGATCATGTTTTACACATTTTTTCAATATCTTGCTTTTCTCACTCAGAATCACCTTATGAAACTTTCTTGAAGTCCCTAAGTCATCAGTCACTGCTCTAATTCAGTCTTTAAAATGATTGTATAATAAAGTCATGGAAGGAATTTATCACAATCTATTCACTCATTCCCTATTTATGGGCAGTGATTTTGTTTATAATTCTTGGTTACTTAAAAATATACTGCAGTAAATATCAAATATTAAATTTCCCTTAATATTGGAATAATTCCCCAACATGGAATTGCTCAGTCAGAGGTATGGATAATTTTAATTTAGTACATGTAGACAGATACATACCTAAAAGGCTGCAGCACTTCACATTTCCACTAAAAATAAATAACAGTACCTTTTATTTCTCCAACAAAAATATTATAGTTCTTGTTATATGTACCTATCTAATAGGAATAGAGAGATTTTTTCCTAAATTTTCTTACTCCTGAACTAGAGTAACTTTTCATATATTTTTGACCACTTTATTCTTTGTGAATTGTCTATTTTTATGCTTTTCCCACTGATTTAGCTTTTTCTAAGTTTTGGAGTCCTTTATGCATAGTGTTAAAAGTTCAGGGAAAAAAAAAAAAAAAACAGAAGTAAAACCAATGAATCACTGAAGTAGTAATTAGTGAAAGTTTATTGTGCACACACCCAAAAGACAGTTTGTAAACCAGGATCACTCAAATTGAAGATGGAATGAAGCTCAGAGGTGTTTTGTTATAAAGCAGCTCATATAGTGAAGAAGCAGTAACTGTTTATTCTTCATGATGATTGGTTATACTAGAATTTTCAGTGGTTACTTCATGTAACCTTGGGAAACAGTTTTTTACTTATGATTTCCAGAAGCATAAGCAAGAAATGACCCAGGTCAAATTAGTCTTGCAAAATAAGCTAAATTAATCTTTGTTTATATGACTAAACTGGTTTTGTCTTCTCAAGAAATTTTCAAGGCTGGTCTTTTTTGTTTTTTGATTTTAACAATAGAAAGTTATTCCTAGTATGTCATTTGGATTACAGATAATTTCCCCAGACTTTTTGTTTCTATTTTTTAAAAAAGTTGATGTAAACATTTTCAAAATGTTTATATAGATAAATAATATCTATATTTTGTTTTATAACTTTGGGTTTCCAGTGCAATTTTGACGAATTTCCCAAACCCCAGATTGTACAGGTATTTTCCAAAATTTTCCTGGGAGATATTTTCTTTTACATCTAAGACTTCAATTCATATATAATTTTATTTCATATGGGGAAAAGAAAAATTTTATTTAAATTTACTTTCAGATGTTGAACCAGTTTTTTAAATAAATAAATAAAATTACCCATTAAATTTAACCACTAATATCTGTGTCATATATTGACTTCATATAGATACTTTAAAAAATAATTATACTTCTGTGTTCAATTATTTGTTTTTCCCTTATTAACATTATGTTGTCTTGACTACAACATATTTATACTGTGTTTTGATAAAGCAAAACAGAACAGAAAAACTTTTTCATAGTTCTTTAAGTTACGTTTGGACATATATTTTTCTACGTAAAATTTAAGATCATTCTATTTAATTCCTAAGATACTACTATGATTTTTATTGAAATTACAGTAAATTTATATATTAAAAGATATCAATTGATTTTACTAAAGTTTTATTAAATATACAATAAAAGCTACAACTCTAACTTGATAGATTATAGGCAATTGGATGAATATTAGGTGGTAGAGATAATAAAGTAAAATACAAATTTTGTTAGAAACAAATATCCCAAATCATGTTTGCACTCATCTCCAGCTGCATCAGTTAATTATGGAGCAATGTTCCCAGCTTTGTACGCATTTTTAGGTGTTTTTCACTTCTAATTTTTGGTGAGATTAATCTATGTTCCTTTATAATTTACTCTCAGTAAATTACTGCTTAATTACTTATACATATGCAGGTAAAAGCTCCAAGGCATTGCATTATTTCATCTTTCTCATTCTCCATTTTATCTTCTGTCAAAAAGCATCAAGCCAATGGCTAAGAGCACAGGCTTTACTGTCAAAGGGCCATGGTTACAATTTTGGCTCTGCCATATGGTAAGTGTTTTAGTGTGGGCAAGTTATTTAACATCACTAAACTCTGTAATCTGTCAAATCAGGAAAATAATAGTGCTTTATATTGAGTTTTCTTACAATTAAGTGGTCTGTCTTCATAGTGTCTGGCATACTATAAACACTAAATTAAATATCAATTCTGTTATGATATCTAAAAACTGGTTCAGAATATGTCTTAAACAACAAACATGTAATCTTGTGGTAACTATGATAAATCTCTGGGGAGCTTTTCCATGCTAATAAAAATGATTTGGGTTTTCAAATGATTTAGAAATGTTAAACTGAAAAGCATATAAAGCATCAGTGTTGATTATTTGCTCATCTAACTTTTCAAAAAGTATGCTTATTTTATTAGTCAATTATTTTATTTGTCAATGCATGGGTTTTGTCCATTCTCTTTTATCGAAATAGGCTTTTGTAAGTTTTCATTGCTACTCCTAAGAGGGTTGAAATGGAGCACTATCCAATATGACAGTGACAGTGCCTTCCACAAAACAGTGCTCATAAATTTCTTTGCTTTAGTAAGTAACAACTTGTAATTTTACATATTGAGAGGAAAATAAGAATAAAACTTATGTTTCACAATTTTTCTAGGTTTTTTTTTTTTTTTCAGTAGTATATAATTTTAGAACAGCTATAGTCCTTCCTACTTTCTACATCTTAGGGAGAAAAATATAAGGGATAATGTCACAGTCTTCTTCACAGCAGCTTTCATCTGTATCTTGTCATATCCATGCTTTGTACCTGTGGTTTCACTTACCAGGTACAGATTAAGAATTCTCTATATGCTTAGCATGGTGTTTGACACTGTTTACAATTCAAAAGCTGGGAAATATAAATTAAAGTTGTATTAATGTAAGAGGATAGGGACTATGAACAGACCCAGGAAGTAATGGGGCAGAGTAGGTAAGCCTTTACTCCTGTTTTTGCTGAAAAGAATAGCTATTCTGTCAGGCCCTTTTCTTTCCCACACAGAACTCTGAAGTTACAACAAAGTTGAGGATTTTTTTTTTTTTTTTTGCCATTGAAAAGATAGTTTATTACAGTTCCTAAGAGGAGAAGGCACACCACATCATGCTGGGCAGCAGAGAGGTCAGTCACAGAAATTGGGGAACTGCAAGAAAAACCTGTATGATGGTTTTGGAGGAAGGAATGGGCAAGGCAGGCGAAGCGATCTGAGCAGATCTAGGATTGACTAGTTTGATCGATTTCAGCAGGCTTTTGAACTCAGATAAATTTGTGCCAGTTACTAAGTGAGTTTTAATATCCAAACAGAAAATGTCTGTCATTCTGTTCTCGCCACCAAATTAAACTTAGTTGGTTGCTTTAAATTTAACTTTCTAATTTTTAAAATACTGGCTTTCATCTTAAAATATTTTGTCCTCTTTGAGATTCAAAACTGCCACATTGTTGAGAAAGAAGCCATAACTGGAACGTAAAGTTTCTCTTTCAAGTTCACAAGTGCCTTTCCTGCTTCCTTTCCTTCTAGATATAGGTCCCCTGGGCTCCATTGTAAGGTGTAATCTTCTCTCTTAGAACTGTCTAAATACAGTAAGCCCTAGTGAAAACAGACGGTAGGTTTGATCATTTTTAACAGCCCTGGAGATGTCCATATGCTATTCAGTAATGTGGCATCTGCACGGCCCTTTAGCTGTGGAGTGTACTTTAAACATAAGCAATTTTTGAGCAACAAGGTGTCAAACTATTCATCCATGTGAGGTAAATCGGTGCTTTGGCAACCCTGATACAATCAGTAAAAACCTTAGAGTGCTGTTAACCACCCATCCTCCTCAGGCACAAGACGTGTTCTTTTAATAAAGTTACATTATTGTGCCTCCAAGTCAAAAAATTTTGTGAGGTAAGTACTCATTTCATTAACGTTGGAGTCACTAAGTCACTGCTGTACTGGCATTTCCCACCAATGAAACACAGGGGGCATACATTTTTCTATGGGCACTGCTCCTGTATTCTAGTCTCACAACTGTATACTGCCAGGTCTAATTTAGACACATTATATATAAATGATGCTGGAGAGCTTGACAAGGTGGGAGTCCAAAGGGGGACCCCGACCCCGTGACCAGATTCTTGTCTTATGTCATGAGAAAGAATTCAAGGACAGTACAAACAACAAGCAGGAAAGCGTGAGTTTTATTAAAGTGAAAGTACAGACTTAAGAGAGGTGTGGTCAACTCAGAGGGAACCTGCCCAGAGCTGTCTAAATTACGGCCTTTTGTTTTCTTGGTGGTGGGGACTGTTCCAAGGCTATCCAGCTTGTCTCCCAGTCTTGACTTGTTTTCTTTGCCACCAGGATGGGAGGAGGCAGCCCAAGGCCATCTATCCTGTCTCCTGGCCTTGGCTTGTTTCCCAGATTGTGGTGTTTTGGAGCAGGACAGGAGAAAATGACACATTTGGTACAGTCCACTTTGTTTATTAATATGTTGTGCAGGAGTGTGAAAGAAAGGGAGAAGTCAAGTATGATTTCAAGCTTCCTGCCTGAGCAAGTAAAAAATCATTACTATTCATGGAGAAGGGAAGACTACAAAGTTTTGTGACAAAGACAAGAAATTCAGATTTAGGCATGTGATGTTAAAATACCTATTAGAAATCTGAGGTGGAGATGTAGGTTTAAGACAAGTATTTTGGGAAGAGGTCCAGGCTGTTGATTACAAATAAATGCAAGAGATCAGCACATATATGGCATTTAAAATCATTAACTGAGTGAATGAAATAGAGAACAGAGGTCCAAATACTGAGCCCTGGGCTTGCCAACATTAGGAGATAAGAAATATGAGGAAGAAAAAGTAAAGGTGCTTGAAAAGAAGCACCTGGTGAAATAGGAGCGAAGCCAAGAGAGTACGGTGTCCTTAAAGCCAATGTTTCCATCAAGAGTTAAACCAGAGAAACAGAAGCAATAGGAAATATATATGATGATATGTATCACAAAGAATTGACTTACATGGTTGTGGGGGCTAGCTTGGCAAGTCCAAAATCTGCGGAGCAAGCTGTCAGGAAGGGCAGGCAAGAGCTGAAGATGCAGCCTACAGATGGAGTTATTTCTTGTCCTCTTCTTCCTCTCTATCCACCTCCTCCTCCTTATTTTTCTTCTTCAGAAAAAGCCTCAGTTTTAATTTTAAAGTCTTTCAACATCTTGAATCAGGCCCACTTAGATGATCTAGGATAATGTTCTTCATTTAATGTCAATTTATTTTAGGCTTTAAATACATCCTCATAAAAACACTTAGATTAGTGTTTGATTGAGTAACTGGAACTTTATCTTAGATAAATTGACACATAAAATGGATCATTACACCAGGTAAAGAAGCAAAAGAAGGGAATGATCAACTGTGGCAAATAGTGTGGAGAGTTTGAGTAGATTCACAATTGGATTTAGATACTAGGAAGTTATTTGTGAATTTGGCCAGCAGATGTTTTTTTGGAATGAAGCTGTATTTGTTTCCTTTGGCTGCTGTAAAAAATTACCACAAACTGGGTGGCTTAAAATAACACAGATGTGTTGCAGAAAAATCAGACCGGTGAGAAACCAAGCACCACTCGGAGAGTTGGAGAACTCAGGTTTATTACACTGGCAGCCCCAGAAGAGTTAGCACTCTGAAGATCTGGGCCCCAAGCTGAGGGGTAACCTTATTTTTATAGGGCTTATCCGCGAACAAGCAAAGGGGATACATTTGTTATCTAGATGGAACAAGCAAAGGGGAGGGTGAGTCTTCAGTTGATCTCAAGGTCACCCTGCCCTTTGGCCTATGTAGCAAGCATGTCTACAGAAGCAAAACAAAGAGCCAATTACAAGGTTAGCCATGTGAGTGGAAAATTCCTTTTTAGATGTATTCTTTCTGAGTTCTGGAGGCCAGAAGTTCAACACTGGTTACACTAGGCTGAAATAAAGGCATTAATTTGCCACACTCTGGAGTCTCTAAACTCCCTCTTCCAGCTTCTGGTAGCTGCTGACATTCTTTTGCTTGTGAAGGCACCACTCCAATTTCTGCTTCCATCTCCACATTACTATCTATCTCTTCCTTGTGTATCAAGTCTCCCTCTGCCTGAATCTTATAGGAAAAGTAATTGGATTTAGCCTCCCCTCCCCCACCACCAGATAATCCAGTATAATCTCCCCAAGTCAAGATCCTTAATTCAATCACAACTTCAAAGACTTTTTTTCCTGATAAGGTAACATTTACAGGATCTTCTTGATATCTTTGGCTGGCAATTATTCAACCTACTACAGAAGCAAAGCCTGCTTGGAGTGGATCTAGGAAAGTTACCCACTATATTATAATGTTTTTGTAAAGAAGAATAAAGAAATAGGGCAATGCTGAGGGAAGGGTAGAGATTATACCCCCCAACTCATTCTCATAGAGCTTTCTTTCTTTACACACAAACATTCTCAAAAAAATAAAATAAAATAAAAACATACATGATTCCAATTTTATATATTTCACTCTCTAGTCATGTATCCCCATTCATTTCTCTTACATGCTTAACCAAGTATCTGTGGTAGGTTAATATCACTATTTACTGTGCATTGAAAAAAAAATGAATGCACCTGATAGACAAGAGATAGTTTCCACTATCCTAAATAATATTCGACATTTTTTTTTACTTTTGCCTTACAAGGGTAAGTCTTTGTTCTCAAATATTGCAATTAATACATTTTAAAAGCATTGCATACATTTGTCCAGTGTGGCCTACAAATCATATTTCTTATATATGATTTTTTAAATATAATTACTTCTATATTGTATTCTAAAACTTTGAATTCTTTTTTTACTTTTACATTCTTAAAATAAGTATACTGGCATTCTCAACTAAAAAATAAATTCCCATGTGCTTGTCTCTTCCAAATCATTTAAGTCCTGTCCTATCTGTGGCCATATAATATAAAAGATATCTGAAAGAAAAGAGAGCTGCTATATAAATAATGTCTTACTTTTTTTTCATAACTCACAACATCTAGATAACTTTAATCTATTCTGAATGCCCATTTCTATTATACATGGGCTCTCTAGCATAGAGCACTCAAGAAACAGTACCTGATACTTAAGTATGTACTCAATAATTATTGCATTAATGAGTGAATAAATAGCAGAATTACAAATAAGATCCCTTATGTTATATTTATTATTATTCTATTGCTATTAAAGACATTTATAAGCAACATAATTTTAACTGGTATGTGTATATTTAAAAATATATACTTTTCTAGATGAAAAAATCCAAAGAATAATTACTTACATGATCGATATGGTATAGCAACTTAAAAAAGAATATTTATTTTAAGAAAGCCTATGATCAAAAATTTGCCTGCCAGAAAGTGGCTGTTATACTCAAAGAAAGTACAATATAGAAGAATGACTCTAACATCTAAAATGAGACAGACCTGCTTACTTTAAGTATCCCTGATTTGTGCTTCAGCAAATTTGTGACCATAGGCTAATCATTTTATGTGTCTACTTCTTAGTTTCCTCATCTGGTAACCTGGGATATCTACTTTATATGATTTTTAAAAAATTAATTAGAATAATGCATGTGAAGAACCTAATATTATGTGATGTACAGAACAGAGAGTATACTCAATAATATCGTGATAGTGTTGTACAGTGTCAGATGGTTGCTGGACTTATCATGGTGATTACCTCTTTAGGTATATAACTGTTGAGTAACTATGGTGTACACCTGAAACTAATACAATATTGTATTTTAGCTATATTTTAACAGAAAAATCATTCAAATAAAATAAGAACACAATATTATACCAGACACATAGTAGTGGCCAATATTTTTATCACAATCAATTTAAATTATTGTGGACAACTATCTTTTACTCAGATTTGATAGCACAACTAGTCTTTTAAAACTTTTTTAACATGAATATAATTCTCCTTCTCAATTCTCAATTTTCTATAATTCTCAATTTTCTGTATGTAATTTATTTGAAAGCCCTTAAAATCCACTTATGAAATAAGATAAAGTACAAATAACAAGTAAATGAATCTAATATTATCAGATTTTTATTAACAATTTTTGCTTTTTTTCCAAACGGTTTCATACCCCAATGACTCACATTTCTCTTTAAGTCCTAGACTTCACCTCGGAAATTCAGATCCCCATAATTCACTGCCTTTTTGCTTTACCATTTAGGTATTTCAAAAGCAGCATGTTTAATAACAAATTTATGATGGTCCCATCCTACTTTTGCCCAAATCCAGTCTTTTTTTAGTCTTTTCTTTTCATCAGATAACCACTGTTGTTCATCTAGTTGGGCAAATCATGAATCTATCAGTTGTTTTTTTTTTCTTTTCTTTATTTTTGGAGGCATAATTGACTTACATTAGATTAGTTTCAGGTGTACAACATAATGATTTGATATTTGTGTATATTGCACAATAAGTCTACTTAATATCCATTACCATACATAGTTACAGAATTTTCTTTCTTGTGATGAGAGTTTTTAAGATTTAGTCTCTTAGCAACTTTCAAATATGCAATACAGTATTATTAAGTATAGTCACCGTAATAGTTCTTGATATCTTTCTGCCTCACCTTCCATATCCAACATCTCACAAAGACTTTTGATATTCTTTCTAAATAATCCACTCTTAAAGTTTACTCCAAACCTTCCTCAGATCTCAACTCAATCACTACTTTGAGGAAGACCTTCCCTTACCTCCTTCAAATCTACCAGGCACATACCCTTCTTAATGCCATGTACCTTTATTTTGTAGCCATCCAATGGTAATTTTGATATGTTTTTTAAATTATTTGATTTATGTTAATCTCAGATCCATTGAAGAAATATGGTGTCTGTTTTACCTCATCTTTTGGTCTCCAGAATCTAGTGTTTTTCAAAATGTGGATTAGAACCCATTAGTGAGTAGTAAAATTAGATTAATGGATAATGGGAAGTATTTTTGCTTAATGAAATAGCTTAGAATAAAAGAAAATTATGTCAAAATGAATAAAATATAGTAAATATATTGTATGCTGAGTTTTTTTTTTTTAGTTTTGAACATATCTATGTATTCATATACTATGCATTTGTATATGGTTCTTGGTGTAAAACATGTTTCCTCCTGTTGGCTTCAACCCAAAATTATACCACAGAGGTAGGAACATGACTGACAACTGGTAGACATTCAATGAAAATTTGTTAAATCAAACAATTAATGCCATTTTACTCTCTATTATTTAATTTGGTCATTTTAGGCTACAGATTTGGTAGTAGACTTTGTAAATAAGGTTACATATTTCTGTATACATTTTGAAAAATATTAGTAATTCACAAGACCCTATAGCAAAAATTTCTACCTTAATTTAATGCTACTCTCATCAATGAATATAAATATGGTTATTAAGTAGCTAACTAGTTCAACTTTAATATTTTTATGTTGTAATAGATTTAAGTTTTATTCAATTCCTTCTCTGCTTTAATCATTATTAATGTTTTCTTTATTAGTAATCAGGTAGAATAAATTTTTTAAACAATGCCGGTAACTTTATGCACTCATTTATTCCACAAACCTTAATTGGGTGTCTACTTGCTGCCAGGCTTTCTGCCAGCACGTAGGTATACTGGAATGAATATGATAACTTCAAGGAGCACTTACTTTTAAAACTAATCAATTAATCCACAAATATCTGTTGGGTACTTATTATATCCTAGGAACTATACTCAGATATGAAGAATACAGTGAAAAAATATAGTCTCTGGGTCTCTGACCCTGAGACAAGGATTCAAATTTAAACAGTTTATTTGAGAGGAGATCCTAGGAAACACTGACAGAAAGTAGGGAAGTGAGCTAGGGACAGAAAGACACCCAACAAAAATTTATTTTCAAGCAAATTACCACTATAAGTAACTGAAACTTAATACTGTTGGGAACTCTGAGAACCAGCATATAAGTCACTTCAGTTATCTCACCTAGTAACTGTTAATCTATTGTGGGCTGTTCCCAGAGGCTTGAATTCTCAGGCATTTTCCTCCTGCCCCTCAGGTAGTTAAGATCCTGAAGGAGATAATTATAATATCTGCATCTAAGTGCATTAGAAAGGTAAGGCCTAGGCAGGATACAGGTAGGGCAATAGCCTCAGAAGACTTACAGTATAATGAATATCATATGGTTCACTAGATCAATTCAATTTAAATGAATATGTACTTTCTGCTATGGTTTGAAACTGAAAATGTAATTGTCTTAGTTCACTGACAATCTCATTTTTATTGTCTTTTTCCAATATGGGAATTAAATGTTTATTTCTTTAGCCTTCTCCTCCTGCAATCTCTATTTTTAAATTATTGAATTATTTTCAATGTTTAATTATTTTTGTTGCACTGTATTACACCTTCTCTAAGAGTTCTAGATATTTAAGGTGTAGGAATACAGGTATGAGTATGAACAAGTATAACTAATGTTTATTTAGTTTCATAATGTGCCAGTAACTGTTCATAGGTATACATAAATAACCTTACTTAATCCTAACACTTTGAAGTTTTTACAGTCATTGTCCTTGCTAGAAAATTCCACATGGAACCAACCCCAGACCCCAAGGAAGGGAGACCTCTCTATTATAAATAAGTTTATTTTGAAGCTAGCAAAGGAAGCACAGGTTAGAATTTAAGCAAAATATGTTATAAATTGGATAAATTGGCTAAGAATGGGACCGTGGGTTAGGATCATTTTAAATGAATAGGAATCCCAATTCCACCACTTAAAACTCTGTAGTGTGGATACAAGTTAGTTAACACCTCTGTATCTTTTGCTTTATTTCTGCATAAGAATCACAATGCCACCTAACTCAAAGAATCGCTGCAGTGATAAAATGAGACCATATATTCAAAGTGCTGAGAACAGTGTCTGCTCCATAGTAAGCTTTCAATTAACGTTAGACAGAGTTAATAATCACAATATGACAAGAACATATTCAGAATAATTTGTACATGCAAAATATCATATTGTTTTTCTTTAAATATTAATAACAAAATTAATCGCTTCATTGATGAAAAAGACAATGAAGAACATAAAGTCTTATAATGTTTTGGTATTATAAGCACTGAATAAATATTTGTTAAAGGAATGAATAAAATGATGGTTGTTTTTCTAAAAGAGATATATACATATTGTTAATTTTTTGAGAAAATGCCTACTAAATACACAAGTCTGAATAACCCTGTGGTTGTGAGTGTATCTTGAAGGAAAAAAATGGTGTTCTATGAAAGAAGTAGCTAGTTTAGCTTGCAGTTTGCTTTCCCTCAAGACAACTATCACATTTGATGTACCATTGCTGCTTTACATATATACAGAATATGAAAAAATATATACTTAAGGGTCAAGTTATAATACAATTAATTACATTCAATGCTTTATCAGATTTTTTTTTTCCTTTTAAACCAGGAGTACTTGTGAGTAAAGAACGTGATGCCCTCCTATAGAGCTGGTGCTGGCCTTGTTCTGTGTTATGGTGCAGCTCTTTACCCCCATTGCTTTTGCTCCATCAATGCAAATGTATCCTTGTAAAATGGCAAATGTATCCTTGTATTATCATGAAAATATTTTTAGTCTTGAAAAACTCTTTTTAAAGGTCTTGGGATCTCACTTTGAGAGCCACTGGCCCATAAAACAGAAATTTCCTAAATAATTGGGAAGTATTTTATAATGTGAAACAAATATGTTATCCTTTGAAAAAGACGTTAAATGTTTAACCCTAAATTGTTCTTAGTTCCCAAATAATCTCTCTTGAACATACCATTAACTTTTTCTCAACTATTTAAACATTTTTTAAAATATTTTAACTTGTAATTAATTGGGAGATAACAAGTATATACATTGTGGGACTTCTTAAAGAGTTTAGTTATTCTCTCCTTTATTCCACTTTCAAGTTTAAACTGAGATTCGTTAAAAATTAATACAGAAGACAGTACATTACAAATAGTTAAATAGACTAAAGGCATTGTGATGCTCTATACACATTAAGTGCCTTTTGGAATTATTGTTTTCCTTAAGAAAACGAAATATTGACGATAATAACATTGACTACAAAAGAGAAATGGTGATCATCTTATTAGATTTATTTCAAAACCAATCTTTAACTTGAAGATTCCATTTTGTGATTTATGAAAGTAACACACAAGCTGTTTTTTATTCTTAGTTATATAATCCAACATATAATTAACTCAGTGTTTATATCACCATGATTATTTTATATGTTTTCTACATCTAATATTATCTAGCTATTTATTATTGAATTAGAGTAATTACAGCCACTTCCCTTTGTTTTGTTTTGTTGTTGTTTGTATTGTGAAATGTTTTTCACAAAAAAGCAGGGTCAGTTAGATAATCAATTGTCAATCAGAAAACAAAGGATGGTAAAATTTTTAAAAACTCATTAATTAAATATTTATTGAGAACCACTTACATAATAAGGTCACTTGTTAGAAGCTGTGAAATATACAAAGATATCACCAAGAAACCTAGAATCTAGTAAAGATAACACAAAGCAAAATAGATGAGAGGTGCCAGGAAATACACTGATACAATCTAGAGTTCAGAGGAGGAAAAAATGACTTGCAAGTGAGAAAACAATGTTTTTACCCTAAAATAATAAAACTTCTTATATTTTCAATATTCAGCTAAGTTCTGTTAGTTCTTCAATTCTCACATTTTGTATTATTAAAGTTAAACACATATACATGCTCTTCGAAGTATTACAAAGTTAGTACAGGTTTCCAAAATTTTGGTAAAATAGCGTTTAAGCAGTTGAAACAGTTGTAATGCTGTATTCTCTATAGGAGATAGATGTAGGCAGTCCAGTGGGTAAAGCCTGAATTTTATTCTATTTCCTTGGACCAAATTGCAGCTCTGAGCCCCATCAGCTTCATGGATGCAGCACCCAGGGGCCTAAGATCTGTGTTCCAGTTCTGTTATATGACTAACTTGCAGAGTAACTTTAAGGGAGCAATGTGAAAACAGTGTTCATTTTTTCCATTTACAATGCTTAATTTTATTACAAACACACCCAAAGAGAGCTCAAAAAATTTGAAATTACAGGTAAATGTTATTTTCAAGTAATTTGACTGTATATATTCGTCTTCTGTGTGTTTATGAATATAAGTATAAAAACCTAACATTTTTAGTGGCAGTTTAATAAACCGCTTATTGAACTTATGCCTATTTCCAAATAAAACCAAAAATATATCTAATTACCTAGTATTTTAAAGAGAAATTAATGACTACTATTGTTAGAAGACAATCCTACATGAATATTTCATGATACTGCACAGTTTGGGCTTTCTGAACGAAACACTGGCAAAACTAAAAGGATGATTGAATAGTAAATAGGTCCTAGAAGCTAGAGATTGTATATTGCTCCAGAGAGATTTACAGACTTATCTGCCCCAGAGCCATTTGTTTACTCTCCAGTGTAATAAAGATCTTCTCCACTCCCCAGGGAATATTTGTTTACACTGCAGGGTGAGTCTCTCTCAGATGGAGTAGGAAGAGCCAGTGTGCTAGCTGCCCTTTGTAAGCTCTGAGCCTCATAATTCTCCTGTGGTTCAACACCACTGTATGCACAGAGTAACAACGTCAGACTCTCCACACATCTTCCAAAAGGATGAGACTAAGGAACTAGTACTAAGATACTATCTGTGTAAGCAAATAAATGGTCTGTTCTCTGATCCTCAGTCGTGTGTTTCTTGTCATAATATTTATGTTTTGTCTGTCCATTTGTCCATCTGTCTGCCTGTCTGTCTGTCTGTCCATTCATTCATCCCTCCATCCGTTTATCCACCCATCTAAACTTATCTACTATCACCTATATTTCTGGCTTTAATTATTAAAAAATCTTGTAACTTTCTTTCCTTCTTTCTTAGCTTTGTAAGACTAGAATCAAGTAAACCATGCCAACTTAAATAGTATTATTTTTTTTAAAGCAAATGTTGCTTTTTAAGTTTTACTAATTTTATTTGAAGGCTTTAAAAATAATACTTCAGGTTAAGCACAATCGTTAATTGAGTTATATTCTTCCCTCAATGATTCTATTGTATTCACATTCAAAATATTTATTAATGTTACAAAACAACTTTTTCAAAGTATGCTTTAAAGGAAAACTTTCAAAGATATTATTGATATTTGTATTGAAATGCTTAAAAATCATATGTATTCTATTTTCACAAAATCTAAAATTTTATTTACTAATTAATAAAAAATTAAAAGTATTTTCTGAATCAAGATAGTACCTTGAAAAGAATATTTTAAAATATGCCTGTAAGGGAGAATCCTATTATCTGTTGTACATCAACTGTGAATTTAATATGTCAGGAAAATTGTAGAAAAAGAATGACATGTAGAGAGAATTAAAGGGCTAATCAAACAGACAAGACAATACCAAATATATAGGATCTTTGCTAGAGGTACTTTTTTTTCTTTTGGAAAAGTATAGCTTCTCTTGGGAAAATTGAAATTTAGTCACACTTCAGAGACTTTGATAAATGCTTTGATGTTCAACAAGAAAGAAAGAAAAAAAAAGGATGTTGCTTTTGCAAAGAGAATTTAAAAAATAATACCAATTTCAGCAAAAAGGCATTGTTTTATATACTTTGCCACACACTACCAAGAATGTAAAGAGGCCCTTTTCATTAAACTAGAGTAAATATATGTTATTTGAAAACAAATAGGAAAAGATATGAAAGTATAACTAAACTAAAACAAAATGGCATACTAATTGCTTTGTATATAGTAGATAGTCAATGTTTTTTCAATTACAGTTGACATTCAATATTACTTTACATTAGTTTCAGGTATACAGCACCGTAGTTAGACATTTATATAATTTACAATGTGATCCCCCCAATAAGTCTAGAACCCACCTTGCACCACACGTAATTTTTTTAAGTTGAATAAGAGTGTACTAAATAAGCAACATAAGGGGTGTCATTTATAGCCAAATGTTTGCTTTTATGGTAGAAATGTTTCATTCCAGTGAACAGAGAGAGTACAGTTTAGTGTGTATGTAAACAAGGATTTTGCAAGAGGGGATATTTTGTTCAATCTAAACAGTGACATCCAAGGTGATACTGCACAGTTCCAGAGGGCTTTTTTCCCTAATATAGTACTTGACACCTTTGATAAAATGCTTATATTCATTATATGGTGGTCTACTATGGATGCAAAAATAATATTTCGTGAATTTCTTTAAGGGCTTTAATGCAACTGATGGATTTGGACAGTAATTAAGTTCTGATAGTTCTAAAAATTAGGACAATTACCTCTTGATATAAAGGAGGAAGTCTTGGGACAAAGCCTATATAAATGACAAATATAACAAAAGCACCTTTCTCCTCAAAAGATGACTACCAAACAAGGTGTGATTGTAGATGTAGAGTTTATAGATAGAGAAATAACCGTGATAACATGTCAAAGTGAATTTAAATTTTTAAAAGATTTCAAATGGGGTCAATATCCAGAATTTCCAGGAGAATTTTTAAAAATATGCTAATATGGATGAGCCAAGATGAAGATGGGCTGAATTGTTCAAGGGGGAGGGTACAGGAACTGCAGAGTGAGGGGACAGGCTTGACTAATGATTCTGGAGTTAGATTTAGGAACTTTTTATGACATTCTTTCAATTCTGGGAGAGGTTTAATTGAAGAAAACGCTAAACCTAACTATGGGAATGTGAGAAAAATTTTTTAAGAATAGTGTAATTATTTATATAGGGAAATATATTAGATAGAAAAAATATAAGGATAAGAATGCAAGAACGGTTGGAATTTAGAATGTAAATAAAAAAAAAAATCTCAGTGTGAGGATCAAGGGAGAGCTGATCAAACCTAGAACAGGAGTTGTCAGCATGATTTCTTATGTAATATCATTAATGACAGATCAGACTTTTATTGTCTTTTGCCTATATTATTTTGATAACTTTCCCGTGGAATTATCTACCTTTGCTATAATATACGTTTAACCCATCCATAAGGTTACTTCCAGAGTCAAAAGTCTAAATCACAAGTTAATAATCCATTCACATTTCAAGGCTCACATGATTCAAGGGCCACGTCCTCAAGTTTCCCCATCTGGAATTTTGTTATTATTAATTATTATTATTATTATTATTATTCATTTTTATTTTTATTTCCCATAGAACTTTGTTTTGTTTTCTATTTCCATAATTAAGTCAACATAAATTTGTTATTTGCTTGTGTACCTGTCTCTACTTGTAGTTGGAAACTTCAAGGTTAGAATTTTTCTTACCAATATTTTATTCTTAGTTTGCTTAACTAAAGCACAACAGAACAACCCCCCAAAATGTTTTTTCTTTGAAAGAGAGATTGCATAGTCTAACCCAAAAATAAAAAAAAAAATGGGTTCCAACCCCAAAAAGAATAGTGCTTTGTGGGGACTGTTCTGGAGAAAGGCCTTTCTGATTAGGCAGAGACATGATTGTGGTCATAAAAAGAAACTTGTAATTTATTAAACCTTTCCAAATTTGCAGTCACTCATTTCATCTATCTCAACAGCTTATGTTATAAATCCCTGGATACTATACTGAAGATTGATTTGCAGTTCTGGAATACAGTAAACTAGGAGGGTCAGGGATGTGTCATCAGAGAGGGAGAGAACGTGAAGAAAAATCATAATCCATTGTTTAAACTCTGCAAGGCCTGCCACCTAGATGTCTCCCTAACGTGCTATTAGCGAAGAGAAGTTAATCAAGGCATGTGACTAAATAAAACATCTCTGAAGAAGATGCCTTGCATCAGTGATAGAGGTACTAATTTTAAATAAAGATGTGATGCCTTCAGCAGATTGATAATTTTATATACTTTCAAGTTGATATTTTTTAAATATTTGCTGCATTTACTGGTGGTGGGGAAATAATTTACTATTAAAAGTTATATGGAGAGGAGAAGCAGATTAATTTAGGATTTCATATTCATTCTTTTAAATAAAATAGCCTCAAACAAACTAGCAAAACTTTTTCCTATGCTTTCTTGTTTTCTTTTTTCATTTTTCCAAAACCAATGACTCCTTCGTAAGTTTAATAAAGGCTTAAAATTTACATAATAAAAATTTAAATTAAGAAAACTATGTATTTCCTAGAAATACCCTGTCTTGTGGTATTTGTTGGACTCAGATGTTCAGCAGCTATGATTGCCCCCCTGGCTTGCAGTTACGTAGGTCAGCATATAACTCCCCTTATCCCATTTTTCAAATATCCTTCATTTAGTAATAAAAGTGTTGCATTTATTATGTTGTATTTAGTATATGTCTCTTGACTGCCCAGTCCAAAGAATTGATGACACTTATCATCGTGTTTTCTTGGGATTATTACAGTGCCTTTATAAGTAATCAAGTAAACCTATACAGGGAAGTGGATGGACAAAGAAATCTTTTCGTTTTTCAAAGAAAACCATAATTATATTTTTCTAGGAAAGAGAATAATAACAATAAATGACATAAATGCCCTCTTTTTATATTTACAGAATATTAAATATTCTGTAAAATGCTTTAGATTCTTAATTTTCTCTTGCATTTTGTTTTTCCTTTCACAGCTTATTTAAGCAATCCCTGTTTGAGCTGACCTCTAGCCTACATGGTTCTCCCTGAACCCTTCCTGTTTTATTTCTGGTTCTGAAAAATTTGATGCAGATTACTCAATTAGTACTCCAGATTTTAATATGAACATGTAAATTATTTTGCAACTAATATTCTTGATTCTAAAAAAAATACAGTTTACCCTAATTCATTCGAAATGGAATGCTAATAATTAGCTTCCTAAATTGCCAATATTTACATTCCAAATATTTCAGATTTCGTGATTAACTAAACCACCTTTTACATTCCCTTATCTCCCTAAAAGGTACATAATAAGGGGGAAATGGCATGACTTTACCACCACTTTTACATCCAGCTTTATTTTCATTTCTTCCAAACTAATTTTACACAAACACACACACACCTCATCGTCTTAATTGCTTTCCGATATTTTCACTTTTTTTGCCAGAGGTCTATTCACATTACACATGCAGATCTTGCTGGCAATTCAAAATCGTGATTTGACTGAGTTCTGCCAAAGAATAATTGTTCCATTAAGAGACAAAACCTTGAACATCTTCCCAAATTTCATGGCTCGTTATAATGTAAATAGCCATAACATCAAAAATGGAGTCTACGACTCTGTGCTCCCACTGATCTTAGGAGTCAGTTAGATGCTCTGCAAACCCTCTCCCCCTTCTTTTAGAACAGGGTCTGACAGAAGCCGTGATTTAATTTCAAGTCCCTTGGCCACACCCATCTTCAGCCTGCTTTATGGTTTCACTTGATCTGTGTTTCGTGGTTACCAGAGTGGCCGGCATGATTTGTGAACCAACTATAGCTCTAAATCAATTCTGTTCTTGTTTCCCTACTTTACATCTATTTCCATCAGAATTAATGGCTTGATAGAGCAGCAGTTGTTTGTTTGTTTGTTTCTGTTTTTTTCTGAATGTTGATCCTAGCTGACTAAAACATCTCAGGGAACACACTGCTGCTCCTTATGATGCAAATTGCAAACACAGTAGAAGTGGACTTTTGGGGAAGTTTCAACATTCGTTATTTCACAAAAAACAAGGGTCTCTGTTTCCATATATTGCTCAAAGGTTTCTATAGCCAAAAATTCTTTTGAATAAATTTACATAATAGAGAAAGATAATGATGAGAAAGGAAAAAAAGAAAAGTAAAGTAAATACTTTGTAAACACTTTGGAGAACACACTGAGAACCAGACTTTCTTATAACAAATACGAAATCACCAGTGAAATATGACTTTTGCCAAAATTGTTTTCCCAACTGTAAACAATTGAAGTGTAGCTTCCTTGACTGTATTGTGTAATGAAAATAACTCAGTATCAAATATACCTTGTGCCAGGAAATTTAGTCTTGTTACAATTTTAAGAAATCTTCTGAGGATGGGTAAGAGTTAATATCTAAAATGAATTAAGTGGCTACTTAGCTACATACAGATTTTTAACATACAGCCACACTGTAAAAACATCCAACTCCCTCTCCCACGCATACTCATATCCTCTTCCCCTTCTCTGATTATCTTTTCACTTTAGCATGTTAGGTGTGTTATCGAACAATTTGTGTGTATATGTTTATGCACATACCTATATTATTTATCATATTTATTGTCTAAATCCTCCAGTGGACTGTAAGCTCCTAGAAGGAAGGGATGTTTTCCTATGAGTTCACTCTTTTTCCTCAGCTCCTAGAACAGGGTCTGGCATATAATTGAGCTCTATCAATATTTGCTGAATGAGTGAATGAAATTAGAGTCTACTGCAAAGAGAAGTCTAGGGTGGTTATACTTCTACTCCAAGAAAGAAAGATTTTCTTTCCATCACTTCTAGAGTGAGGTACTAACTTTAGAAAATGAGGCATGGGATCAACATAGTACCACCTGGTGGCAGTTTTCCTAATAATGAGAGTAGCAGTATTAAAGGCTCAGTAAACAAACTCCTTGAGGTAAAATTGCACAATGGTACAAGGTGAGAAGGGGAAATGGACCTGTCTCCTGGCTGGCAAGAGTATTTATTACTGAAGTTGTATGTAGTTGTTTTAGTATATTGATAATAAACTTATAGACTTTGAATTGTTTTATTAATTGTTTATAAATATTCTGCAGAGACTATATATCCTTACTGCCTGCACAGGGCACACAGCTCCCACTGACACCTCCACTGCCCCCCTGCTCTCCAAGACTAATAATACTCACTAGGAAGAGGTGAATGAAATGCTGCATGCATTACTAATCTTTATCTTATTCATTTATTCTACTGATATTTATTGAAGAGGTCAAACAATACAATTTGCTAGATTCAAAGATGGGTGAGTAGAAGGAGGTACCTATAAGTTTTTGGTCTGCCAAGTCAGATGTATTGATCGTTTTATTAAAGTAGAGTACACTGAAAGATAAACTGGTTTGTGTAGAAAGTCCCTAAGTTTGTTGTTAGACAGGTTGAGTTAGAAATGTTGAAGTTCCCTAATTATCACTGTACCATCTGTTAATAAAGCAAAGCTAAATGTATTGGAACTTGCAGTAAGAGTCGATGGTAGTTCCCCCCTTATCCACGGTTTCACTTGTCTTGGTTTCAGTTACCTGCAGTCAATGATGGTCCAAAAATATTAAATGGAAAATTCCAGAAGTAAAGAATTCATAAGTATTAAGTTGACCACTGTTCTGAGTATCATGATAAAATTTCATGCTGTCCTGCTCCATCCCAGCTGAGACATGAATCGTTCCTTTGTCCAGCATGTCCACACTGGACGCGCAATGCAATAAGGTTTTGAGAGAGAGAAACCACATTTGCAAAACTTTTATTACAATATCTTATAATTGTATAATTGTAGAATATATTTTATAGGAAAAAACAGTATATATAAGGTTCCACACTGTCTGTAGTTTTAGGCACCAACTGGGGGTCCTAGATCTTATCCCCCAAGGATAATGGGGGACCACTATACCCTGTAAGAGTCTCTCAAAAGGGGAAAGTCAGAGCAAGATATTTATTAAACTTTGGGGTCTGGGATCAAGAAGTTTAAGGTAGATTTTTCAAGACAGAGAACTAATTGGAATTGGGCAACATTCATGAAATAATAGTTTAGAATTGCTGGCCACAGCAAAGCAAGGTTCATAAAGTCAGTCTTGATAAATAAAGTTTCTTAGGTGAACACTCTGCTGTCTTTAAATTGATCTGCAAGAATTTCCTGAAGCAAACAACAGAGTTATTTATAAGATTACAGTCTTGTTTTCTGTGTCTAAAGATTTACTGGAACAAACAACTGAGACAGTTTGACACATGTGGTCTCAGTTCTTACAGGTGGCTTTTGAGATATCCAAGTGTACATGTTGAATAAACAGTTGGAACTCAGAGGGATAATTTAAAATTTAGGAGTCATTATATAGAACATGATAAAGATATCGAGATGGTTCTGTTCAAGATTATCCAGGGAGAGAAAAGAAGTAGACAAAGATTGAGTATTGAGGAATGTCAGCATCTAACAGCAAGTTAATGGAAGATGAGCATTCAAAGGATATTAGGAAGTAGTCAGAAATATATGAGGATGAACAGGAAAAAGTAAGGCGGTTACTTCAAGAAGGAAAGAGTAGTTAACAAGGCCAATGCTGCTGGGTGCTCAGGTGATATGAGGACTCTGAAATGTCTATTTGGTTATTTAAAGGTCACTGTTAATCTTGATGTGAGCTGTTGGGGTGAATTTATAGAGACAAAAATAAGATTAGAAAAGATTAAAAGAGGAACGAGTAGATAGGAAATTGAAGGTACTTCAAGAATTTTGGCTGAGCAAGGGAAGAGAAAGATAAGTAATTATAGAAATGAGAAGTTGATCTTTTTTTTTCAGGCAGGAGATATTTGAATATATTTAAATATGCATGCTCTCTGCTTCTATTCTCACTTCATAATCTTATAAGAAAAAAGTAAATTCATTCTTCCTTCCTTCCACATACTAATTCATTCATTCATTTTATCCAGCAAAAAGCAGACACAGACCTTAGTCTTAGAAACTTAAGGTCTCATAAAAGATGAATATGTTGAGGGGAAATGTGAGTAGGCGTATAAATATTCTATCCCTGTTATTGCATCATCAGTATAAATGCAGTGTAAGTTTAAGGTTTTCTTTCATATCTCAAAGTGATGAGTTTACATTGCCTTACAATACAAGTATTTGGCTAAAAATTGAATTGTGTTTTGAAGCCTCAGAATCAAATTTCCTTCAGATATAGCTGGCTCTGTACAAAGAGAAAACTTGCAATCTGGAGCTCATTAACACAATGAAACCATCCAGTGAATTAGCAGGTACAAAATTAAGACAAAAAGAACATCATTTTTTTAATTAATTGTAAAAACCTAAATTTAGGGTGGGGGAATAAAATTTCAATCCATTGAGGCAGTGCACTATTTAAAATTCACCTGGAGTTACTATTCAACAAAACCTGCTTCCATTTCAATGATAAAAATATTAATTTTCTCCACACCCTTTAAACCAAAAGTACTGTAAGTGAACTAGAATACACATAGGAAGTCATGCTGCATTCTCATGTTGCTAATTGGAATTTTGATGAATATTATATAGAAGCAAGACGAGACAAGAGCGAAGTATTTCCCTTAGCTTTGCTACCCATGTTCCTGCATCTTAATCAGAATCTTATTAACAGTCAAATATGCATTTTAAGCCCCAAGTGTATAGATAGTCATAGAAGTTTCATTAATAACTAAATTTGTATAAAAGGATGTATGCCAAAGACAAATGCTCAAATATGGTGTTTAATTGGAGTTATAAAAACTTATTTTGTAGCTCAGAAATATAAAAAAATAAATTAGCAGCAGAAAATGAATTTATTTTTAGCTACTAAGATACATTGTGGTTTATCATTTATTGAGAAAAGATTTTTATCTTAAAATAATACTTCTCTATCAGCTATAGACCACTGTTTTTTCACGTTGGGCTCTTTGGAGACAGGCAAATGGGAAAAGGATCTGTGTGGAAAAGAGAGACTGACATCACCTGAAATGCCTTAAATTCTGTAGATTCTGAGCTATGCAGCCTTCAAAGGGGACATAATGGAGCAGAGAGAGCTGTCACTCTAGAGCTGTGACTCTTTTCTCCTTCAGCAGTCATGCTTCAAATGAGTCCTTCTGCAGAGGAATGGCTTGAAGTAACAATCATCATTCCCTCCTCACAGCAGTCTGCCATAGAACTAAACTCCTTGGAATAATGTCAGTTGAAATGATGAAGTACATCTTCTCTATACATTCACAAGGATACTTATTTAGTGTCTTCTAGGTTCTGAAGGAGAGGATACAGTTTATTATTACCAACAGCTCTAAATCTTTCTTACTATATGCAACTTAACTTATTAACAAGAGGAAAGATACCAAGGGCTTTCTAACACAGAGCAAACATATTCAGATTTCTATTCCTAGAATGAGCTCAAACTCAAATATTGTTTTACACCGAGTATTTGTATGGGGTATGCATTCAACAATACTTTTACAGAGAAGAAACATATTCTTAGAGTACTATGATAGTCATTTATGAGATGTTACTAGATATCTCCAAAGCTTTTATACAAAGAGACAGAAGGAATCCTAAAACCAAAACAAACATTGATTTACTTGCAATTTTAGTGAGTTAGTTTAGAATTCCTGGGAGAGGTAGTTGATTAGGCTGTGACTGCAGTGGTCCTTTAATTTGCCAAGTTAAACTCTATGCAAAGGTCAGGCCTACATATAAAAAAGTACTATGTATAAAAAGTTTGCTTGCCCCATGATTGCCACTAGATTTCCATACAGTATTGTGTCTTGGAACTATTCTATAAGAATAAAAGCCCAAATTGTTCCAATGCCCTACAAGACACATCTAAGACTTCTCCTGCCTGCTCCCCTCATATTTTATCTCGTATTTTCTCCCCTCCCTGATTGGCTCCACTGCAAACATAGGCCACCTTTCTGTTTATTGGAACAATCCCTTCACAATCTCATCTAAAGGCCTTTATCCAGATTAGTCTTCCTCCACAAAATTGCTTGGCTCTGTTACCTCTCAGTATTTCCTGAAAGTTTCTCTTCTTAATGGAGCCTGCACAACTGCCCCCATGCTTCTAATTTCCCTTTTCCCTGTTCTATTTTTTTCCATAGCATTTATCACTAATATAAAATAAAATTTATATATTATGCTTGTTCATTGTCTCATACTCTGCATGAGATACCCCCTCACCCCATGTAATCTCTATGAGTAGGAATCTGTTTTGTTCATTGTTGTATCCTAAGTGCTGATAACTGTGCCTGACACATTTTGAACACTTAAATATTTATTGAGTGAATGAATGAAATCATGAACCATCTCCTTTTCTCATTTTCCTGGAAGACACTAGCAGCATACTCCCTGTACAGAGTTTTAAAAGTAAATTAACTCAGTAACTTAATTTCCTGTTAACAGAATCCCTTTTTTAGGTCAGGCTCTGACACTGGGGGTTCCTTAAAGTAATGCATTTTGATAATTGCAATTAAATAACATGTTAACATTCTGAACTATTTGAATATTGAGTTTATCAAATTACCTACCTCATATTTAAAGTAGCAGGGATCTGAAAGAATCAAATTAAGAACCTAGTTTTTGATGAGGACACTTGAAAAAAAAGTTTGCCACTGGACTGTGTTGGGGCAAAGGAAAGAGTCTGGTTATTCAGGGTGCGTGCAAGAAAGAGGAGAGGACTAGGGGAGAACCTTGGCTTTGAAAGGTGATATAAACATGATGGCAAGGAAAAAGTCAACAGGAGAGGGAAAAATGGAAAGAAAAAGCTATTCTTTTTTTTATACTTTTAACAGGGCCAGCCTAGCTTGTTGCATTTCAACAAGCCTTAGAGAAACGCCTGTGGTTTTCATCAATTTATTAGGAAGTTTGGAAATGCATATATTCACTAAAGGGAAAAATGCAAACAAATAGGAGATGCATTTACCCTGCCTTTTTCTGTAAAAGAATTAAAACAAATAGAGAGCTTAGTAAGCATCAAGATTAGAGATCTGATGGAAAAAGTATTGCAAGGCAGAGTTCTTATTTTGCAAAAGGCCAAATACAGGTGCTTCAAATCATATGTGATTCTTTATTCCAGGAAGCCAATTTTTCTGGCCATTTTAATGACCTAAAAGGAGAGCAACAATGGTTGTGTTAAACAGATGCATGTTTTTGCATTGTTTCTATCTTTCTGATAGGTGGCAGGGTTCCAAGAGTTAAATATCTCCCTTAAAAATATTTTGAACACATTTAATATCATATATGTTCTAAATCAGTTTATTTTTTCTCAAGATATTAGAAATCCCAACCCCATTCTTCCTATTATATAGTCCTTATTAAGAAAATAGTTCATAACTTATAAGGGATTTTGGTGGTAAGAAGTCTAAACCCATTTATCGCTTTAATTTTCTTTTGTATAAATTAACCATTGCAGGATCATTTTTGAGATTCTAATTTTTAATGTAATTACGAAGAAAGTATGAACTTTGATATCTGAGGTGATTATTTTTTCTTTTAAATCAATGTGTCTATTAAGGAATGTATTATTGTGCACCAGATGGAGTTAAATGAACCATTGTGTGAACTTGGCATTTTCAGATTTGGTTACCTGAACCTAATTACCTGCAGAGAGTTACTAAATATGTGTTCATAAGATTAGTTTTTACATAGTGATTCTCTTCTGTTCTGTTCTCATTTCTTCTCTCTCTCTCTCTCTCTCTCTCTCTCTCTCTCTCTCTCTCTCTCTCTCTCTCTCTCTCTTTAACAATGTACTTAGTCATTTTGGCTTATTGTACCATCATGTTCTGCCACTGATAATGGTGAGAATTAATCCTGAACTATCAGAATTGATGAAAGAGAACAAGTTGACAGCTGTTTAAGAAACAAACAAATAGACACGGGACAACTTATAGAAGAGATTATTATGATTTTGTGCCATGTACAGTTTGAATTGTCTGCCCGAATTCTAATGAAATTTGGAGGAATTAATCTGTGCATTAAATAGATTTTTCTTCAGGAATTTATCCACAAATTATAATGCTGCATTCCATTTCCTATTGACATTTTTAAATCACATCAGTTGAACAATATGAATTTCTACATATTTTGTATCACATTTCATTTTTTCTTTGTGAAGGAGTGGAATTATGCTTTCTATGAGTAATCTTCTCATCAGGAGTACACCCTCTGGGTGACATTTGTTGTTAATGTGACAATCACCTTCTTATTCTCTCTCCTCAAACAATGAGTAGAAGTTATGTGTCTGTTTCTCACAATGATGTGAAGTGCACAATTTTTTCTTGCTACATAAATACATAGTTAGGCTATTGGAAGAATAAGAGTTCAAAACTCTATTTTAAATTGCAAACACTAGATTAATTTTATCTTTCTTTTAAAAATCAATTCTCTATATTATTTCTCAAATTGTTACTGTTTTCTTAAAGCAGTTGGTAAAAAAAAAAAAAAACTCTGAGTGTGGCCAACATCAAGTTTAATGGAAAAATTGTGATTTATAATTTCAAATTTTAAGTATGCTATGTGCTTTTTTTTTTCCTGAATCTTCTAAACTCTCTGATGACTCTAGTGAGCCAAATAACAAAAGCATGTGACTTTTTTTCCTTTTAGCAAGGGAGTGAGTACATTATTTCACCATCAGGAATCAGCTTTTAGAGAATTCAGCTAGTATCATGTTTTAAAGCCTTGTGATCTGGGAAAAAATAGTGATAAGCAGAACTTCACAAAAATAGTGTAAGTATAGATCATCAAAAATGTGCTGGAAATTTGAGAATTAATGTTAGATTACATTGAAAACAGGTCACTTTCAAATAAGCAAATTTTTATCTTATTATTAATATAGGCTTCAAATTAATATTATATATGTTATAGTTTCTAACTTGTAAACCAAAAGAAAAAGACTTTGGCTACTTTAAGTGAAAAGTAATTTCCTGAAAGTGTGCTGGACTCATTAATGGCAGTCTCAAACATAAAGCTTGAAGGCAGAAAGTAGCATAATTTCTCTTAAAGGTTTGCAAGCAAGGATGACAGGCATGATCTTATAGATTCTTTGTTTAACAGTTTTATTGAGATATAATTCACATGGCATACAATTCACCTATTTCAGGTGTACATATGAATGTTTAAACTCTTCTTACTATCTTTGTGTTTCTCACTGAAGAGTCCAAGTCCTAGAGAACCATCTAGTAGGTCAGGCTTGTGGCACAGGTCCTCTTTCTGCTGGTGTCAGGGTAAGGGTAAAGGGTGGCTGGTATCATGGCATGATGGAATGAAATATCCAGAGGTAGTCTCATGGATTTACTCTTCCAATAAGTAAGGAATAAAAAATGAGGCAACAGTTATTTGCAATGTTGTACTGGTAAATTTTTAATAACTAGCTCTCAAAAAAGAAAAAAGAAACATTTTTTTAGGAATTGCAGATTTCCATGTTACAAATACTTCAACTCTAAGGAATAATTTGAAGCAGCCAGTATGACAGTGTGCAGAATTGGGAAGAGATCTTCACAATATACCCTTGTGAGAAATGAGCTGGCTCAAGCACACCAGATTCCCCTGTCCCCAAAAAGAACAGGTGTTTTCAGAGAAAAGGAATGTATGCTAGGTAGTCAACAAAACAAAACAAACAAACAAAACATATATTCAGACATTCAGCACAGATGTTATTGACCTTAAACACAGATGCACTCAATATGTTTTTAAATAAGTAACTCAGTATATAAGAATTTATATGTGGATATAGTAGAAACTACTACGATCTTTTTATTTTATAGAAGAAACCACTGTCCCCTGTCAATGATGTCTTAATTTAGCTGGGAAACTCAAATGGCACATTGAAAGTAGCAAAAGAAATTTAAAATACTACTGTGATAGGGAGAATTATCATATGACTTTATGACATTCACACCTGGTTTAATTCCCATAAATATCTTACATTATATAGCAAAAGGAATTTTGTGAATGCAATTAAAATAACTAATTAGAGGCCCTTAGGATAGGAAAATTATGCAGATAGACTGGACCTGTCATATCAGCCTTTTACAAGCCAAGAGTTTTCCCTGACTAGTAGCAGAAGAGGAAATCAGAGAGTCTCAAAGTATCAAAATGATTCAATGCAAGAGAGACATGCATTGCACGTGGTAAAGAGCTGGGAACAGCCTCTAGGAGAGCCAGACCAACAACCACTGATACACATCAAGAAAAATGTGACTTCAGTCCTACGACTATAAATAACAGGATTCTGCTAATCACCTGAATACACTTAGAAATGGATTATTTCTTAGAACCTCAGATAAGAATCCAGCCTGCCACACACATTAATTTCAGCTTTTTGATACCCAAACATAGAAATCCATTGAAACTGCCCAGACATCTGGCCTACAAAACTGTGAAGTAACAAATAGCTATTGTTTTAAGTTGCTAACTATGTGGCAATTTGTTACACAACAATAGAAAACGTATATAACTGCCTGTAAGTTAAGTATATTACGTGAACTGTGGTGATACAAACATCTGGAGAAATGAAGAGATTTGTATGAAATAAAATGAAAGAAAAGCTTTTGTAGAACACTAAGCCTAGAATCAAGTGTTATAAAAGATTATTAGAATAAGGAACATGAAATAATAAGTGGAGAATAGGTAGAAAGGTGATCAGGGTGTTGAGGACTATGGGCAAGAGTAAAGAGCTGTTAGTAATGGGATATAAGAAGACAGAGAAAATTATGTTAAGTCATACAAGATAAGATCAGAGAGCTGAGACTGGTAAATAAATGAAGACCTAAAATGCTGTGTCAATAAACGATTCTCGACTCTTTGGGAAATTTTAATCCATGTGGACTTTAAAAATAATTTAGAAACCAGAATATCCCTTCAGAAAAACTAAGTCATAAATTCTGGGATGTCAACAACATCTGTATTCTTTTGAACTCTATAGGTGGTATTGGGGTATAGTCAAGGTTGAAGTCTAATAGTGAGAATTTTGGAATTTGTTAAAATTTAACCACCATCTAGAACTAGGCAAGAGTTTGGAAGACTGTTTCTTCTTCCTTTCTTCCTTTATTCCCCCTTTCTCCCTTCCTTCCATTCATCTTTCTTTCTTTTCTTCCTTGTATAAAAGGAAAAGTTTTAATCCTACCTAAATCATATATTGTTCTCTTTGTTATGGCAAAAAATGATGGAGAAGAAATATGACAATATTTCTTAAAATGATACAATGATAGAAAAGAGAAAAATCAAGGAATAAAATAGGCTAAAAATTATTCCTAGGGTAATGGAAATTTATGCTAGATTATTTCATTAATATCATTCTTAATCTCATAAACCCTGTTTAAAGGTATGTATTTCTAATATTTTAATAGCTCCCAGGTTAGATTTCCCTGGAAGCAGACTCTGAGACATATATTAATATGTAGAACATTTATTAAAGAGGTCTCTTTTATCTACATTTGTGGGAAAGAAACAGGGTTTTGCAGATGGAGAAGTAAAGCTGGAAAGCAGTCCTAAGGTAGACTTCGCTGTTAAAGTTGGGGAAGCTAGTGGGACCTTTATATCCCTGCTGTGATCCATCAGCTGTTTCCTCCGCTGACTCAATCTACAGTGAAGGGTCATCAACCCCCAGAATTCCCAGCCACTGGGAGAATAAGACCTTTATTCCTGAAAGTGGGTGATCAGGACTACCCACCACAGAGTCCACTAGAAATAGCTCTTTCTAGTTGACAGACTTGTAGGACTTAACAACTTCAGCATGCATTTCCCTAATTATCACAAACAGCCTGATACTGATGAATTCACTCAAAATATTTTACCCAGACCCCTATTTTCAAGCTGTGTTTGAAACTAGTTAGCAACCAGTTATACGAGTAACAGCATGATTCAATGATATAAGAATTATGAAAGCAAGAATATTTTTAGGGAAAAGGATGTATACAATTGTGAACATGTAGTGTTTAATATGCTTGCTATAAAAACAAAGCAGTTAAAATACACTTGATTTCATGTATCATTCTAGATTCGATCCTATTTTTGGAAAGATTGCCAATATTTGAAGTCTTTTAAAACTAATCTATTCTCTTCTCACCTCACATAGTTGTCAGGTTTTTTTCTTTATTAACTGTGGGATGTTGCAGTCTCCAGATTTTCATTTCCTTCATTCCAAATTTCTTTCCTCCACTGGGTAAATAGAAGTGACAGATTCTTTGTATGCTTTTACAAGTTAGTCTAGAAATTTTCCATTTATGTTTCACTTAGTTCTATAGGTAGTATCTTTACCCTCTTCCCATGTAATTCAGGGCCTTAGACTATTTTAATGACAATTATCCCCTTGTTATTTACCAGCTATTTTTATGCAGTAGTTTGATTTCATTTTAATTTTTATTTGGCAAATTAGACATTAATTTCATTGTTTTTATATAATCGATATTTTGTTTGTATTGATCCATAGGTTAATATTTTTAATTAAACAATCTTTCTTCCTGTATTTTTTAGATTGTTTTCCTTACTCCAAAGTATGTCCCTTAGAAATTCCTTTAGTGATGGTCTGTGGTAGTAAGCCTTCTCAGTTGTTGATATCTGTAATTGTATTTATTTTGTGTTTGTTCTTCAAAGATAATCTTCACTTTTTATGGAATTATTTACTTAATAATATTTTGTCTGCATATTGAGGATATTATTCCACTATTTCTGGCTTTAATTGTTGCTTTTTAAATCGTTTTTTTGAAATTGGTGTTTTGAAATTTGACCATGGTATTTCTGTGTATTTTTTTCTACTTGGAATTTATTAAGATTTGTATTTCTGGGAATTAATGTTCTTTATCAATTCCAAAATTTTCTCAACCATTCATTACCAATTTATATTGCTTCAAACTCATATGCTTATATGGAAATATAATGAGTTCTCTGTTAGACTACTCATTTTGTCCTACACATTTCTCAGCCTCTCATATTTTTTTATCTCTTATTGTATTTTTCCAGGTAATTTCTTTAGTTTTATAGTATACTTTATTAATTTTCTATTCTGTTATATATTATGCTACTTTGAATGCAGTTTCTAATTATAGTATCTTTCATTTCTAGTTCTTTCTTTCGTTTACCATCTGCCTTATAAATTTTGACAGTACTTTATTGTTTAGTCATACTTAAATTTCCTCATTTATTTCTTTAAATATATTAAATATGTTTATTATGTGGCCTCTATCTAATGACAGCAATATTAGCATTCCTTCTCATTTGATACTGCAATCTTTTATTCCATTTCCTTTGGTTTTGCTGGCCCTCACTCATAGTCACTTATTTCCTTGTTTATTAAGAAATTTTGACTGTAAGCTCTCTGCACATTTTTGTGGATTTATTTGAAGCCTGAAATTATAGTGCGTTCTCAGAAATAAATTTCATTTCCTTCTGTTAGTCACCTTAGGGGGACACTATCACCTGGGAAATCTTCAAACTTTTTGACTTAGTGTTGTTGTTGTTGTATATGTGTGTGTATGAGTGAAAGAAAGAAGGGTGGGGGGACAGAGTCCAGCTCCAGAGCAGAGGGAATGCAGACTTACAGATAGAATTTCTAAGGAAGATGTTAACTGTCAGGATTTAGTGGAAGAAACAGGAAACACTGTGTGTTTTAAGCAGAAAAGAATATGCTACGTGAAATTAGGTGCTTAAAAAAATGATTGGAAGAGTCAGAGAAGTAGAAATCAGGAATATGGCTGGATTTTAAATTTCAAAATCACACCGTTATAGTTATAATAAAGAGGTCCTGAACATTTTGTTACTGCTGCTACCATGTGGCTGCCATGTTGCTTTCTACCCAAGAAGCTGGTTCCTAGACATTTAAACATGGACTCCAGCTGCTGCAAATACTTATGTCTCCTGAAACTTGTGTGATAGTTGTGTCTGCTACAGGAAAGGGCTCCAGCTTCATCTCTACCTTCTAAATTTGTATGAATTGACTATAGCTGCCAGAGAGTCTAAAAAGGTATATTTTAGCTTTGTAATCTCTCCAATAGAAAGAGGATAAACTGAAGGATGAGAGATCCAATTATTTACACTTTTTTCTTGTTTTTCTTCTATCTAAAGCCAAGACAGACACAGGCATGTGTCCCCACTGTTCCCTTCTTTAGAATGAGATGCATTTTTTTGTACTTCACCTACTGGTGGTGGTACACTTCACAGCTCTTTCTATACTTTTCATCCCAGGTGTTTCTCCTGTTCTTTCCTAAGCAGTTAAATCTGTAAGATTGACATATATATACCCAAGAAAGTTACCAACTTCAGCATTCATTTACTCTTATAAATTAGACTTTTCTTACCAAATCTAGATTTCTTGAAAATCCTTGATGTTTCTGCAAGCTCAACTATATATAAAAAAGATAGCTAAAATATTTTATCTGGTAGCTTTACTTATAATTTAAAATATTTTATCTGGAAGTTTTACTTGCGACATAGGAGCTATCTAAATATAGAAGTATATTCTAGGATTTTTTTTTGGTGGGGAGTCCTTTTAAAACGTTTTTAATATCTTACAGACCATTCCTTCTTACTTCCCTTTCTGGTTCCTCTTTTTCTCAACCTGTAAATGTTGGCATTCCCTAAACATCAATCTTCAGGACCTTTCTATATTTATATTCTTTTTCTAGATGGTCTTTTTCAATACTAACTTTTAAATAACCTCTATGCTGATGACTTACAAATTAATATATTTAGATTAGACTTTTTTCTTTTGCTCCACATTCATGTATCCAATTGCCTATATGATATTTCTATCTGGAAGTTTATAAGATATCTCAAACACAAAAGGTCTAATTGTAAGTCTTAATTTTCCCAACTCACCCTCAAATCATTTTTCCTCTCACTTCACCTCAGTAAATAATACAACAATGCATTCAGTTACTCGTGGCAAAACCAAGAAAGTATCTTGGTTTTTCTTTTTCATGATCACCAATTTCTTATCTATGAACAAATCCTGTCAGTTCTACCCAATTATAACCACTTTTAAAGACTCCTCACTACCATAGGAGCCTAAGCCACCATCATCTCTTAACTGTGTTTTAATAAATAAGTAAATAGAGAATCTAAAAGGTAACTGAAAAATTCTAACTAGTTCCTTTTCTATTCTGTACCCATAAGATATGTTCTTTAGCCATCAGTGTACTCTTTTAGAAATATAAATTTAGATAATATCAACTCTGGGCTAAAACCTCCAATGTCTCTTCATTTCATATGGAATGAAATACAAATTTCTTATATGACAGGACCCCTGCTTATCTCTGTGATATTTGCTCTGTAATGTATCTTGTTACTTCCCCTTTGCATATTTAATTCTAGCTGCACTGACATTTTCTTTTTTCTAAATTATGAAACTGTATCTATCTTTATTTATTTATTTATTTATTTATTTATTTATTTATTTTTCTATTGTGTGGAAAAGAAAGTCCATTTCATCTGGAGCACTTTCTTTAGTCCTTTATATTCCCACTACAGTAATTCATTCTAGTCTTAAATGCCAGCTTTTAGAGATCTGTCTTTGTCATAATATCTAAAATAGCCAGCCTCCCAAAATTCTCTAATATCTCATACTTATGATTTCTTTTTGGCAGTAATCACAATTTAAAGCTGTTACATATCTGTTTACTTTTTATTGCCTGCATCTCCAAATTTATTCCAAATATGAGGGTGAGGTCTTTGTCTCATGTTGTTCACCGTTATAGACTGAGAGTAGACGACACTCATATGCATGTCAAATGAATGGATGGATGGAAATAAGGACCAAGGATACTTCAGTGAAGATGCTCAGAGCTAATGGTTTAAAAAGGAATAACTCTATGTCAGGAAAAACACATAGGCCGAATCTACAGATTTGAAAGGCATAGATTCATGAATCATTTATTGGACGTGATGAAATCATCCAGGGTTAGCCTTGCCAGGATAGAACCCAGGGAAAGACCAATATTTACTTTATTGCTTTGTAAAATTAGGAACCATGTTTTTTTTCTGTTTTGTTTTCCTTGCTACAGTCCTAGTACCTAATGTAATCTTTCACATAGATGTTCAATAAGTTAACTGATTTAATTAATAAATTAAGTAATTAAAAATTGGAAAGAAAATCCTATAAAAGGGATATGAGTAGAAGTTAGAGATTTAAGAGGAGAGCCAAGGAAGTATGAGCTGACTGAAGCCAAAAGATTTAAGGATTTCAAGAAGAAGGAAGTAGTTGAGAATCTTAAAAAGAAACTCTAGAAGAGTCAAATAAGATAAAGTCTCAGAGTAATACATTGAATTCATTGAGAAAAGTGGTAACAGATGACACCGATATCAGTAACAACTAGAAAATATTTGTCTATATACTTAATACATTGCTTTTACTTATTGCGTTTATATAAACCTAGTATATAGCAGGAAAATGTTCTCTCCATCGCATGCTGGCATTTTCTAGTTTTGAAGAATGTCTCCGTTTGGATATGCTTTTGATAATGATATTTCTACAATTCTCCTTTGGCTTCATGCTCTGAGTCATGTTATGAATACACTGATGTCATGCTATCATGAAAGGAAACTAATAACAATTTATCAAGATCCTAATTAAGCATTTGAAAAGGCAGTATGAAATAACCACTTGGAAATTAATGAGACAATTCTATTACTACTAAATGTCGAAGAATGGAAAATTTGTGAATAAGTTTCCAAATGTCTTTGCAGTAGTCACAGTACAAATGCAGAATTTTACAAGAGTTAGAGAATCTCAGGAGGAGACCACATAAGTACAACTGTTTTGTATTTACTCAAGAACACAAAACTAAGCAGAAATGAGGTGGTTACTTAGAGCTGACTCCAATGCAACTATCTTGACATGATTTTTCAAGGAATATGCGTCCCCTACTGAACACAGCTGCTGCAATCTTCACAAAGATAGGATTTTGCTGGGCATCAGAAAAGAGCCAAATATTGACAACATCATTGTTCCTTTAGACCCAAGCTTGCAACACCATTCTAAAAAATGTACACTAGCAGCTTATGTGATGCTCTTTAAGGGTGGTTTACAAGCCCCCGTCTCTTCTAGTTCTGAAATCAAACTTAATAGCAGGAAGACTCAGACCCCTCTAGGGATGAGAGCAGGGTCAGGCTCCATCTCTGCTTCAGGCCTGTCTATCCTTTCACCTGGGCAGTTATTAGGAGAAATGCCTTGCCATCCTTAGATTTCAGGGAGCATGTCTGCATTGAATTTATCTTCAGTTAGTTGCTACATACACATATTGAAACAAATATTTTTCATTTCTAGATTGAAATGTTTTATTTACCCTCTCTTTTAACTTATGTGAATTATAAAAATGATAATGCCTTATTATAAAAGTCAAAGTGAACATGTACAAAATAAAAATTAAGAATTCTATCTTTGCCCTCCCCCACTATTGAATATCTCTCTTCCTGGATTGGGACTGATAATGGTTTGGGCTTTATCATCTATATCCATTTTATGTATCTGTATACACACAATCACATACACACATCTATGAAGTCCATTCACTCTATATAGGCTACTCCCTTGGAAGTCTCTTTCATATCTGCTCTTCTCAAATCTCCAGGATTTCTTCCCCTACATTGAATCACTAGCTGGGAGATGCCCATGAGATGTGTAGCCCTAGTACATGCTGTGGAAGATTTCAGGGACTGATGGTCAATTTTGTTTTCTGAAGTCAGATATATGAGAGGCACTTTTTCTCAGCAATCTCATACTCTTCAGTCTATTTTCAGGACAAGTAGCTAGAAAAAATTCTTTAAAAAGTTACATTTGATCATGTCTCTACTCAGAAGTCTTCACAAGCTCCTCATTTGATCAGGCGCAAAAGCTAAATTCACAGAACAGCCTCAGTGTCCTCTGTGACCTGCCCCTCACCCTCTTCCCCCCTCCTTACCTCTACAACATCACATCCTACTTTCCCTTCTTGGCTACTTTATGCAGAGACTTCAGAGACACTGTGTTCTCTCACGATACCAGGCAAGATCAAGCCTCTGACTTCCTACCTCATGGAGAAAACCATGTAATCACAACAAATTGCTCAGCTGTTCTCTCTCCTTGGGAAACTCTTCTCCCATATATCCCTGTAGTTCATTCCTCAACCTCTTTCCGGTCTGTGGCCAACTCTGATGTTCTTGGTGAGGTCTACCTGGATCATTCTATTTAAAACAGCAGTCTTGACCTTAATGCTTCTGATGCCCTAACCTAGTTCTGTCATTCTTCACCTGAATGTAAACTCTGCAAGGACAAGACTTTAGTCAGTGCAGCACTAGAGCCTAAAAGAGTACCTAGTAGCAGTAGCCATTCAGTGGACACTTGAAAAATAGATGGATAGATAAGTGAATACGCACAACATTTAGGAGTTAGTATAGCAAAGTGAATGTGCATGTCAGACTGGTAGTCTCCATCAATTACCTGCTCTAAGTAGGTATAATAATTATAACTACAATCATAAGGAGTACCAAAAATTTATTCCACAGGGTTGTTATGAGGGCTTAGTTAGCAACTAGGTAAACTATAAAGAGCACAAAACAATGCCTGAAACATATTAGGTGGTTAATTAATATTACATATTACTATTATTTTTATTATATATAGTTTTTTTAGTAAAAACAGAATCACACTATATCTGTTATTTATACAACTTAATTTTTGCCCTGAATGAAATACCATTTTTTCTTTCTAAATAACACATACCTATTTTATTCATTCATTCATTCAATAAATATCTTGAAGTGCTTATGTACTCTGTTGCTTTGCAGCATTTACATTCTACTTAATCTTTCTTTCTATGACTGTATAATATTCTATAGTATTTACCTGGAATTACTTAATTATGTTTCTAATAAAATATTTTGCATGGTCTCTAGTTTTTATTATTTTATATATTTCCTTTGCATCATAATTTAACAAAAATTGAAATTGCATAGTATAATAATAGTTTGCCTTTTCATATATTTTAAATAGGGTGTGCCCTTTAAAGCCATCATGTATAATAATTCAAAGGTAATATTTATCTGTCTCTCTGAAGAAGTAATTTAAGTATGCTATCTATTTTAAAAGCCACTGTATGTATATATTCAATAGACACAAGTTATTTTGTCTGGTTCATGTGTGCTCTATAGAGAACTGCTCTTCTTTTCCCTCCAAGCAAATAGTTTCTGCAAAATTGTCATATTCCTATTCTCCAAGAGCTTCTTATTTCAGTCAGTGGAAAAGCCGCATTCTACCAAGGGTCTCTCCAGGGTGTCAGCTTATTGGTCTTCAAACAGTATCTGATTCAAACAGGAGAAGCCAAGTCTTACTTGAGATTTTGTACTTAGGCTCATAGAAGGTATTGTCAACCCTGCTTCAGTGCTAATAACTAAGAAGTAAGACTTGAGAGGAATC
>CM053513.1:58061661-58394554 GCA_028627145.1 Eidolon dupreanum
AACAGTAAGTCATATATACATTGCACTGTGTGTTCACCGCCCATAGTTAGATTTCTTTCTCTCACCACACATTTGACCCTTTTTACCCCATCTACCTCCACCCTCCCCCCCACCATCTGGTAATCACTAGTCTACCATGTCCATGGGTCTCTGTTTGTCATGTTTGCTGGTTGCTTTTAAATTTATTGATTGATGGCTATTGTCTTCTCAGTACAAACACACTTCACCTTGTCTTTCTCCAAAAACATTTGGATACTTCTAATATTAATGAATCCTTTCAATAACCTATCCCACTAATTAACCAGCAGCTATAAGGCTCATGATCCTAGGTGTAGGCTGAGAAGGCAGGGAATGGTAGAAACCATGAATATGCATGTTGATGGTTTTTCCTATTCTAATTATAAATTTTCTCATCTTTATTCTGAATTTATAATGTCCAACTTTATTCTACCTCTGGTTGAAATTGTTTCTTCATCTCTCTACTTTTATAAATTATGTCTTATAATACAGCTAATGATAATAATAAATAATGACCAGTTGGGTTTCAACTTTAGCTATCACACATATACATACTAGCCAAACACATTATATGCATTACAACTCTTATCCACTTTTATATGCAATATATATAATATCTCTTTTTATTGATAATTATCATAATACTTTACAAAATGTAAACTCAAACTATCAGTATCTCATATTTGTCACTATCTCATATATGTCCTAGAAAGCATTTCCATCTCTGGGAACCACATTGCTTTTCTCAAACTTTTCAGTTCTACATGCAAATGATTAAACTATTGATTCTCTATAAAAATCATTTAACATAATTTACCAAATTAATAAATTCATATCAATATTGGGATATAGATTAACATCCAGCTTACCTTTCTAGTTAATTTTTTCTAAATTTATAAGTGCATAAAGTTATCTATGTTAGACATTCATTAAACAATGCAATTTTAAAAACATTTCTACCTGTTGAAGAAATAGGATGGCTGGTATCATTTGTTTATTTATGTCAAATGAAAAAGTGTGATTTGACTCAAACACTTTCCATCTGTGATGATTTTTAGGATCATATTATTTTCATAATTGGTAATTATTATAAGAATTTGTCTTGATTGGGACATAGAATTTGCTAAAGTTTATCTTATTGCTACCTATTCGAGACATGTTAAGCAAACTAAGGACAAAGTCAATGTTACAGAGACGTTCCTTTCAAGGTAGTAAGGAGAATTTTTTAAAAAATCCCATTATGACAATTCCCCCTTCAAATCTTTTAATGACTGCAGGTCACCTATAAGATAAAGTTTAAGTTCCTTAACATAACATACAATGCATGGCATTCTCTAATCTCCACCACCTTCCCTTCCATAGTTTCCTAACATTTCCTTACTCATAGTTTATTTAATGACAGAAATAAATGTGATGTAATTGCTCAAACATATGATATAATATTTTGGCCTTGCTAACTGATCCTACTCTTCTGTCAGAATGACACTACTTTTTTTGTTTGCTGGTCTAACTTATACATACCTAAAGATTTGGTTCATATATCAGTTGACAACTTCAAAAGAAGCCTTCTCTGTCCAGTGCTTGTAAAGCTGAATTAGGTTTCCTGGTTGTTTTGTTTCCACTTATGCCAAATATACTTCTCTCTTAATATCCTCATTCTTCTTGACACATGTATGTCTGCTTTACCAATCAGATCACAAGACCTTTAATTTTAGAGATTGAACTTAATTATTTTCCATATCCCAAGTACTTAGCACAATGCCTGGTATATATTCTTAGTGAGTATTTGGTTCATTGTACTGAATTATCCTGTGATTACTTTTGTATGGTTGATATATAAAGTACCAATTACTTTTTTTCTTAAAGCAAGCCAATTAAATTTCAACTAAACAGAAATTTCATAAGCGTTAATAAAGGTTGTAATGCACTCATATATAATTAGAAGCATGTATATTCTTCTAAAATATTGTATAAAGGAACTATTTTACTTTTTCAAGTGAGTAGTTCTTCCATTTACCTGGAATGAATACAATCATTTTATTTTTTTTAACACTAACTCCAGGGCAAGTGTATATACAAAATATTTATCCTAGGCAGCAAGTAGAAATTACTAGCATAAATAAATTCTCTTTTCTTATATTTATTTCCTACTTCATAGAATATTACAAAAATTATAAGAATTTTAAGACAATACTAAGACATTCTAAAATTATTAATAATGTAAACTGAAATCATCATGTAAGAAAATTGCATCTTTCCATTGAAAATTTCCTTTGAAGCCCTACTAATTTGGTTAAAAGTTATTTAATAACACATAAAGTAGATCTGTAAACTACACAGATTCATTTGGTGTTTCATGCCCCATACAATTGCCTAGAATTCTTGATGTTTTTTGTCCTATAATAGCCTAATATCTGTGGATTTGGGGGCGGGGGAGCTGTCTGCATATGTCTGTTGCCTTTGAGGACTCCCAATTTGCATTCTGCATCTACTGCATTGCAAATTTACTTTTGTAACCCATTTGGTCAAAATGCTGTGTCTTAACCAAGGATTTAAGCTCATATTTCTGATAAGTTGAGTATTTCTCTATAAGGAAATTATGGTCTATCATATAATATGTAATATTCTTGGTGGTTTCCATTTATAATATGTATGCTTACAATTCTGTACAATGAATTCACTAAAATAAATACTTTTGAGAAATCATATCTGCTAGAAAATATTAACTTAAAATCTTGGAATTCTTAAACGTGCTCGAGAAGTTCTTTTTTGTAATATTTAATTTCCTAAAGAAGAAATTGCTGATCATTTTTAGAAAGGTGCAAAATAAATCAAATGCAGAAATCTTTTGGCTCTATTTAACCATTATAATGTATATATGAAAGACACAACTATTTTATGTGACCTATTTATTTTTCTTTCAATGTCTATTTATAGCTTCACTTAACATTTGATAAATAAAGTATTTTCCTCATTACATTAAGTTATTGTGAAAGAATTGCCTTTTACTATTAGCCCACTCCTAATTTACAGAGCATTTTATAATATAAAGCACTTTATACATTCAGTGATGGATAGTATTGCCATTTTACACATGAGAAAAGCAGAATAGTGACATAAAGGTCACTGGAACTATATCTATTCTTAGACTCATTTGATTATTTTAAGATAGTTGGATAGCAGGTGAAGTTCAATAATTACCTAGTAAATAAGAACTAGCCACGAGTGAGTGATAAATTTAGGCAAGCTAAACTTCTAGTGGCTTGTTGTAAATCACTTTTTTTAAAATGAAGATATGTATTTATTCAAACAATTTTCATGAAATGAAAGAAAAAATATTCAGCTATATGTCAATGGAACAGGGTAAACAATTTTTATATTCACTAGACTGTACTGTGATATAATATAATACCTATTTATTTTATATTAAAATGACAGAAGATAATGATATTCTTGGTTTCTAGACAAATTAAATAGAATATTAGTAACATGAAAGTTTTAGAGATTTTATTTGTCCATATATGTGTGTTCAAACCACTCTATAAAATGGCATTTATCACAAAGCAACAAGTGGCAAAGGCCAGAATCATTTTATTTTTTGAGAAGTAGATAATATGTGCAACTACTTATAGATCAATGCATTTTCTAATATAAATTTTCCAAAATTAAATCCTCAGAAGTCTCATGTAGACCTTACTAAAAGATATATCTTCCCAGAATATTTAAAGTCTTCAACTGAAAATGTTAAATGTACCAATATTGAAAAAGCTTAATCTCCATATAATGACCTATAAAAATTTAATTCAGATGTAAGCCTGACTGTCGTTATGATTATTATTACTTCATACTTGTACAGACTTTATCACCTCATTCTTGTGGTTTTCTGAACTACTGATATAATTACTGCTTAACTAAACCAACTGATGTGTGATTCTGTGTCCTTAGTTCAGTAAAAAGCTGTAAAGCTCTGGTAAAGCATTTGCTTAATCATCATGTTCAGCTATGGTGACCTAAATTGTGTTGTATTTTTAATAGAAAAGTATAGGAAATAGTTATTTCAATCATAGTTTTTTATACCTACAAGTTTTACAAACCAGCAGCTCATAGATAGATCAAATTTTTGTGGAACTTAATGCTTAATAAATTTGCAGGCTCACTTTAAGAAGAAAGATTAACTATTATGAATCCAAATTAGGTATGAGGATTGTGAAAGAACAAATGTAAATGAAGGACCTGAACCTTAAGCTTTATTAAGCTTCTTGGTAAATATCTCTCTCTACATGAATATTAGAGAAAAGAAGTAAATTTTTATTCTTGATAATTTGATTCTGTTTTGGAGGCTTGTTATTGAGTACTGAAGGTTTGAGTTTCACCTTACTTGCAAGCCAAGAAGTAAGTCTCCCACAATTTCATGAATACTGACAAGAAACATAAAATTCCTGGGTCAAAGACAAAGGAATTTATTGTTCACGGTACAGAAAGAGGCATAGATTTCATAGATGCATCGGTACTCCTACCCCTAACCTCTTCCAGGTTCCACGGAGGTGACACTGCGGGCCCCAGGTAAATGCTGAACACACAACAGGTTTGTAGGATAGCTGACCCCAGGCAGTAAGCCAGGCTTGTCTTTGCCCTTTAGGGAGATATTATATTTATTATACTATAAGCAAACCTGCCCTTGGCTCTGGAATAAGACACTCTATTTTCCAAAACTATCCTCTACAGAAACATCCTTGAAAAGCTAGTCTAGAAAAACAGTTTAGTGGTTACCAGAAGGAGAGAGAGGAGGGAAGAATGCAGAAAAGGGTAAAGGGGTCAAATATATGGTAACAGACGGAGAATTGACTTTGGGTGGTGAAACAGAATGCAATATACAGATATTTATAGAATTGTACACTTGAAATTTATATAATTTTATTAACCAATGTCACTGCAATAAATTTAATTTTATAAGAGCTAGTCTAAAACAAAAGGTCAGTTTTTACCTCTATAATAAGAAATACAGAAATAAGAGACCCCTATAGTCTCCAAAAACTATGGCTGAACAAATCAAATGATTTTTTTTCATGAGTAAATATGAAAGATTGCTCCAAGTTAAATTCTGTAAATTACTTGTAAACTCTTTTAAAGAAGGTTTTGAATTCAAAACAGTTAAAAAATAATTCAGTATAGTAAAATAGCTTTCCATAAAAAGCAACAACACCCAGAGCCTCCACCACTCCCACTCCTCAGAAGTAAACACTTTCAACTATCTAGTTTTTAGTTTTCTGGCTGGTTATCTTCAGCCAGACTCTCCAAGTTTAGTTCCAATATAAATGTTGGTCAATATTTTCATTTACTAAATGAGAAAGGTGAAAATGATACAATAAGACATATGTATGAATTTCACAGTTCTTTAATGATGCAAGTGATTTTTTGTTGCTAAAATAATACCAGTTTTTGAACATTGGAAGAATGTTTCCTCAGTTTTTTATACTATTTACAGGTTAATGGCTATACTAATGACATATTTTCAAGCTAAATCTTCATCATTAACATTTTCTTATGTCTAGACAACCAATAAAACAATAAACCAAGTCCTGATATGTAGCAGTAGCTGATTTCTGTGGTATAAATATTTCCATCATGGCTAATTTTAAGTACCATGACACCACTGAGCAGAGTCAGGAGGAAATGTGCAGTAACACATTTGTGTTACTATGGTATTCTGCCTACAGATACTACAGATGTAAATAATCTCAAGAGCACAGATGAAAGTACAGTGTAGTACAATAATTTAGAACTGATGAGTTTTAAATATTTATTTCTTTGTTTATAATGTATATTTATAAGTTTATTTAGTTTTATTTTTAATAATGGCTGTGTTTATTAACTGGCTTATAAAAGTCTCGAAAATTTAACTATCAGCTCTTGTGAATTGATATAAGCTGTCTCCATTACACCACCAGGTACCTCTATATTTCTAATCAATATACTAACCACTGCTTTTTGATTTATTAATTATAGCTATTATCTACTGACATTTTATTATAATAGAGGAGAAATTAGCTCATTTATGTTAGCCAGCTTCAAATATGGCTCCTAAATAGACTTTCTTCCTAATATTCAGCTTTTTGTATAGTCTTTTCCCTCATTGAATAAATCTGATCTGTATAATTAATAGTATTTTGAGAAAATGATGGCATATGACTTCTAAGATTAGGTCAAAAAAGTCCTTGTAGCTTCTGCCTTACTCTCTTGGATACCTTGTTTTGGGGAAAGCTAGTCACTATCTTGTTAGGACACTCGAATAGCCTTTTATAGTAAGATTCATGGGGGGAGAAATGAGACTCTCTGCCAACAAGGCAGCATGAACTTGCTGCCCATATAAATAACCTATTTTGGAAGCAGAGTCTCCAGTTACAGACATACATTTAAGGGACTACAGCCCCAACTACATGAGAGACACTAGAACCAGAAGAACCAGAACAACCCAGATCTGCTGCTCCTGAATTTCTGACCCACAAAAATTATGAAATGATAAATATTTATTGTTGTTTCAAGTCACTAAGTTTAGGGGTAATGTGTTATGTAGTAATAGATAACTAATATATTCCATTTCTATTTTCTTCTAGTTCAGTTATATCAATATTCCCACTTCCTCCGCTGATTGTTCATTCATTTATTCAACAAATATATATATATTCCTCACCTACTATGTGCCAGACATTAAGTGTGAGAAATAGAGCAGTGACACAATACTGACCTCATAAAGCTTATGTTCCTGTAGGAAAGGCTATAAATAAATAATACACTATAATACTTAGTGTTTAAATACTATGATGAAAACCAAAGCATGGTTAAGCAACAAAGATGAAAAAGTCAAGAAGTTCTTGAGGGGCAGGTTTTTTAGCAGAAAACCTGAATGTGGTATGGGAGAAAGCCATGTGAATATCTGGAGCAAGACATTTCAGGACAGAGAGTTCAGCAAGAGCAAAAGCATGAGGTAAGATTGTATTTGTCATATTGAAAGAACAACAGGACCCATTTAGTCACCTCTGCACCTTTAAACAGCCTATTTATAAGTCAAGTTTTTAGTCACATTCTATTAAAACAACAACAACAAAAAAAGACTTCGGCTCCACTTTGTGTAAATGAAGTGACTAAAGCTCCAAACATTTCCTTCACCTCTGCCCTTCGAGTTCCATGATCCAGCCTCTGGCAGTTGCACTTTTACTTTTCCTGTTTTCACAGTTGATATTTATATTTTTATGTAATTATAGTTAATTTGTTTATGATTTGTCTATGGTTTGATTCTAAAGGTGCAACATAATGCATGTCTGAATAATAATTATCCAAATGTGGCTTACAGTAGTTAGTGCTTTGTGATTAAATGTCCTTAGCAGGTTCAGTGTCACCATTCCCATGAGCAGCCAAACACACTATTTTTAGAGCTGCATTTGAATAATTATTCCTCTTTTCACCCTCCACCAATAAATTCTTGTTTATTAAAAAATGATGTATTCTACTAATTTTAAATTGCTGTTTTTCTCAAATATCTGATAACACTAGTTTCCCTTTAAGAGCGCTACATAAACACTGTTCTCTGGAATGTCTACAGGGCTGACTGACTGGTGGGGAGGTGAGAGATCCACTATTAAGCTGGGCCTAAAGCCCTGAGGTGGAAGAGTTTGTTGTAAGAGCATAATGCTCATACCTAGAGCTTTCAGAGGGATTTCTCTTTGGAGGAAAACTTGAATGGTAAATATCTGGCAGCAACATGGGGAAAAGGATGGAAATGTTAACTGTGCCTGTATAGATTTTCATTCAATACTCTGGGTTTTAGTCCCATCTCTAATTTAAACCTTTATTTTTTTTCTGCCAGCTTTTCCAAGGCCCAAACCTCTCCTTGGGATCCTCAGAGCAGATTGTGGATGCATATAATTTACCCTTTTTTAAATGTTAGCAATTCTTTTAATAGATTCTCAGTGGGGAAAGGAGATTAACAGCAGTTTAAAATCTTGAAACAGAAATCTATAAACCTTTTTTTTAAGTACTCTTCAATTCAGTTCGTTTAGAAAACAAAAGGAGTATCCATGAAGACAAAATTCAATAATTACCAAGATTAAAAGGGTCCAAAAATATAGTAGATACTGCAGATTGTCAGTTTTAAAAAGTGTATCTTTTAAATTGTTTTTTCTCAGAATTATTTCCCATTTAGATGATTGTCATTTACAACCTCTTAGTTCTGCTAGTAATGGGTTCAATGTTTATATTTTCTCACTTGAGATTTCATCCTGAAACTTAACATGACCTGGTATAAAGCGCACTAGACCAAGACTAGGTACTAGTCCGAGATTTGCCTATATTTCACAATATTTCAGCTTTCAGAACCTGAAGTTCTTCCATCACGAGCTAAGAAGTTGGATTAGGTGAAATCTATGTTCCCTTCAGTCTCTGTGAGTCTGTGGTTTAAATAGAAATGTTTTTCTTCAAAATATATTTTTGCAAAAAAAATTAATGTAGTTATTTGTACCATTGAATAGAATAAGTGATTTCATCTGAATCTACTCACTTCTCTCTTCTTAAACTACTATTATCTTGGTCCAAGACACTGAATGTGGTTTCCTGTCTCCATAGCATTGGGAGAAAAGCTTGAGCTGCAAATCAAATTGTTATTCCCTTATTAAAAATCTTCATTGATACTTAGAATAAATTCCAAGTCCTTACCAATCCTCTTAGCCCATGATCTAGACCCTGCCTAATTTTCCATCCTTATCTCAGCCAATTTGCACTTAGTTCTGTTTGTTGAAACCATAGTGATCACTTTTTCTTTCCTCATGTATGCCAAAGTATTTCCTGGCTCTGTTGTTCTTTTTGCCAGAATCTCTCTCTTATCCATTTCCCATGTTTAGCTTCTTCAAAACTCAACTGGAAAGACATTTTCTTATAAAATATTTATCATTCTCTTTATGACTCCATTGTTTCCTTGTTCAAACTCTTTACAATTAATGACCTGTTTGGTGAAGGCAGAAAACAAGTTTCTCATATTGATCACTATATCCCTTGTTTCTAGTATTATGTCTGGAACACAACAAGTGCTTGATACATATTTGATGAAAGAGATAGATAGTTGAATGATTTTTATACAAAATGTGCTATTGAGATGAGTTTTATTTTAGAAAAGTGACAACTGGTTATGTGGAGAAAAAGTGACAACTGGTTATTCTCTTATGCAAAGAAGTAAAGAAAAACAGGTTACAAAATTGTTTTTTTCTTAACTTATGTATTTTTACAGTGTAACTGCATTAAATCAAGCATGTGGTATTCTGATTTTCCAGGCTGACCTTCCTTGAAATTGGAAGCATTTTTTGAATAATTTATGCATCACAAAAAGAGTGCAGTGATCTAGTGATGCATGGCCCCAGAGGGCAGAGTACAAAGTAAAATATTCATGAAGCTTAAGTGCAAGAGACATCAGACTTTTTGTGGTATTTTAACACTGTTTTTCTGTACATGAGAGTTGTAAGATGAAGAATATGAGAGAAGATAAATTTTTAGGACAATAAAGAGGATTTTTCAATGAATTCTTGCCTCTCCAGGTTTGTAGCTATTGCCCACCTAAGTATGTGTGGATATATATGTTCCCCTATTGGGTCAGAAGTTTCTGTATAATCATAATGAAAGTTAATAGTAAGAATTAGAGATTTGGCTACTTTTGTGTGGGTTAGCCTCAGGTTTTCATTCACATTTAACCATTTGAAATTTAGATGATTTTTCTTCATTATTTTGTATGAAAAAAAAAAGATGAGGCATAATGTCTTAATAATTGTATAAGTCTTGTAAGGAATTTGGGGTTCCTCTGGATGACACATAATCTGTCTTTTCTTAACTTATCATCCACGTTCAACTATATGCTTTATATGATGCTTATTTTCTGAAGTGTTCAAAGAAGATATACAATGAAAAAGGTATTGGAAAATATTTAAGGTGCAATCACCTTTCAGAGTTCTTCATGTTGGAAATAGTCACTAAAAGTTAAATGGATAATGATGTAATATAATGGGTAAAAAATTAAATGGATAATATGTAAATTTGTCTATTGGTATATCTTCATCTTTTTCGTGTTATTGATTTCTTTATTCTAATTTTTCACCTAAAAGGCAAAAAAAAAAAAAAAAACGGTTGGTAGGTTTTTGAAATACAATACTATATCTAAAACACACTGAGCTCTACTTTGTCTAAAAACCTCTGCCTTCCAATATGGGACAATCTTGTTTTCAGATTTTAGATCAATATGCAATATGCAAAATATTAGAGTTATAGAATGAGTAAGCCTAGAAATTATTTCAACCTACAATATCTTATTTTATGATATTCTTGAACATTTAGCATATAAATTTGTAGGTTTTTATATTTAAACTATATAATGGTTCAGCAACATCTTAGCTTGGTAATCTCTTGCTTGGTAGACATTCTGTTTGAAGTACTTACATCAATTTTTTTCTTCAGAGCAGTAGCTCTAATATTGTTTGAAATTTAAAATGAGGACCTATGTAGAGTGATAGTTATAGGTAAAGTTACAAAGGAGAAGCCTTATACCTGTTCCAAGTATGATTCAGATAATGGAAATAATAGGAAGGTCATATCTTCCCCCACAGCCCTTATATGATTTATTATCAACATTCAGAAGAACCATGTTAATTGCCAGCACTGTTATAATTAAGATATTTATAAGCTTTATCTTTATGGCCACAGATTCCATAAAAATAAGACTATGAAAGTAAACATTATGGGAACAGACAAATCATAATTCATAGCCTAAATATGGGTAAAAATACTATATTAGGTAAAAAAAATCCAAGTTACTTTTAATTTAAAAATTAGTATGACTTCAACCTTGAAACTGTGACTATTTGAATATTTATATCAAATACTTTTACAATTGTATAATGAAAATCAAAGAAAATTATATTGGAACCTGAACTCACATACTATTGACATTTCTTTTAAATTTTTAAGAATGCGTCATAGATGTATACATGTAGAAATGAGAGAAAGCAATACTAAGTGCTTCTGGAAGCTTTGATTTTTTTGGTCTCTCTGCCCCATAATACTCTAAAGCAGGATAAATTTCCATTATCCTTCATAATTCCTCTTTTTATCCTTTACTGTGATCTCTCTCTATTTTTATGCTTTTTGTTTCTCTTCATCCTAATCATGGTACAAAGGTAATAGATAAATACGGGGAGAAAGCAAGACAAGGCTGAGGAAATCGTTCTGGTTCACTTTTGTCTCTTTAAGCTCAGTTTTCTCATCAAACCCTATTCTATAATTTAATAGTCATGAAAATTTATATTTTTAAAGTGAAATATCTTTCTGGCTCATTTGAAATTTGTGACATTCAATATTGTGGTGTTATCTGAAACCTGGAGACAATCAAACTTTTCTAAGTAAATCTTGTCTCAACAGATTTTTAGCATATCACTATCAGAGATTTGAATAGACTGGGATAAGCCCTGGGTAAATATTAGAATGTTACAGGCCTGGCAAACCTCTACTACTCTGTTTAATAATTTAGAAATCGAAGTCACTAAATTTCAATAAGTAACATCTCTGTGGTGAGCTTACTAAGTTGATATGATTGATGTGCTTGGCTTCCTATTCCCATCCTGGTACATATCAGGGCTTCATCTTCTTGCTTGTTGGTAACCCAGTGGCAGTCTTTTCCTCCTGTCATCACTGCTATTTCTCAGCTTTCTGTGGAGTAGAACTGACCAAGAAGGCCTTTGCCAGCTTCTGCAAAACTTTCACACTAGCTTTCTGATAGCTTTCACACCATTGCCATCCATCTTGGTATATGGCCTCAGGAGTAGAACCTAAAGTTCACACTTCACTGTGAAGCTAGATTTATTTTACATTGTCTCAAAAACTGTCTTAAGTTTTTTTTAAGTAATCACTTTGGTATTTCTTAAATATTTAAAGCATTTAGACTCTTTTTCATTGTTTTCTTGGTACTCTGTAATAAGCCATCATAGTTAATACTTTGATAATTTTTCCCCTTCATATTTACTTTATAAGTACATTGAAACATAATTCTATTACACTTAAATTTTTTTAATATTATTATTTGTGTGGATAAAATATAGTTCTTGCCAAAAAACTATAGTAACAGATGATATATCATATGTTATGCTTTGTTAGATTTGCAGAAAAGCAAAGATAAACCTCCTATATGTGTGGAAGTTAAAAAAAATTATTCCTTTTATAATCAGTTTCATCATAATATTTGGTATTTACCTAGAGTACTATACTAAAGTAACAAAAATAATTATAACAAGTATTTCTATTGATCTCATTGTATGCCAGGTGTTGATCTAAGCACTTTCTATATATTTACTAATTTGTTGCTAATTAATAATTCTGTAAGGTAGCTACTACTTATAATGAGGAAACTGAGGTACAATAGATTTGGTAGATTTGCCCCAGGTTCCCAGTTAGTAGAAGTAGCTGGATTCTGTCCCAGACTGTATGGCTCCTGAGCCTGACACTTAAACATCACCCTACACTGTGTTTCTGTTTAAAAATAAAAGCTGATGCCTGCTTTGGACAGTATTAAATTTTTTATGATTTGAAGGCATTTTCTAGTTTCTGTGTTTCTAAAATGTGGGTCAGCCACAGACTTGAGGAGCAAAGTTCTTGGAGATTTAACATGCCATGATAATCAGAATCTTTATATAGTTGTGAAATGTTTAAATCCATAAACCAAAAAATTGCATGCTTAGTTTGATTAAAATTTCTGTGAAAGCAGTAAGACTTGCTAAGAAAGCATCTTCAAAGACTAGCATTTCAGTTTGTATTAACGCATGAAATTTTCTGATCATATATCTGCTATATTGCTTATTTTCTTCAAGTAAAACTATTCTAAAAGTTATTTGGCATAATACAATGTTAAAACATGCTGACATTTTACATAAATGTAATTAAGAATAATATCTGATTAAATCTATTCTATACCCTAAATGTTAAATGAAATAGATAGCAACATGTGTTTAAATCAAAGCTTAAAGTGAAATATATATCTGTTTGTAAAGATGAGCTGCTTAAATTTGGATTCAAATTTGTAAGTCATGATTATATATTAAAAGCTCAATGAAGTGTAAATAAAATGAATGATTTATAGTTAGCATCAACACAGTTAATGAAAATGTCTAAAGCAAAAAGTTTAAATCATAACTAATGCTACTGGACTCATGGCCTTCACCTATGCTTTAGAAAAAGGATAAACACCATCTCTTGGAATAGGCTCCCAAGAGGTTATTCTGCTGAAGATGAGTCCTTTGACTGTGTTTGAGGTCCCTCGAGAGTTTCTGGGACGTTGGCTCTCATGGATTTCTCTCACAGAGGCGCTGGGGCAGTCGTCAATCCACTGAGCTAGAATCTCCTGGGTATTTATCTGTATGGATACAGAAGACCAACTACATCTACTGGGGAAACATCCAAGAAACTATAAAAAGGTGCTTGGTTTTACAAAGCAGTAAATTTAATCTTTGATTTCTTGTATGTGTTATTGTCCTGTAAAAATACTCACCAGCCACCCACAGCCTACATCATGAAGGACAAACTTCTTAGCATTGTCTCTGAGACCATCCTTAATTGTTCACACCAGCATGTCCAGCCACTTGTCTCCCTATTAACTTCAACAGAACCTGTCCTTCAGCAGTCTTCAAGAACTTTCAGTTCCCAGAAGCTACCGTACACATGGAATTTCTTCCAATGGCATTTCTCAGCAGTGCCCTTCCACGACACTGCTGTGAATTCTTAGAGAAGATGTAGGAAAGAATGTCAAAGATTGGTAGCATCAAATAGTGCAAAGTCAGTAACTTTAGTCAGGAGATGAGAAGCCAATTTGGATTAAATCTTTATGAATCATTTTGTACCGTATTTGGCAGAGTTTGGTAGATAATATAATCAGGAGAATTTTTTAAAAATAGACTAAGAATAAATACTATTTGAATATCTACTAGGTAACATGTATATATGGGTTACATTTACATATCTTATATATTAATTTTCATAATCTATAATGAAGGAGATAACACACTTTTTTTGAAGACTAGAAAGTTAAGCATAAAGTCCTATACCTAGTAATTAGCAGAATCAGAAATTAAATCCCAGTCCTTATTGAAATAATTGTAACCATAATAATTTATTAACATTTATCACCTTTTTAAAAGGTAGAAAGTACAATTCTGTTAATACATACAAGTATTTTACTCCTCTTTCTCGTCGATGCAGTCATTTAGTTGGGATAGAGTTTCCTAGGAAATTCAGCTCTCCACCCAATAGGGCCTCACAGAGTGACAGCACATGGATTTACCACAAAATCCCAGCTCCTAGTCCACTGCTTTGCAGATTCTGCGATTGAAACTTATTATAAAACAAAGTGGATCAGCCTTTTGAGACTGATTGAGGCTACTGACATTCATAAGAAGCTGGTATGTAGAATATAATTCTGAATTATTTATTTATAATTAGGACTAAAACTATCAAGACAACTTGGAATTTGATGTCCATTATATAGTGCATTTTATCCTTATAGGCAAATCTACAGCTTATAGTCAGAAATTTGTTTCATGAAAATGAAGTCTAATCAATGATAATAGGGAGAGCAACTATGATACTCTGGGTGTTGTGCTAAACTCTTTATTTAGATTATTTAATTTAATTCTCACAATATTATTATGTGAATATCTATTTTATAGGTGAGGAGTGAGAGACTCAGAGAATTTAAGTAACTTCCTCAAGTGTGCAACTGGTAAGGATCAGAGCTGGAATTTAAACCTAAATCTATTTAACTTCAGAGCAAAAGATCTTTTAATTATGCACTAGTGCTGCTTCTCAAACGTGTCAATAAACTGCTTGAGGGCACGGAAAGTATTAAAAACTTTAAGATCTCCCTATGGAGACGTGTCTAACTTATGCCCCACACTTTAAATGTATCCTCTGTCACGCCCTAATTCTCACATCAATCCTGCGATATAGATACTCTCTCATCATTTTGCAGAAAAGAAAACAAAAACTCAAATGTGAAATCATTTTCTAAGACCATGTATGTAGTAAGTAGCAAGATTGAGGAGGACTTTATACCTGTCTGTGAAGCTTTGTAGTCACCCTGCTGCTGCATTGTGCCATTCTAAGTTAAGTTTGCTTATCATATAGAAATGACAACTTTCATACTATGCCAGGCATGCTCTAGCACTTTCTATTCACTTATTTAATCTTCATATAATTTTTATATATTCTTATGAGTGTGAGTCTTTAACTATCCTCATTTAATAGATGAGTAAGGTTAGTCAGAGAAGCTAAGTAATCTGCCCGAGTCACACAACTAGTTACTGGTGCTTCTGGAATATAAACCAGGCAATTTGGCTCCAGAGCCCTTCATGCTATTCTCTGTTCAGGTGGATTTTAACAGTAAATAACAATTAGCTTTATGACCTGATGCATTCAATTTCATTCCAGAAGTATTTTATCCGTGGGCAGCAAAATGGCTCCCCCATGCAGGGATGAGGAAACTGTTGAAAAGAAAATGTATTCCGATTAGAACGAGATAGTTTTTATTATTTTTGTTGTTATTTGAAATAGCCTTAGTTCAGACAGTATATAATGAATCTTTTTGGATTAAAGCTTCACTAACTACCCTAATTCCAGTCTTGCTCCCTGAAACTCTAACCCCATCAATTGGTTAGAACTTGAGTATGCCTAAACCAGAATATATTGTGGTCAACAGAAGCAGACAAGAGGGGCACAAATAAAGCAGAGTTGTGACAAGCTTTGTGTGGAAATAATGAGAACATGATCGTGTCTGGGTTAGGTTCAAAGAAGAATGGAGCAGAAATAGTGTCGTGATAGGATATACTTCAGGGAGCCCGATGAGTCTGAAGACAAGACTTATATATTCTTGTTATAAAACCAGCTTGGAGGTAAGACATAATAGTTATTAGGGACTTCCAGTATTTATCAATAAGAACATCCTGTATAAACTCGATGTCTGGATGAAGTGTAAACTTAATAGCAGGGCCTGTCACTAGACCTAACTCCTGCCAATGGAGAAGAACTTATTAAAGGAGGAAAAATACCAAGAAGCCTAGGAAAAAATTAGCATTCAGTTCTCTGTGTGAGCAAACCAGAAAAAGAAGTAGCAAGCAGAGTCAGAAATTGTTAGATGTTAAAAATCCACATTTCGGCAAGCTTAGAGAAAGAATGGTTAGGAGTTCATATATTAGTAAAGTGAAGATGCCACAAAAGTAAAGGGAGATTTTCAAAAGTGGATTTCAGACCATGCAATCACAGATGGTGCTGATGACAAAATGTTGGGGTACCTAAAGAGATTGGTGCTGCTGCCTAGGGAGCTTGCCAATGAACATGAGAACAAGTTAAATGATGGAAGTAGTGATACATAAGAAGAATGATGATAGAAGAATAATAAAAACACTTAAGAAAATTGCCAGTAAAATTAAAGAAAAAATGGAACGGTGAAAAATTCCAAAGGGAACAAAAAGGGAACTTAAAAAATAATGTTTAAATCAATCATGATAATAAAAAAAGGAAAGTCTGCTGTTTGGAGCTGAGAGTGACATATTAACAGATGACCAAAGGAAAGCTGTACTACTCTGTTACATTTAACTTTCCTCCTTAGGCAGAAAAGAAAATAACATTCACTGCAGAAAGAAAATGAATGTCATGTGTAAGAGAATGTATTTATCTACTTTGATTACACCCTGTATTAATGTGAGGGCTTAAAACTGACCTTGCTAAATTTTTACTGGTTTATTCCTGTTATTGAGTAAACATTTATATATGCCAAGCACCCTACAACTCAGTTACTTCTTAAAGCAGCTCTATAAGGTTGATGATCTTTTCATAATTACAGTGAATAGAAGATAGACATCATAAATAAGGGTGGTATCTTCAGACTCAAGAGCTTCCTGTCCAGTGACACCATTTGCATTTAAATGATGTTTTCTGGTATTAACTTGTTCTTGTTGAATTCATATTGTCCTAGAGATCCCAAATTAATGTTTTAATTTGATAATAATCTAATTTTAGTAGTTAGTCAAAGACTCATGCTATTTAGACATTAAAGTATTTTTTAATTTATTTTTAAATTAAATTTATTGAGGTTATATTGGTTAAAAACTTTATATGTTTCAGGTGTACAATTCTAGAATAAATCATGTGTATATTGTATTGTTTGTTCACCAAAGTCTAGTCTCCTTCTATCACCATATGTATGGACCTCCTTTACTCTCTTCATCTTCTCCCACCCTCCTTCCCCTCTAGTAACCACCATACTGTTGTCTATGTCCACGAGTTTATTTTGTTTGTTCATTTGTTGCTTTCTGTTTTATATCCCACATATGAGTGAAATGATACGGAAAATGTTCTTGTCCTTTTCCATCTGACTCATATTGTTTAGCATAATACTCATGATTCATCTATGTTGTTGCAAATGGCAGTATTTCATCTTTTTATGACTGAGTAGTATTCCATTGTATATATGTACCATATCTTCTTTATCCAGTCATCTGTCAAAGGACACTTAGGTTGTTTCCATGTCTTGGCTATTGTGTCTAGTACTGCAGTTAACATAGGAGTACATATATCTTTATGAAAAAGTATTTTAAAAGTTTGAGGTAGATACCCTGAAGAGGGATTTCTAGGTCATATGGTAGCTCTATTCTTAAATTTTTAAGGAACATTCACACTGTTTTCTGTAATGGCTGTACCAATTTACATTTCCACCAACAGTGTACAAGAGTTCTCTTTTCTCCACATCCTCTTCAATACTTGTTATTCTTTGTCTTATTGATAGTAGCTATTCTAACAGGTGTGAGGTGGTATCTCATTGTGGTTTTGATTTGCATTTTCCTTTAGGTAGTAATGAAGAGTATATTTTCATATATCTCTTTATATTTGTTGGCCATCTGCATGTCTTATTTAGAAAGTTGTCTGTTCAAGTCCTGTGCTCATTTTTTGGTTGAATGGTTTGTTTTTCTGGTGTTAAGTTGTATGAGTTCTTTATATATTTTGAATATTAACTCCTTATCACAGGTATCATTTTGCAAATACCTTCTCCCATTTCGTTGGTTGGTTGCCTTTTTGTTTCATTGATGGTTTCTTTTGCTGTGTAGAAGCTTTTTAGATCAATGTAGTCCCATTCATTTATTTTTGCTTTTACTTTCCTTACCTTTGGGGCCAAGTTCACAAACCCCCTGAAACCAAGATCCATAAGTTTAGTACTTAAGTTTTCTTTTATGTGTTTTATTGTTTCAGGTCTTATATTCAAGTCTTAGTCTTTAATCCATTTTGCATTAACTTTTTGTGTATGGTGGCAAATAGCAATCTAGTTTCATTCTTTTGCATATGGATTTCCAGTTTTCTGAAAACACTTATTAACAGGCTTTTTTTTCTCCAGTGTATGTTTTTGGATCCTTTGTCAAATATTAGTTGCCCATATATCTGTGTGTTTATTTCTGGGCTGTCAATTATGTTTCATTGGTCTATGTGTCTGTTTTTCTGCAATAACATACTGTTTTGATTATTGTAGCTTTGTAGTAGAATTTAAAGTCAGGGAGTATGATGCCTCTGGCTTTGTTTTTGTTTTTGTTTTTCCTTACGTTGTTTTGGCTATTTAGGATCTTTTGTAGTTCCATACAAATCTGATGAATTTTTGTTCTATTTCTTTGAAAAATTCCATTGGGATTTTGATGGGGAGTACATTAAATATGTGCATTAAATATTGCCTTATGTAATATGGCCATTTTAACTCTTCCAATTTGTGAACAGAGAATATCCTTCCATTTCTTTTTGTCTTCTTTCAACAGTGTCTTGTAGTTTTCAGTAGATAGGTTCTTCACTTCCTTTGTTAAGTTTATTCCTAGGTATTTTATTCTTTTTGTTGCAATTGCAACATAAATTACTGGGTACAATCTTAATTTCTTTTTCTGATATTTCATTGTTAGTATATAGAAATGCAACAGATTCATGTACATTGATTTTGTATCCTGCAACTTTACTGTATTTGTTTATTGTTTCTATTAGTCTTTTGGTGGAGTCTTTTAGAGTTTTCTGTATAGAGAATTATGTCATCTGCAAATAGTGATACTAGATTTCCTTAGGACTTAAGATTCTAATGCCTTCTATATATCTTAATCTAGTTGCCCCCTGGATGTATAAAACTGAGCTTATTTCCAAACAAAACTTTTTCTTCTGGTGTAGCCTGTATAAATCAATCTTGATAGACTAGATTATTCAATTGTATCCAATACCCAAAACCTCAATAGCTTAACACAACAAAGGTTTATTTCTAGCTCATGCTTTATGAGGTTAGTCTGGTGAGAGTAGACTCTACTCCTTGTCATCAACATTCTTATTCCTAGATCCAGACTGTTTCGTTTATTATTGATATGTAACAAACCATCCCAACATGTAATGGCTTAACAAAACAGTGATATTATTACCTCTCATGGTTCTGCGAATGAAATGGGCTCAGTGGGTGGGCCTTTCATTCCACATGATGTCTGCTAGGGCTACAGTCATCTGGGGCATTGATTTGGCTGAATTGTCCCACATCAGTCATTCACGTGACAGTGAATGCTGAGAGCTCTAGTAGGACTATCTGCTGGACAAACTACATTTAGTCTATTTCTGTGACTTGGGCTTCTCGCAGTATGGTGATGGGTTTCCTATAGGTCATGTCCCAAGATCAAGTGTTCCAAGAGGAAGTGGAAGATGCTAATCTCCTTTAAGACTAGACCTTAAATAGGCATGGAATCATTTCTGCTACATTCTCTTAGTTTAATCAGTCAATCCTATGATTCACAGAGTGGAAAACTAAACTTCACTTCTTAATCAGGAGTTAAAAAAATTTGTTACCATCTTTTGGCAGACAGAAAAACCATTGTCCAGAATTTGCTTATAATCCCAATTTAAGAAAGAGCTCTGCAAGCATTCACATCAGCAAAGAAAGTGACATCCTGAAAGTGACATATTTGAATTCATCTCCCAATTCTATGGCATAAATTGCTCAATTGGCTGCACTCAACCACAAGGATACAAGAAAGTATGATCCTACTATGTATCTTGAAGAGGATAAGCACAGAATATTTGATAAAGAGCACAATAGAGAACCATACCATATCTTGGTTGTGAATGGGTTTGGTGAATGGACATTATCTAAACATAGATTCAAAATATAAACCTCAGATTTATCACCCCCTATCATTACCCATAACCAAAACATCACCACTTCCCATTGATTCTCTCTCTTACCTGTAGTCCCAATTTGTTTCCTCCTCTCAAATTCCAATGCACCCTGCATTACCCAATGCCCAGAACATCACAACTTACTTGTCTCCCTTATTCTAGGTAAGCTTTCCTTTGTTTTACAAACCAAACCTGGGAAGAGCTTTATAAACTATAAACATAATAATTTAAAATTACATAAAATTATAAACACTTTAAATATTTTACATTAATTGTAAACTCATCTGCTTAACATCTTTCATTAATTCAACACATATTTAGTTAATATCACCTATGAGCCAGGTGCTATGCCACTTTCTGCCAAGATAAATTGTACAATTTCAGTGTCTTCCTTCTGCCATTCCTATCAACTTTAAAATTTTTCAATAATGTATTTAATACCACTTCTGCAACTCATTAAATCTCTTTTTTTGGGGGGGGGAGCCATTCTTGTTGTGTTGACTTAGTTATACAATGTGCATTTTTTCTCAATGGATATGTTTTTATATTCATTATTAATTCTACTTTAAGAACTTCTAATTAGTTGGCTTCTGTTTTTATTATTGTTTGATCCCTTTAAAGAAATTGCTTTTATAGTCCTTTTTCTAAATTATTGAATTGAATGCTTAGTTTATTTTTATTTTTTCTCTTCTAATCATAAAGGCATTTAAGGAAATGAATTTAATAGTTGCTGTAACTTTAGCTACCTCTTATATCTTTATATGTTGTATATTCATTTTAATTATATACAAATAGTCATTATTGTATTTTAATTAAAAAGTAATTTATGTATAAATGGGAAAAAATAGTGCAAGAAAAAAAATGACTAAAATTCCATTACTAAAACGTTATATGTTCTTCCTGATTTACCTTTCTGAGCAATGGGGCATATTTTTTAACAATGGGGTCAATCTGTTCACATCACTTTATAATTAATTTTTTTACTTAGCAGATTGTAAAAATTTTTCATGTCAATAAATATGTATGTGTGTGTGTTTCATGTATCTTTATGTTTTAAAAGAGGAAGGCATTTCCATATAAAGACACACTGTATTTTGTTTGAGTCTCTCTGATTCTGATATTGAGGCTGATTCTAACATTTTTATTAATTAAAGCAATTTTGAACATCTGTATTCATATGTTTATATGGACTATTATCAAATTATTTTTATAAGATATATTCTTAAATCTGGAATTTGGGGATCAAGTGATATTCATATTTAAAAGTTTTTGACATCAAATGACAATTTTATCTTTCTAAAGGCTATAACAATTTATACTTCCACTTCCAAAGAATGAAAATATCTGTTTGTTCACCTCACATCAAACTCAGCATTATCATTCTTTTCAATTTTTACCAAACCAGTATGTAAAAAGTAAGGTATACCTATATTGTTTTGATACACTTTTCTCTGATTACTAATGAACTGAATATTTTGCCCATTAATTTTTTATTTTGTTACTTTTGAATATTTTTCTTATTAGTTTCAAAGTCCTTTTTATACATCAAATATTAAAGATTCCAGAACTTTGTGGAAACGTGGTGGAGTGAGAGACATCCTCAGATCTCTCTCCTTGAAACAACAATAAGCTGAACATCTAAAACTAAACAAAAAACACCCAAACTTCACACCAGCACATCTGAGCGTGGGATCTACGCATAAGAGCTACCACAGGTCAGAACCCCAGCTGTTGGGTGGTGGACTGGGGGAAATAAAGAAGCTGACTCTCACAGCCTCCAGAACTCCCAGCAAGAGGAGGGGGGAAGGGTGAAGGTGCGGGGACTTGACTGAACAGCCAGCCTGGAAGTGCCAGAACTTCTAGCAGCCAGCAACAGGGTCCAGTCATCAGGGCAAAAGACAGAGAAGTGGGACGAGACCTCAGAGAAACAACAGTTGATTTTTATCATCCCCAGTTGAAAAACTGATGCTGAGCCACAGCCTCCAACTCCCAACCCAGAGGACACCTCCCCCCATATCCTCCGAGACCAATCACTGTGGAGTCCCGGGGGAACCTGACCAAACACTGCCGAGACTATCACTGACACTGACAGGGACTGAAACTGAAGTAGTGAGCATGATTAAATATCTACAAGAAAATTTAAAAAGCGTTATTAAGACTTTATGTAAAGCAGAGATCCAAGAGGCTTAGATGCCACCTATTGGAAACCAAAAGGAAAGGCCTTCTTTGCAACAGACTAAAGAGAGACCTTTATATAATAAACCTTTCTGGAAAAACAGCAGAATACACTTCCATTAATGCCCAGGTGGAGAAATAGTTCATTAAACACCATGAACAACAAAGGTGACAAGGCATCTCAGAAAGAAAGAGAAAAATCTCCAGAAAATAAGCTTACAGATATAGAAATATGCAACTTTAATGACAGAGAGTTCAGGATGGTACTTCTGAAAAAACAGTGAGTTATTAAATGAGTCATATTAATAATTTCAGGAATTAAAAAATCAACTAGATGAGTAGAGTAAGGAGATTGAAACCCTCAAAAAGAACAGAATAGATTTTCTGGAGGTAAAAAAACACACTGCAAGAGCTGAAAAATGAAATAGCAAGCTTGGGCAATAAAGTCCACCAAATGGAGGAAAGGATCAGTGATATAGAGAACAGAAATCTAGAAATAAATCAGCAGGAAAAGAGAGAGATTGAAGAATGAAAAATAATGAAAGAGAAATTCAAGAATTAGCTGATACTATCAGGAGAAAAAACATAAGAATAATGGGCATTATCAAAGATGAGGAAAAGGAGCAGGGATTAGAAAGCATTTTCAGACAAATAGTGGATGAGAATTTCCCAAATCTAAAGAATGAACTGGAGCTTGGAATTCAAGAAATCAACAGAACACCCATTATCTCAACCATAAAAGGCCTTCACTAAGACACATTGTATTAAAAGTTATCAAAAATCAACAACAAAGATAGAATTCTCAAGAGAGCCAGGGAGAAGAAAATGGTAATGTATAAATGAAACCCCATTATATTATCATCGAACTTCTCAACACAAACCTTACAAGCCAGAAAGGAATGGAATCAAATATTTAAACTGTTAAGTGAAAGGAACTACCAGCCTAGAATAATGTATCCAGCTAAGCTCTCCTTTAGATATGAAGGAGAAATTAAGACCTTTCCAGACATACAAAAATTGAGGGAATCCTCCACTATGAGGCCTGCACTACAGGAAATACTGAAAGGCGTCAGCTCACCTAAAACAAAGTAACAACATCAAAAAGAAAAAAACACAGAATTAGGAGTAAAGTGACTATCAGGCAAATAGAAGCAGAGGAGTACAACCCTTACTAAGAACAGGACATTATAGCTTAAATAATAATAAGTGAATTGTTATAACAATATAGTAAAGATTGTTCAGCATAAATAGGGAAAAATGAGACAACAATGACTGAAAAGAAGAGGATTCAAATATCCAAATTCACAAAAGGGAATGGAGATAAGGCACGTGCAGAAGAAAATGGACAACTTTGTGTGTGTGTGTCAGTGTCTGTGTGTGTGTGTAAATAAAACTCTCCTTTACATATTCGTAATGGTAACCACACACCAAAGATTCAGAACTGAAGTATCTAACATAAAACCAGAAGAACCAGAGGCAAAACCCACAAAAGCCAACCAAAATAAGGAAAATAGAAACACAAGGATAAGGAAGCAATGAAAATACCGAGCTACCAGAAAGCAAAAGATAAAGTGGCTATAAGAAGACCTCATATTTCAATAATCACCCTAAATGTAAATGGACTGAACTCACCAATAAAAAGGCACAGAGTTGCAGAATGCATCAAAAAACAAAACTCAACCATATGCTGCCTCCAGGAGACACATCTCAGCTCCAAAGACAAATATAGACTCAAAGTGAAAAGGTGGAAAATAATATTTCAAGCAAATAGAATTCAGAGAAAAGTGGAAGTAGCAATACGAATATCAGATGAAATAAACTTCAAAACAAAAAAAGGTAAAGAAAGAAACTAAGGGACACTTCATAATGATAAAAGGAATCATGCACCAAGAAGAAATAATACATTAATATCTATAATCCCAATCAGAGAGCCCCAAAATATGTAAAGCAATTACTAACAGAACTAAAGGGACAAACAGACCAAAACACTATCATAGTAGGGGACCTAAATACCCCATTGTTGGATATGGACAGATCATCCAAACAGAAAATCAATAGGGAAATAACATCCTTAAATGACACATTAGTCCAACTAGATATAATTGACATTTACAGAGCCTTCTATCCCAAAACAGCTGCCTGTACATTCTTCTCTAGTGCACATGGAACATTCTCAAGAATCAACCACATACTAGGACACAGAGATAGCCACAACAAATATAAGAGGGTTGAAATAATACCAACCATATTCTCTGATCATAATGCTCTGAAACTAGAGATCAACTGCAAAAAGAAATCAGAAAGAACCACAAATACATAGAGATTAAATAAGATGCTACTAAAGAATAACTGAGTCAGAGAAGAAATAAAAAGAGATATCAAGAGATACATAGAAACAAATGATAATGATAGTACAACATATCAAAACTTTTGGGACATAGCAAAAGCAGTCATAAGAGGAAAGTTCCTATCATTATAGGCCTATCTCCAAAAATAAGAATGAGCCCAAATAAAAAACCTAATGCTTTATCTTAAAAAACTAGAAAAGGAAGAATAAATGAAGCCTAATGTCAGAAGGAAAGAAATAATCAAAATTAGAGCAGAAATAAATGAAATTAAAAACAAAACAAAACAAACAAAAAAAAATAGAAAAATAAAATACAACAAAGAGCTGGTTCTTTGAGAAGGTTGAAAAAATTGACGAACCCCTGACTAAATAGACTCACTAAATAGAAAAGAGAAAGGACACAAACAAAATCAAGAATGAAAGAGGGGAAATTAAGCCTGATATGCAGAAATACAAAGGATCATACAAGAACACTATAAAAAAGTATATAACACCAAATATAATAACCTAGAAAAAATGGACCAGTACTTAGAAAAATACAACCTTCTTAGACTGAATCAAGAAGAACTGGAAAATCTAAATAGACAGATCAGCAGTATGGAAATTGAAACAATCATCAAAAACCTACCAAAAAATAAAAGTCCAGGGCAAGATGGCTTCACCAGTGAATTCTACCAAACATTCAAAGATTTAATATCTATTCTCCTCAAACTCTACCTAAAAATCAAAAAGGAGGCAATACTTCTCATCTCATTTTCTGAGACCAATATTATTCTGATACCAAAACCTGGTAAGGATAATACAAAAAAAGAAAACTACAGACCAATATCTCTCATGAACAGAGATGCAAAAATCTTAAATAAGATAATAGTGAACCAAATACAGCAACATATTAAAAAGATTATACGCCACAATAAGTGGGCTTCATCTCAGGGGCACAAGAATGGTTCAACCTATGCAAATCGATTAATGTGATACACCACATAAACAAATTAAAAAATAAGAATCATCTGATCATATCAATAGATGCAGAAAAAGCCTTTGATAAGATACAGCATCCATTTATGATCAAAACACTTCACAAAATCGGTTTAGGAGGAAAGTACCTTAACATAATAAAGCCCACCTATGACAAACCCTCAGCCAACATTATACTTTATGGTGAAAAACTAAAAAACTTTCCTCTAAGATCAGGAACAAGGTAAGGCTGTCCACTATTACCACTGTTATTCAATATAACATTGGAGGTCCTAGCAAGTGTGATCAGACAAGAGAAAGTTATAAAAGGCATCCAAATAAGAAACAAAGAAGTCAAACTGTCACTATTTGCTGATGACATGATTCTCTATATAGAAAACCCTAAAGACTCCACAAGAACACTACTAGAAACAATACTCTAACAATGAAGTGCCAGAAAAAGAAGTAGAAAAAATAATTCCTTTCGCAATTGCAACAAAAAGAATAAAATACCAAGGAATAAATTTAACGAAACATGTGAAGGAACTATATAATGAAAACTACAAGACCTTATTAAAAGAAATCAAAGAAGATACAAAGAAATGGAAAGATATTCCGTGTTCTTGGATTGGGAGAATCAACATAGTTAAAATGTTCATATTACCTAAAGCATTATACAGATTTAATGCAATCCCCATCAAAATCCCATTGACATTTTTTAAAGAAATAGAACAAAAAATCATCAAATTTGTATGGAAGTACAAAAGACCCCGAACTGCCAAAACCATCCTGAGGAAAAAGAATGAGGCTGGAGGCATCACTCTGTCTGACTTCAAATTATAATCAAAACAGCATGGTATTGGCAGCGAAACAGATACATGGACGAGTGAAACAGAATCAAGAGTCCAGAAGTAAACCCATATTTATACGGGCAAATAATTTTTGACAAAAAAGCCAAAAACACTGTGGAGAAAGGAAAGCCTCTTCAATAAATGGTGCTGGGAAAACTGTAAAGCAACCTGCAAAAGAATGAAACTAGATTGTTGTCTATCACCACACACCAAAATTAACTCAAAATGGATTAAGCACCTGAATATAAGACCTGAAACAATAAAATGCATAGAAGAAAACATAAGAACTAAACTCATGGGCCTTGGACTTAAAGAAGATTTTATGAATTTGACCTCAAAGGCAAGGGAAGTAAAAGCTAAAATAAATGAATGGGACTACTAAAAAGCTTCTACTCAAATTAAATCAAACTAAAAAGAAACCATCAACAAGGTAAAGAGACAACCATCCGAATGGGAAAATATGTTTGCAAGCAATGCCTCCTGTAAAGGCCTAATATCCAAAATATACGAAGAACTCATACAACTCAATAACAACAAAGAAAAAATGATTCAATCAAAAAATGGTCAGAGGATCTGAACAGACACTTCTCAGAGGACATACAAATGGCCAACAAATATATGAAAAGATGCTCAACATCTCTAGTTATTAGGGAAATGCAAATCAAAACCACAATGAGATACCATCTCACACCTGTTAGAAAAGCTACAATCAACAGGACAAGTAATAATAGATGCTGGACAGGATGTGGAGAAGTAGGAACCCTCATACACTGCTAGTGGAACTGCAAATTGGTACACCCACTATGGAAAACAGTATAGAGGTTCTTCAAAAAAAATAAGAACTGATCTACCATATGATCCAGCAATCTCTCTACTGGATATTTACCCCAAAGACTTGAAAACCCATATTCGAAAAGATATTTGCACACCGATGTTCATATGTTCATAGCAGCATTATTCACAGTGGCCAGGACATGGAAGCAACCAAAGTGTCCTACGATAGATGATTGGCTAAAGAAGCTGTGGTACATATATACAATGAAATATTAGCCATAAGAAGAGATGAAATACTGCCATTTGCAACAACATGGATGGACCTTGAGATGATCATGCTAAGTGAAATAAGCCAGACAGAAAAAGTTGAAAATCACATGATATCACTTATATGGGGGATATAAACCTAAAAGCAACAAAGGAACAGGACAAACAAACAGAGACTCATGGACATGGACTACAGACAGTGGTTACCAGAGGGTAGGGGGTTGGAGAGGAGAGGAGGTAGACAGGGTAAAGGGGGTCAAATATAGGGGGGTAGGAGAAGGGCGAAGTGGGTGGTAAACACACAATAGAATATACAGATGTCAAATTACAATGTACACCTGAAAATTATATAATTGTATTAACTAATGTTACCCCAATAAACTTAATTTTAAAAAAATAAATAAAAATAAAAGATTTTGTATGCCATTTATGTTGAAATAAGTGTTCCAAATTTGCCATGTATTTTAAATTCTTCTTATGTTGTTTACTGTGATACAAAAAGCCTTTGAATTTTTTATGTAATCATTAATCTCTTTACAGTTTCTTCTCTAGTTGTCATATTTAGAAAGGTCTTCTTTTTAGTCTCCAAATTTATGTGAATAAATCTTACATGTTCTTTTGCAGCAGTATAATTTTATATTTAAATGTTTTCCTTTAAATATTTAATACCTGGATTATGTTTAAAATAAGTGTGAATAACCCAATTTTATTTTATTTGTTAAAACAATTCAGATATCATTTACTGAGTAATCCATTCTTCCCCACATTTTCATATATTAAAATTTTTAGTTTGTGTTTATGCTTTTAATTTTATTGATCTCTCTATTTTGAATGAAGTTTTTTATAGAAACTTAATGATATATTTTAATTATAACATTGTTAGGACAAATCCATTGTAATATTTTTCTTTTTCAAAATTTCTTTTACTACTATGCATTTTTTTATTCTAGAGGAGTTTTAAAATTAATTACATTAACAACAACAACAACAAGAAAAAACCTCTTAAGATGTTTTTACTGGATTGCATAAAATTTTTAGATAAATTTTGGAGAAAACTAACATTTTCAAAGTATTTCTTCCTGTAATTTGGAAGAGGTCACCAACCTTCTGGGCATTTCAGGCAAGCAATTATATCCTCAATCAGAAATAATGACTTGAGTTCCTGCTTTAAATATTTTAACTTTTTTTTAATCAAAATTCAGCTATCAACTTTACAATATTAAGTAATAGCAAATAGACTATCTTGTCTTGTTTCTGATTTCAATAAGAATTGCTTTAGCATGACAGTTTATTTGAAACTGGTATATTTTAGTAAGCTAAGAAGTTGAACTTCAACTTTATATTGGAATTTTAAGAAAAGATTGGATTACATTACAACAAATTCTACTTCAGCATCTACTCAGATAAGTTTTTTTCTTTGATATAATAATGAATCATTTCTGAATGAATGAAATTTAATTGCTATATTATTTTAAAAAGTAATATTAGATTTAACATACTACTATTACTATGGTAATTTTACATAAGAGGGATTCTTTTTTTGTATTTTGTCAGATTTTGATGGCTGGTTCATATTGACTATATTTAACAACTGGGAAGAATATTAGTTAGCTAACACCATAATAATGTATAAGAAACCATCCCTATATAAGTGCTGAAAGCACCAACATTTATTATTTCTTTCAAATATATGGATTGGTTGGTTGGTTCTGCTGATCCAGATGTGTTTGGCTTATCTCAAGTAGGCTTGATCATCGTCTGAGGAAGAGCTAATATAAGATATCCTGAGCTCAGATAATTCATCTCTCCTTCATGTGTCTCTCATAACTCTCCATCATGTAGACCAAGCATGCTCTCATGATGGCATCACAGGCCCAAGAGAGAAAGTTGAACCATGCATCTGCCTATGAAAGCTTCTGCTTGTATGAAGTTCCATTGGCTAAGCAAATGCCATAGCCAAGCTCAGAGTTAGCATAGGAGGGCACTATCAAAAGTCATAGATACGTAGAGGTGTGAAAAATTAGGGCAAATAATAGTAACAAACCACTACAGAAAGTATTACTTCTTTCCTATTCTCTGAAGTATTTTAAATAGTATAAGGGATTATCTGTCCCAAGTTCCCAAGTCTTCTTAAGACAGTCTTGGCTATGTAAAAAATTTTTTACATAAAATCATGTAATGAAGATTTTAAAATACATTAGCAGAGCTTTGTAATAAGACTTTCTTTAATGAAAAAAAAATCTTCATAACTGATATTTTATTCCTAAAGTTATTTTTGTGTTCCCTCTTCATTCTTAACAGATCTTATAAAAAATACATCCATTTTATTAATGATTTTAAAGAACCAATTCTTAAATTTCTTTATATTAGTTTTATTGTGTTCTTTCTAATTATTAATTTCTGACTTTTTCTTTTATATATTTTATTCTCTGCCTCACAAAGATTTTGTTTTGCTACTCTCTTGGGCTTCTTTAGATGAATGGTTAGTTTATTTATTTTAATTTTGCTGTTCTTAATAATAAAGGTTTCTTGACTATCCATTTGAGATCAGTTTGGCTGTACCATGTAAGTTGTTATTTGTAGTGCCAATGTTTCTATTTTCTAAATATGTGAGATTTCCTTTTATATAAATTACTTTTTGTAAAGGCCTTTATTTAAATATCATGTTAGTTAATGATCGACTTTTTTCCTCAGATTTAGAGTTAAAGATCAAATTGGTATGCTCAGCATTTAATTAAATTTACCAAACCAAATAGGCATTCTACTTGTATGGGATTTTTTATTTTAAACAGAGATTTACTAAATTTAGTTTGTCTGAATATGACAGAGCATTTACTCCAGACACTGCCTGGTTTATACCACTTATCACTCAGTAACTAAATCTTCCAAATTCAAAACCATAGTCATCTAACCTTTCTACTTCCTTAACCTTGCCATGGATCCTGCTTTGAGTAATAGTCTCTAAATATTTACAGAAAGAGAGAAACTGACAAGGCAGAGGTAGAAGGTCAAGAGACAAAGGCTCTGATTAGTAATGAAGACAGTTCTCATATAGTTCAGGATGGCTGACTCCTTTTCTGGCTCACATAACTCTTGCAACCTAGAAACCTAAAATTAGTTATCGTCAAAGCGGATATACTATATATGGAAAATCAAAGTATATTTCTAGTTTCCTTGTGCTAACTTGAAAATAATATTATGGCTGATAAATATTACACATACATAAAATTGTTATGTCTTAATGTTAGGCATAATTAAAAGGGTCATATAATATGCAGAATATCAAAGTATATTGATTGTTTTCTAAGACTAATCTGCCCTGTTCAGGTTATGAGTAAGGAATATGAAACATACAGATGAAGTACATATGCTTTTGAATCCATTGCAAATATCAATTTAAAGAAGAAAAAGTCTATGAGAATTTACCATATAATTTTTCCCTAACTTGACTTATGGGGCCCATGGCAGTAAAAAAAAAAAGAAAATTGTTTCTGTTAAAACTATCGTGGTTTTAAAAAGGGTACTTAGATGTGTTGAATCAGAGCCAGCTAGTGTTAAATTAAGTCTTAGATGCAGTTACTGTAATTTAAGTCCACCAATTTAACCATCTTAAAAGTTCAGTTATGTTTATCTTTACCTTAAGTTTAATACATTTTTCAATTTATGAAACTCTTTATAAATGTTTTAAATAAAAATGACTAATTTATTTCTTACATGTAATCGATTTTATTTATTGAAATAAGAAAGTACAAAAATGGGAAATTAATTTGAAGATGCTATGACATGCTTGGTTTAAAATAACCTGAGAAAGGAAAGCACAGCCATGAAAAATAAGTAGAATAAATAGGTTAATTCAAAGCAAATTGTGCTAGACAAAGCTGGTTCTTTTTTTTTTTTTTTTTTTTTGATAGCTTTACAGCTTTAATAAATGAAGAGAGTGGAGTAGCTGTAATACATCTTCACTTGTAGTGAAGTACTGGAAACAATGCCATGTGAAATTTTGATTGCAAAATTAATTTGAGTTGGCTTGAAAAACACTTTTAAATGAAATGTAAACCTATTGAAAGGACATTCAAAGAAGAGTGTTGATTAATGTCAGTAAACTAATGAATTGGGTGAGATCTTCAGTTAAATGTCATAGCTGTAGGTCTTAGGTTGAGTTACCACTAAATGTTTTATTATCTCTAGGAGAAAGAATAGCATGAGGTTGATTGAATTAGAGCAGATAATTTATCAGGAGACACCAATGATTACAGAAAAATTATATAATGACACGAATTTATTTTAGACAAAAACCAAGAAAAGAATTCAATTTTATTTAAAGATTCCATCTGTTCATAGTAAAAGGCAATTCTATGAAGTGTCACTACTAAAAGACTTTCAAACTATGGAAGTTCTCAAAACTAGTTAGAAGTTAACTAACTAATGTCTAGTAAGTCATGAACACCATTTCAACCCAGTTAATAGCTACAATTTATCGCAAATGAGAAAGTGATGGTGAATTCTTAGCTAGAGGATATAGTTAAAGTTGTAACTACTACTTATGAAATGTAACTAGAAAATTGGCAACCCCCGGAAGCTCTTGGGCAGGAGAGGATAGGGAGAATTTTAAGGAAGGAGAGATAATTGCATTCTTAACTATGGGAATAATTTGATAAAACTATAGATAATTTAAAAGTATTTTTTTAGAAATAAAAGTATTTTAATATATCCAGATGAAATATAGTTAAGTGTAAAAGCAAACATTTTCGAAGTAGGTATTTCATGCTAATGAAAAGCTAGTCAGCTGTTACATAAATTAGATAGTTAAAATAGGAGTAAAATTATCACTAACCTAGATTAGTCTTACTATAAATTAAGCATGCAAAAGTAAGAAGTTGAAAAAATATGAGGATTTCTGTTCTTTCTCAGTGCTAGTGAGTTGGCAAAGTGAGAGAGAGAGGATGAAAGAGCAAGAGCGAGTGAGCGAGCGAGAGAAGGTTTTGGTTATGTTCATTCAACACATTTTTTAAAATAACATACATGTGCACTCTTTTTTATTTATGGCAGGTCCCAAACATAATTAAAACACAGTATATTAGTTTCCTGTGGCTTCCTTAACAAATTACCATAAACTGATTGACTTAAAACAACAGAAATCTATTTTCTCACAGTTCTCACAGTTCTGGAGGCCAGTTCTAAATCAAGATGTCAGCAGGGCTGCATTCCTTGTGAAGGTTCTAGAGAAGAATTCCTTTTTTTGCTTCTTTCAGCTTCTAGTGATTGAAGGCATTCTTCTTTGACTGATAGCATCATTTCACATCCTTGTTGCCTCCTCTTCTGTCTGTCAAATATCTCTCTGCCTCCCTCTTTTTTTTTTTTTTTTGCATTTTATATTATTTTATTACTAGTTTCAAATATACAGTACATTAGTTAGACATTTATATAGTTTATAAAATGATCCCCCTGATTACTCTCTCTTCCCTCTAGCTCTATACATAGCCATTACCTTACTGCTATCTACATTCTCTATGCCATGCTCCCCGTCCCCATAACCCTCTATTAACTACTAATTTGTACTTCTTTAACCCTTCACCGCTTTCTCCCAGCCTTCCCACCCTTCTCCTTATGGCTGTCCCACAATTGTCCTCTATATTTGTGGATCTATTTTCCATTAGATTGTTCTTTTCATTCCTTAGATTCCACATATAAGTGAAATCATATGGTATTTATCTTTGCCTGGCTTATTTAGCTCAGCATAATAACCTCTAAGTCTATCCATACTGTTGCAAATGGTAAAATTTAATTTTTTACAGCTGAGTAATATTCCCTTATATATAGAAACCATAACTTCTTTATCTAATCATCTGTTGATGGGTATTTAGGTTGCTTCCATGTCATGGCTATTGTAAATAGTGCTGCCATAACATAAGGATGCATAGATCTTTACGAATTATTGTTTTGCTTTTCTTTGGATAAATACCTAGAAGTGAAATTGCTGGGTCAAAAGGTAGATCCATTTTTGATTTTTTGAGGAACTTCCAAGCTGTTTTCCTTAGTGGCTGTACCAATTGGAAACAGTGTACGAAGATTCCCTTTTTTCCACATCCTCGCCAATATTTGTTGTTCTTTGATTTATTGATGATAGCCATTCCAACAGCTATGAAATGATATCTCATTGTGATTTTAATTTGCATTTCTCTGATGATTACTGCCCTTGGGCATCTTCTCATATGTCTATTGGCCATCTGTATTTCCTCTTTGGAGAAATTATTCGAGTCTTCTGCCCATCTTTTATTTAGATTGTTTGTTTTTTGTTGTTGAGTTGTAAAGTTGTTTATATATTTTGGATATCAACTGTTTATCAGATGTATCAAAAATAAATATCTCTCTGCCTCCCTCTTATAAGGACAATTGTCATTGAAGTTAGGGCCCACTTATATAATCTCGGATAATACTCTCACCCCAAAATCCTTAATTTAATTACACCTTCAAAGACTCTTTTTGCAAATACGGTAACATTTACAAGTTCCAGAGATTAGAATTTGATATCTTTGGGTAGCCATGATTCAGCCTTATGAGAGCATTTTCTATTAAGCATTTTAAAATTAGGTTTCTATCACAGCATTAATATATAAACTAGGCCATCTCCTTTTTTTAAATAAATATTTTACAAACACAAATAGCATTTACAGCAGAATCAAGGTGTTTTCCGCTTTAGGAAAATCGGGTTATGAAATATACCCTCTGTTTGTTCCATATTAGGATCTAGATAGTCATCTCCAGTGCACATTCTCTTCATGCTGCTTTTCAATCTGGTAGAAAAGCCTATTGATTATGTTTTTGAAATGGATCTCAAGTGCTTCCTGTTTCTGCTAATCCTCACTGAAATTCCCTTAGTTAAGCCCAAATAATTTAGACAGGGCTATTGCCTTCTAATTGATGTTCTGCACTTATCTTTGACCTTATCATTCACCTTTACACAAAGAACAAATACATATATTTGTGAAATATGTGTTCTCTACTTAGCAATGTCTCTAGCTTTCAGATATATAAATGAAGACCAATCTTCTTTTAAGAGTATGCATGGCTTCTCACAAATTGCTGATCTCCATTCTTGTCTGTAGATTTATCACTTAACATTTCTCACCTTACTCCTTAATACTACACACACACACACACACACACACACACACACACACCACACACACACACACACACACACACACACACACACACACACACTGCCCTGATCTTCAAATCACACAAAAATGCTTACTATTTCTTTAACACTTTATATACTGCATTTGCTCATATTACTCTCTGAAAGTAGTGTGACTTTCCCTCTCTTTTCTACTTCAAAATTTTCTGCAAAGCTATTAAAGCTCAAGTCAAATATTGCATTTTCTCTATAGTTCTACCTGCTTATTACTCTTTATTCTCATATCTCTTTATATGTAGCTCTATTACTGTGTGTCATATTTTATTATGTTTAATTTTATTTTCCTGTGTGATTTATAGTTTAGGCTATGACTACCTTGAAGGCAGGACTGGGCCTTCTCTCTCTTTATATCCTTAGTTGCTTACATGGTTCCCTTCACATGGTAGATGGTTATGAACCTCTGATGAACTAAATTAATTTAAATTAAAGTCTTTGATACATTTAAATGACATGATTTACTGATATTTGTGTTATAATCATAAATACAGTTAAAGAATTAAGCAAAATGCATCTAGAACTAGAAAATCAAATTATAATAGCTCCTATGACAAGATAGACAGATACATTGACTTATTTATTCAGAAAACATTTATTTAGTCATTATAGGTATTACATAAAATAAATCCTGATAATTACAAAATGGAATTTTAAAATACTTATATTTTAATATTAAGGGCAAAAAGCATCATATTTGTCAAGACTATCAATATGACTTGAAGTAAACTAATTCAAAGTTTAAGCAATAAAAAGAGCCTTACTGGATTATATAATTGGGAAGCCAGGGAGGACAGCAGGAACCAGATACAATTGAATTTGGGGACTCAAATAGTGTCATTAGGAAACTGTGACCCTTTCTTCATTACTCAGCTCTATTTTTCCTGTCTTTTGGTTTCATTCCAGGTTTTCCCCAGGTAGTGACAAAACTACAACTCTTGACACTGTCCTTATATTTAACAATCCCAGCAAAAGGGGAATGCCTCTTACCCAGTTGTTCCAGAAAATATCTAGGGGTTAACTGGAAGGCTCTGATTGGCCTTGTTTGGATCACTTTCCCATCTCCAAACCAATGACTCTGGTCAGAAGATAGACTTACTTGATCTTTCAGGACGAGATTCACATGTCAAATATTGAGGCAAAGATTAAATACCACAACCACTGAAAATAGAGTTGGGGTGGTACTCTGAAGAGATGGTGTAATAAGCAGACTGTATTTTAAAATGTTATAAATGTTACAATTTCAACTAAGTTAAGAAAAATAAATTCCACATTTAAAAGAGGCTGTGCTTTCCTCTCTATTTTTCTCTGGAATAAAAAGTAAATATTATAAGGATATGAAAGTACACTTATATTTTAATATAAATATAAGAGATAGCCCCTGCCTATAATGACTTCATTGTATAAAATAAAAACAAGTAAACAAAAGGAACAATGCAATGTACATGATAAAATACAAATATATGAATATCAAGATCTTAGGAATGATTTATCCTTCCAAGGAATATCAGAGAAATTTTTACATTGGGAAAGTAATTTTGAATTGTATCTTCAAGGAATTTGACAACTAGAAAAGGCAGAGGAGGACTTTCCAGGAAATGGAATTATATATGTACAACCGATAGTAGAAATTATGATAATAATAATTTTTATTATTCTGATATTTTCACTATTTCTACTACCTTGGTGACAAATTTTTCTTTGTTGTTCTATCCTCTTTTGTATTCCATAAGTAAGTATTCTACTCTCCATTATTCTTTAAATTTTAATTTATTAATTGCTTTCTCTTTTTCTCTTCCTTTTGGGCCTTCATCACAGGTGGGAGGATTCACTTAATTTTCTCCAAGATGGTTTTTGTGCCTCTAGTGTCTTCTCTTTTCATTGCATTTTCACTCTGTTTCCAAACTAATCTTCCATAAATATTGTTTTCATCATGGATGTTATGTGCTTTAATAGCATTAGAACTAGACAGATCTTTTTGCAATATAGTAGTAGATATACCACGCACCAGTTATGTGACCAAGGGATGGTAGTGACTTCAGAGAGCCTCACTCATAATGCCCACTTTGCAAGATAACTTTGAAAATATGTATAGAATATGTATAACTCTCAGCCAGCACTAATTATTGGATAGGTGTATAAGTAAATAGGTAATACTCTTGGTATCTATATTAGACCCCTACTCAAGACCGTACAGCATGTCATCATATTCCTTATTAGGCTTAGCAGTGGACACACAAGTATTCACCTTGCCTTCTGTATTCAGCCTCATTGTCCATCATTTTCCAAAAGGAACCATTTGCTGCCCTTTTAATCCCTTTCTTTTCTCAGAACTTGCTAATATCTATGACACTTAGACCTGTGTTCTTGCTTCTGCTAGTCTTCAAACTAGAATTTTTTCTGACATATTTTGTTCTTATTCATTCCCCCCAGCACAACAACTAGAAAAAAAACATTTTCTTTCTTTAATTTCATTTCTGCACTGGCCAATGGTAACATGATTTAAATTTTACCTCTTCATATTACAATGTAGTAACCATTTACATCAGTATATAGTGTATTTATGCAGAATGTGACTTATAGACTTATGCTCATTTATCATCTCTCCAAAAGGTTATAAACTGTGGACAAGAAACTACGTCTTATAGATCTTTGTACTCCAAAGGGCTTTTGTTCTTGATTAATGAGTCTTGTTTATTTTCTCAAATCTAAGTTAATATAGAGAGTATCAATTCTGTAAGTGAACCTTTGCTGTAGTAGTTAGTTCTAGCAGTGTTGCTCGCACAGAGAATTAGCCTTAATACCTAAAGCATCTATTACATATAATTAATTAACTTCTCTCCTATGCATCTTGACTGGTATTAGCAATGTACTAATCTTGGGAGAATTGAGAATATAGTTTAAAAGATCATTTTTGTAGTTCTGTAATTTAAATGAGGAAAGGCTGCTAGAGTATGTAGCAAATTATTTTTGTTTAAATAAGAAAAGTATTTGCAAAGAAATAGATTTAGAAATGCATGACACAAAAGCTGGACTTTCAGAGATTTACCTATATTACAGAAGGCTAATTAGAGTACTTTAATGCTATCATACATTGTCTTAAATGGAAGAGTGTTGCTTCCATGCCAACTCTGGTTTAAAACCCATCCTAAATCTGTTATATATCACTTTTCACTTAAATATTTAGGACAGGTACATTGAGCTGTCAAGGTAGGTCATTATAACTCCAACAGATGTTGTCACGTAGATGAATAAAGTGCATTTTAAATGAAATCATATTTTTAAAGTGTGTTTTTCTTTGTGCCTAAGGAAGGCAATGATATATCATATTAGCGCTTCAGATTCAGGTTCCAATCAAGGCAGCATGTTTTAATTAAATTACTCCACCATTTCAGAATCAGTTCAGGATAACAATGGACCACATGTGAGGAAACACTAAGAGCAGGAGTGCTCAGAGTGTCCTGGTTGTTTCATGCTTAGTAATCTATCATGTTACCAATCAATTATAAAGGAATAATTGATGGATAGGTTGAGAAAATAAGGCAGTAAAGAATTGTACTTACCCTAAAACATAGGGGTACAAAAATTCTAGGTTGATATTTATTTGATTGGTGTGTTCTACAGTAGTTTGAGTTTTGCCAGATAGTATCCTGTTTTTGTTTGTTTGTTTAACTTTTTAAAAAATCAGTATACAATTTTACTTTTGACAGTTAAGAGTCAGTTGAAATCCCCCATAAAGCTCTGCATAAATGCACCTCTGGAAATTACCCTATCCATTAATGGATGATTTTCATTCTGTGTCATGAATAAATTCTTAGAAGATAAAAGCATGTTGTAGATATTTATGATTATGTTTTCTTCATAACCATATAAAAAAAAGCAGGATTGTGTGTGGGTAAGAATTAACTTTCCTTAAAAATGTGTTAATTTTGTACTTCTAAAATATTTATTTTCTAGTAAATTTTATTAGTTTCATTCTCATCAGATTGGATTAATAAGTACAATTTATTGAAGGTACAATTGAGTAGCATATGTTTTCATCTAAGCATGGTCAGAAATTTCTTCCAAGTTAAAAAATATATTATTTTTGGAAATAAAAAGACATAGAACACATTTTGTAATTCTTACCTGGAAATAGAGAATAAAGGAAACATTTTAATTAAAATTCCCATAAGTAATTATGCTCTGAAAATGAAACTATAAAATATTCTCATTGGCAATTTAGTGTGCACTATATTTTTAGGCCTGCCTAAGTTCTAAATCGCACATATTGGGTAAGGTATATGTGATAATAGAAAAAAAAGTAAAAATACATATATATCATGCTTTATATCAATATTTCCACTTTTTTAAAGTTTATTTTTGTTTTATATAGCTAATATTTTTTTTCATCTCCTAAAATATTCTTTTTATAAATTCTGGGTCAATTTTTTTCTACTTAAGACTTCACATTAAATATGTGTCATCAGACAATTTTTCATGGTCCTCATGTTTTTGCACCTTTTATGAACTGAGGCACTGACCACCTTTATTTTAAACTATTCTTTTAAGTTTGTATAGTAAACACCTGTGGAAGATAGAAATAGTGTCTTTCTCCACAGAAAAAAGGTAAATTTGTTTACTTTCCAGTGTAATAAAGATGACATCTCCCTCAGGAGCAAAGGGCAGGCATGCTTATTTTCTGTTATTAAAGATTTAAGTTCCCTAAGCTTAGGTTTTCTCTACTATAGTGCAACACACTCCTTATGCAGATATCACCTGGCCCTCTTTGATTATACCATGGTAACTGGAGCCTGAGGAACTGGTGCCACTGAAGATACTGCTATTGCTGTCAGAAAGTCATTTGTCTCTGAACCAGGAGTCTCATGTCTTCTGCTAACATCATGAAATTACGGCAAGATAGTGCACTAGCTTGCAAATAGGGTAAAATCTGAGATCCTTCCCAGCTTTGACAATATGTTATTCAGGTTGTTGTGATTTCTTTTCAATCTTCAGATGCAAAATTATTTTTGGCAGAAGGCTCATATTCATCTGAGAATATACTTGTCTCATAGTATGTAAGGGATAGTCACTTTAGTCTTTGTTGTTCTTGGTAGATTCAAGGCTAGAGAAAGGGATGAGCCCTAGGAAAGAGAACTCTAAGTACCACAAAACTAGTTAGTCACCTTTCTTTACCACTACACCAAAGTAAACTGTTAAAATTTTAAAGAAGCAGCTATTGCAATGGGAATTATCACTGAGTTGTAATGCCCTAGCCCTAGAGGTCTGGAGGGAAAAAGGGTGGAGATGTAAAGCTGCTCAACCTGTATCTGCTTTTTTCAATTACATGCCCCAGGAGCACTTTTGTACTGCTCTGCTATTCTTCATGCTGTACCCACCCCCAATAAATTAGTGTTGTGGGTAACTACATCAGATTTCTGCAGCGAAGGGCCAGGCAATGCTGTTCCAAGTCAAGACATGGTTGATGCAAGACCTGAATTTAAAATGCTTTAATCTGTCATTTCATTGCTGCTTTCTATTGCCCTCTCCCCAGGTCGCAACTGCATAAACTCCAGACTTTCCACTTCAGTACACTACACTTCCATTTCCCTGAAGTTTATCACAGTGCTATTGTATGTTTCTGAATTCTATGTTTTACTCCTTAGTTCCCCCAAGGTTAACTTTAGGAAAGGAAGCCAAAGCACTTACTATTTCATCACCAAAGAAAGATGTTTAAATTATGAGTTATAATAATATACATATATCCTCTGCTTTGCAAAAGTTCTTGTTACACGACTTTGCTTTTACAAAAGAGTTATGTCAGTACCTGTTTCACTAACCAAAAGAAATCTGAAGAAGATTCTTCACTTTTATGACAAAAGATGAAAAGCAAAAATGCATTCACCATTTGCTTTGCGGCAGCCATTACAGAGACAGCGCACACCCCCGCAGTGAGTGTCCCTGCCAGGCTCCTGTCCCAGGAATCACACTCAGCATCTCATCATCCAGTCACCAGCACTTTGAACCATGTGTGAACATCTGTGTTTTATCTCCACTTATTTTGTGTATCTGTTAGCAAGATGTGTCCTAAGGTATCAGAAAAGCCTAAGAGAGCTCATAAGGATGTATGCTTAGCATAAAACTGAACTTAGCATAAAGATGTTTTTGGGATGATTTGGTAGGTTATTTTTTGGGTCTGGGAAAGCTCGAAATTTTTTTGCCATATCAATTAATGGTAATTAATTCTTCACTTTACTCTATTTTGGCTTACAAAAGTTTTCATAGGAATGCTCTATTTTTGCATAGCAAGAAAACCTGTATCCTTCTTTAGAGGAGGCTAATGAACCATTTTATTTTTTGTAAAGCAAACTCTACCTCGTGTTAACCAAATAATTAATTGAAGAAAAGGTTTTTTTCTTTATTAAAATATTCCTCATAAAGAAGAAGAAATGATAGGATTAAAACATTGTTATTTTGCCATTACTAATTATATTAACTTGCAAAGGCTGCCATAACAAAGGACCACACACTGGGTACTTAAACTGAGTGGCTTAAACAACAGAAATTTATTTTCTCACAGTTCTGAAGACTGGAAGTCCAAGATCAGAGTATCTCCAGGTTTGGTTTCTTCTGAGGCTTCTCTCCTTGGCTTGAAGATGGCTACCTTTTCACTGTGTCCTCACATGATCTTTCCTCTGTGCATTGTATCCCTGGTGTCTCTTCATAATCTCCTCTTCCTATAAAGACACCAGTATGACTAGATTAGGGATTACCCACATGACTTCATTTAACCTTAATTACCTCTCTTAAAGGCCCTGTCTTCAAATACAGTCACATTCCAAAGTACGGAGAGTTAGGGTTTTAATGTATAAATTTCAGCCCATGACACTAATGAAAGTAATATGTGAACATCAGTAGTTGATAATGTTACTAACAGAGAAGGAGACAGACATTATGTACCTTCTGTTTAAAGTATACAAAATCAAATTGTTACCAAATATTACACTGAATTATATATATCAGTCCTCTGGATTTACTAATTTATAGAAAATACAGTGGATAAATAAATATGTCAAGTGACACAAAAGGATTTAATCAGCACAATCTCGGCCTTGGGAAACTACAAAAAATGTAAATAATTTTTCTTTGACACATAAATTGAATGAACAAATGAAGATAGATAAATGGAAAACCCATTAATAAAGATTCAAGAGACACATTAACTATTGTGAAATATGGATCCTAATTTCAATAAATAATGACAATTTGAATACTATATATCTGATAATATTGAGAAATCATAAAATTTAGGGCTCATGGTAATGGTATTATGATTGTGTTTTAAAAGAGCTCTTACTTTTCAGAGATATATACTAAATAGCTAGCAATAAAATTATGTAATGTCTGGCATCTGTTTTAAAATAAATCTGACAGGAATGGTAGCAAAAAAGGGTAGGGATGTATAAATTAACCAGATTGAAAATGAGTTGATAATTGCTTAATCAGGTTGATGAGTACTTAAGTTCATGATTAAATTCTCTATCTCTCATATATATTTTTTTTTTTTTTGAGATTTTTCATAATAAAAAGTTGGAAAGGTTTACACTGGCACTTTAAACTTTGTAAATGTTCACAAGATAGTAGTCGGTACATTTTTTCTTTCTTTTTTCCTGTAGTAATGATGAGTTTTGATGAGTCAATATGTCTCCTGAGTTCTCTTTTTAAGGTTAATTATGTGCATTGGAGAGCTTGCTGAGGTTAGGAAGGCAAGCTCTGGTTAAAGAACAGTTTCTGCTCTCCAGCTAGCTGCCTTACATGAATATTAAACTTTGATGCTACCCTCGTTAGGACACTATTCTAGTCACCTGTGGTAACCTGTCCAGATGTTTCTCTGATAGAGTTTAGTTCAATAAGTTTAGACTTCACACAATATGCTTGTCATTTTATGGCCGTTGGTCCCAAATATATTTCAAAATATGTCCAATCTAGCTGTAAGTTTGACTGTATAATCTATTGGAATAATACATTCTAAGATTAAGATGACATTCAAAGTGTTTCAAGAGTCTTTTCCCTCTGGATTAGAAAATAGCTTTGTCAGAACCAAAAGGAATCTCAAAATTACTGCTTCTATTTTACTTTCATCAATAACTTTACATTTTAAAAATCATTTTAGTAAAAAAGATAATCTGGTTTCTTGTGTATTAAATGAACAAGAACAGAATATAAGACAAATTTAATCTACATCTGTATTTTGATGATCACATATGTAATTTCAATTTTAAAATAAAAAATAAAATTTCATTAATTTTATAAGATTTAACTTAATAGTTTAAAACCCACTTAATAGGTTGTGATTAAGATTAAATGAAGTAATGAATGTAAGTATTCACCACAGTTTCAGGTGCACAGTAAACCCTCCGTAAAGGATAGACACAATTCTCAAAATTTCCTATCTTGGATGGAATTTTAAGCCTGTCTGTTTTCTGTATATCTGTATTTTGAAAATAATTTAATATATTTAAGTCCAGAGAATATTTCTTATTTGAACCAAATTACTTCTTGAAATTGAATTTAGATTTTAATAAATATCCAAAATGGTTTCCACATAAAGAAAAACAATTGATATCTCCAAAAGGATTATACAGAAAGATCCAATATAATGATTGAGTCAATATCCCTGAGAAACAAAATTTGTTAAAGCTGAATTATATAAGGGAAAGTTCTTATTTATTTTTCTACTAAGATTTCCATAATTGTTATTACAAGTTAATCAGCTTATCCCCAGGTTCATTTACTTTGGATCTTATTAATTTAGTAAAGGGAATCATTGATAAATTAAGCCATAGATTTTACTCTATGGTTCATAAAATTTATAAACACACATGATGGAATTCTAATATTGATTTTAAAATGGATTTTTATTAAGGAATTAGAGATACTGCTCAAAAGGTATGTCTAAGAGAATGGTCTCGGTTTTAGTCTGTCTGTATTCTAAATTTTCATCCCAAATTTTCTGATACTGCCCAAGTATTTTTTCTGAATCTGTCTTTATTTTTTGACTTGAAGCTTTTGTGCATTTGGTGCTCTGTTCTTCTGTGACTTAGTAGGAAGTTTACAGTTCATTTTCTGGGAGGATAACATCTTGACTAAGCTCACATCTGAAAGTCATTTCTCAGTCAGAGAGACTATCCCTTGTGATACTTCCTCTGTTACCTCCTGAATAATTCCTACAATGTGTAGGAGGCCAAAATTGATTAATGATTTCATCCTCAGTTACCTGTGATCTGAATTATTATTGGCAAGACAAGAATTACACCTGGTTATTGATTCTCTGCATTAAGGAGAGATGTCTTAAGAAATGTGTATGCTTTACACAGAGTATATGATAGGCTAACATATGAAAGAAATTATATTTTCTTAGTAAGGTTTTATTATACATAACGTAAACAACTAACTTTTATTAAAAATTTATTCTGTCTTTTTACTTGCTATTATAATTAAGATAAATTACATATTTAAATATGTAATAATCGAATTAAGGATCAAGCAAAATATTGACTGAATTAATATATTGCTTAAAAATAACATTGTAAGAGTTATTTAAAAATATTTGAATTTGGTGCACTTTTACTCACTCTGATTTTAGGGTCTATGTCTGATTGCAGATAATCACAAATAGTTTATTCTGTCCCTTTCATTTTCTATAGTGGCTTTAGAAAGCTAAATATAGATTGAAGTAAATAAGTAAGAGATCTCTATTTTTCTATATCTCTTTACTGTTTTTCTTCATAGCAGATAAAAAGGTATATTCAAAATGCATATGTGTATGGCTAAGAGATAAGCCTACTCATACATCTATTAAATCAAGTACAATATATCGAGAATAAAGAAACGAATATTTTAAATCAAAGCCATTTATTGATTGTCTACTGTATGTTAATGATATAAAAATACTGAAGGTATTATAATAAAAAGATTACTCTAGCCATCAAAGAACTAAAATTTCTACCAGGGAAATAAGTAAATGACTAAATTCTAGGATAATGCCCCAGATAATAAGTGCCAAAGGAGACTTATTTGAGAGGCAGTGCAAGAGCAAACTCATCACTATTTGGCAATTGCTTTTTCAATTCTAATTTGAGGAAATTTAAATTAATCAATATATACAGAAAATCAATTGCCCCCCAATGGATATGGATATCATAAAATTACATCTTAAAAAAAAAAAAACTGTGTTTTAATTAAATAGGCCCGATAAAAAGCTTGATACTAAAATCAAAATTTAGAACTGTGATCTGTAGTAAGTTGAATTCTCTACACACACACCTGAAAAGAAGTCTCCGTGAACTACCCCTCGCACTTTGTGAATGTCACCTTATTTGGAAAAAAGATTGTTGTAGATATAATTAAGATAAAGAGTTCAAGATGAGGACATCATGGATTATTCAGATGGGCCATAAATCCAATGGCAAGTGTCCTTACAGGGGAAAGGCAGAGAGAGATTTGAGACAGAAAGAAGTGACAATCAACATGTGAGGGTGGAGACAGAGATAGAAATTATACAGCCATAAACTAGGGAATGCCTGGAGCCAACAGAAACTGAGTCCAGGAAAGATTCTATCCTAGAGCCTTTGGAGAGAGCGTGGCTCTGCCAATACCTTGATTTCAGATCTGTCCTTTGGAACTGTGACAGAAAAAATTTCTATTGTTTTAAACTACCAAGTGTGTAGTAATTTGTTATGGCAGATATAGGAAAAGAATCATGATCTGATTTGCTTTATTTTCTAAACGATACACAATTTCTAAAGTATTTCTATTAGATACCACAAAGATAAAAGCACATATAACAAATGTCTACCTGAATTGCAGGTGGGAAATGTTTTTTTTAAAGCTTTAGGATATTAAGGAAAGTGTTTGGAAAATGAAAGAATATCCCTCATATATACACATATACATAAAACTTCTCACTGCCTTATAGAAGAATTGAGTGTCCAGTCAGTTTCAGAGGGAAAGATGACCATCAATTGTCCATAAGCCATTTGTTTCAGTTATTTGTTGCTATATAACTAAACATCCCACAACTTAAATTGGCTTAAAACAAAATCTATTTTATTTCCAAGGATTCTATGTGTCTGGTAGTCAGGTAGAGATCAGTGGGGATGGGCAACCTCTGCTCCACCTGATGTTAACTGGGATAGCTCAGTGGGATTAGAGCCCTAAGATGGCATCACTCACATATTGGAGCTTTATTGTTGGCTGTTGCTTGGGGTCCTTTTCCTTATGACTCCTTTGTCTTACCACATAGCCTCTCATTATTCAGTATTCTAGCCCAGCCTCTTTCTTACTTGATTGCTGATTTCTAAAAATAAGAAAAGCTGTAAGATCTATAAAGTCCTAGGCCCAGATATATTATATATCAAACATTCTGCCACATTAAACTCATGAAAGCAAGTCACAGAGTTAACCCAGATTCAAGAAGAAGGAGAATGGACTCTACATCTTGATGAAAGATTGGTATGCATGCACAGGCATAGGAGGAATTATCTGTGGCCATCTTGCAGACGGACTACTATACAACGCTCTGCTATTTCTAATCATTTTCTTTAATGAACTCCAATCCTTTGTCACAGATATTTACCTTCTTTAAATAAAGAGCACTTATTTATATAAGTTTTTTGGAAATTAGTATTATATTCCTAAAGGAATTTGTTGTCACTTTTTCTTGTAAAAAAAATTTCCTGCTTTGTCATTTCAAAAAGATCACAAACTCTTGGAGGGGAAAATGATATTCTATGTTTCCTTGTACTCCATAACACAAGACAGCAGGTATTTAAAAAATAACTATTTTCTTGATTACAAATGTTGAGTGATGGAAGAATAATGTATTTACACTATGCACAGTGTTGTATTAGTGTCCACTAGATTATTTATTGCTAACTCTCTTGTAGATTATTGTGATCATTTAATCCTGACATCTTCCAAAACACCCCTGACTTTTCTCATGCATAATTATCATGTGTGTATGATTTTAGCTAGTAATTGCCAATTGAAGTATATATGGGTAATTGTCAATTGAAGTATATATGGGGAAACATTTAGAATCATTCATTTTTAAAGTAATTAGAAAATCATATCAATCCACAAAGAAATAACAACTCTTTTTTTAAAATATGCTAACATTTTTAAATATGTCTGATATATGGAAGTCTCAATTGTTTAAATGTTTACAGTATTCTGCAAAGAAATAAAAATAGTCTTTAAAGCTGGTAAGAATGCTCAGAGATATAGTTAATCGTTTGATGACTACTCATGAAACCCAAGCACTCCACTCACATTTTGAGCATAAGCACAGGCAACTGATAAAGAGGGAGCCAGGAAGGAAAAAATTACGCAGTGACCTAAACAAAAGTGTCATGTCAGCATGAACATCAGACAAACTGACTGCAATGGCTGATTATACTTCTTATAGTAAGAGTTATTTGGCAAATTTGAATGAGAAATTCTCTTTTGTCCATCATAGGAATGAGTCTTGGTATATATCCAGTCATATTAAATAATTGTAGAATCACAAAGCTAGACGAGATTTTATGAGATTAGCTGACTGATTCCCTCACCTTGAGATAAAACCTACATGCCACAAAATCCTCTAGGCACTATTTAATTTATTCTTTAGAAAAAATAGACCCATTCACTCATTCAACAAATATTTATTATATGTGAACTCTATAGGTATTGAGTATGCATCAATAAATAAAACAGGCAAAGATCGTTGCCTTTGTGGAACCTGCAGTTTAATAGGGGAATATAAGTGATTCCGTTAGTTTCCCCTTTATCACTATCAATAATATACTTTTTAAATTGATTTGCCTGTTTTATAAGAAACAATCTGCAAAATAGACCCAGTCACCAATAAGCTGTGAATTGAGAAGAGAGTTTAGAATTCATTTACAGTAACAAACCAATTCATTCTTAGATGAAGATACCAAGATCCAAAAAGGTTGATTCTTACTTGAAATACAATCTAAGCCTTCGAACATTCAATCTAGTGTTCTTTAATGTTTGCCCACTCTTTCAGAAAAATTTTCCTTTTTCTATAATGACTTAGTTATAGAAAGTATTCACAAAATCTAGCAATGCCCGTGTATATTAGCTACAAATCTTTTGGTTCCATATGATAGAAACTCAACTTGAATAGCTGGGCCAAAAAAAAAAAAAAAAAGAGGTGTTTTTTTTAAATATATATATAAGGACATTTTACCTTCTCAAGGAACCCAGAACACAAATAGAGCTAAACTAGGGAAATGAGAACTCAAAGCCCATTGTGATTATCTTTATAAAAGTACGTTATTAATTGAAGTCAAAACAACTTAGTGGGTTCTGGGGCTAAACTTTCTGGTTTAGAATTCTGGCTATTTCAGTTGCCAGTTGACTGACTTAGAACAGGTGAATTAAACTCTCTATTCCTCAATTACCTCATCTGTTAAAATTAAGATAATTATAGTGCCTACCTGATAGGATTATAGCAAAAAAGTAAATTAAATGATAACCAGGGATTGACATGATGCCTGTTGCACAGGAAGTTTTCAGTAAATGTGAACCAACATAATAAAATGAGAGATGTCAAGAGCTGAGTTGGGAGAACTGAGCTGCCTGGTATGGGAGTAGTAGATTGACAAGTCAAAATGAAAATAACAAGCCTTTATTTACTTACTGCCATAGGAAAAGCAAGCCTGGAGAAAAGGTCTTGGCTCCTCCACAAAATGGCACCAGGAAAAGATCCATTGTATTCTCACAGATGTGGGGAATTGTCTCACTGCTGGAGAGAATCCTAATCAAAAGCATCCCTCAGTTTTATGGGCCTGAGACCTGGGTGGGGAGAAAGAAGGGAAGGGATAGGAATGGAAAAGTACTGAGTATTAAAACAGAATAGAGGAGAGCGTTCTCAAGGTTACCCCCTCTCCCAAACTCTTGGGAGATGCCTCAGCCCAGGGCCCCAATAGAGAGGCCTCTGAACAGAGGCTCCTGGGCTTATCATAAAGAAATATTGCATAAAAGCATGACCAGCCAAAGGGGCCTGAGTTCCTGACTGCAATGTCTTTCCACAGACCTATCAGGTAAAGCTTGTGTAATTGCCATGTCAGCTTAAAAAAGCATTCATTCTCTTTAGGCCAGGAGCTGGACTCCTCAAAGAGAATTCTGTTTTCTTGAGAGTACTTTCTCCTAGATGAGTAATGTTTCATCCCCAAAAGTTTTATTTTATGGGTATTTTGTGGTTCTCTTTCTACTGAGAGAGTCTAGACCTAGAATGTAAAAGGCACCTATCATATGTTACATATTACTCCTATTTTTAGTATTGCTATTGTTGTTGTCATGTAAATGTTCAAATTAGAGCTTTAATATGACAATTTATTTTATTCTCTACAGAGTTAGGTAATATCATTATACCTTATATCGAAGACTTTTTAAAAAGTATTTCTTGATCTTTATTATGCAGAGCTCACTCCTTCTGCACCCAGGAAGATGAGAGTTACTAATCCACATTCCATATTAAGAAAGAAAGAAAGCTCAGCTATTAGTTGGCACCACAGTGTCTTGGCTATATATATTGAGAACTTCATTTAAGACATCGTTTAAGAAACAGACAGCAATCATTGTAAGATGTATTAAGTTTCTTATTTAAAAATCACCTAAATTTGTTTAGTATTCAATAAAAATTGAAGCCCCACTTTGTGCCAGGAATTATGTATTTTAATAAAGGAGGATACAAAACAACATTTTTTTCGTGATCCCCTTGGAAACATAGGTAATTGGTACAAATAATAATCATATAAAATATAGATTAAAAGATTTAACTGTGATATTACTATAAAAGAGAGGAACATGATGCTGTATTGGAGTGACATAAACTAACCTATGGGTGCAGACAAGTGGTCAGGGAAGGTTTACTTTAAGTTATAGATGTTTACCTTGAGAGCTAATGGATGAGTAAAAGTGAATTCAGTAATTCGTTGAATAATGGCAGGTATCTTAAGATTCTCTCAACCAAGTAAAACTTTATTTAAAAACATTGGTTCTCAAATTTGGCTATACTTTGGAATCAACTTGGAAACTTTAAAAAATATTGATGACTGTATCTCATGCCCAGAAATTCTGATTTAATTGGCATGGAGTATAACTTTGGCATTGGGATTTGCTTTTTAACTCCCCGAGTGGTTCTGTTATACTTCAGTGCTTGAGAAACAATGTTTAAATCCTTAAGAAGGATTATGTTTTACTCAAGAAACTGAAAGACAACTAGTGTGGTTAGAGTTCAAAGAATGAGAGGGAATGTGATATGTCATGAGACCGTGAATGTAAAATGTAACATATCAGACAGGTTGGAGACATTAGAAATTTGGTGTTTATCTTTAGAACAATAAAAAACTATGGCAAGATTTTAAGCAGAGGATATTATATCTAAATTTATGTTTATGTTTGTAGTATAGAGTTAATATTACACAAGAGAAGCTATGGGCTAGGATGATAGCAAGAAGATGGATTTAAATATATTCAAGAATTTTTGTTAAGGACGTGAAATTGTCGGACTGGCAGTGAATTAGATATGAGAGGTAAGACTGACTTCTTGGTTTCTGACTAGTGGAACTGGATGGATGATAGGGGTAGATTATGAACTTAATCTTGAGATGCCTTTGAAATATCTAAGTAGAGATATTGAAGAGATAGTAGAATATAAGCAGATGTCTGGGCTTAAGATTTTATATTGGGAACAAAGATATAAAGTGCAATAGAGATGCTTTACATTAAACATTGTAAGTTTACATTAACCTTGTAAGTTTCATGAAAATAATTATTTTACTTGTACAAAACACTGTGATAGGCACTGGGCACACTAAAATGATTAAGATGGTGCCCCTGACCTTAAGTGGTTATTTATTTAATGGACGAGTTAGGAAAGATGGAAAATTCTAATGTGATTTTAAAATGAAGATTCCCTTTAGATCACCTCAAGGAAGAACAGAATAAAAGAGTAAAAAATCCAGCAACTTTTATCAGATTGTAATAATTAAATGCTAATATATTCTTAGAAAAAATAATATTCTGATTAAAAGAAAACAAAAGCTAGTACAATTTTAGTCTGTACTAGCTATCACAGATGATAGTAGGGTATATTTTGTTTTTCATTCAGCTAGAACTAGAGAGCCAAAAAACAGAAAAATAGTAGTATAAAGAGGATAGCAAGAGTTTTAATTTACTCATTCATTTATTAGATATCTATCAGGACCTACTATAAACTGATACACCAATACTATGATAAGAGCTAGGGGAACGACAGTAGACTAAGTAGGCATCATTATGGTTTCACAGAGTTCATAGCCTCCTATCATATTTAAAACAAGAAAAATAAAATGTTTATTTGAGAACATGTCCCTAGTTACATTTGTAAAATAAGTCTGTAAAATCGATGCCTTTGGTTGATAAAGTTTAGTAGTCATTCTATGAGATTGCATTCCTTGGGTGTTAGGGAAAGTTTGAGAGCAGTTTTGTTCAATCTTCGCTACAGATTGAAATCACCTGGAAAGACAAAAAATACTGATGCCTGGATCCTACCCCTGAAGATTCTGATTTAACTTTTCTGAGATTGGGCTGAGGCATCAGAATTTTTTTAAACTTTCAGATGATTCTAATATGGAGCCAAAGCTGAGAACCATAGCTTTGGAGGCATGCTCCATTACTGAAACTAGTAAGTGACTCCAGAAGAAGAGCAAGGAACAAAAGCATAATGATTATGTAGGAATAACAATAATGAACACCTCTTTAGTTTTTACATACCAAGAACAGGTCTAAACATTTGACTTGAATTAAGTTAGTTAACACTCTCACCAGCCCTGTGAAGAAATCACTTTTAGTATCCCCAATTTGAGAGTTAAGAAAACAGAGGCCCAATGCCACATACTCAGCAGTGTCAGAGTAGGTGCTTGAACCTAAGCAGTCTGGTTCTAGAGCTTCTGATCTTAACCACTAGATATATTGTCTCTAAATATAGAGTAATAGTAATTTTACACTAAGACGAATTATAAAAGAAGGGAAAACTTATAATAATAATGGCAGAATGTCATTAAATTAGTTAAATACCAGTTGATAAAAGAGTGGCTACTATGGCTGCATAGAATACCTTTGAGCTATTTTAATATATATAAACATTTCATGTACATATTACTTTTAATGTTTATATTCTTTGTTTGTGGAACTCACTTAAATTCATCTTGTTGCACATGTACATTTTTACATAGCACAGAACTTTTTGTTTTCAGCAGCTACACAGGGAGATATAAGTGGTTGAATAAGATGATTTTTTTCCCTGACTTTCAAAGACATTTTATCCTGAAGGAAACTAAAGTACTAAAGCTATTCCACATAATCTAAAGAATGACCACTACTTCATGGTAATGACCAAACTGTGGGAACAGAAACTTAAGAGGAAATAATCATCCCCTAAGGAGGAAGTTTTATAAATTGAACCTATTTTACAGTTGGAAATTCCATAAAGAAAATTGTTATTGAAGGGATTACTGGCATACTGCATTCCTATATATGTCGAAGAGAAAAACATTCCAATTTAACTCTATAAAACATATTTCAGAGTCAATCTGCCATATGTATTTTTTTATCCTTTTAATTCATTACAGAAGCAGTAGCTACCAAATAAATTCTGTGCATTTCTAAATGGTTGACTTTCAGCTACTTTGCCAATACTTTTGTTCTGCCTTTTCCTTTGAAGCCTGAGAAAGCAAATAAGGAAAATGTAGTGGCTGGGAAGACACAGCCTTCAACACAGTGGATATTTTGTGTCCTGCAGCTAGAGATTTGGTCCTATAGGCAGGCTTCATTTGTTCCATATGAATACAAGCTAATAAATGTAGGCAATTCCATTCGGTATCCAATTAAGAGCTCTCTTGACTCCTGTTATTAAAGCCAACAAGCTATTGAGCGTAAAATTAAAGTTGAACAGTTCAGCTCTTTTTGACATTGTAACACTGCCTGAAAAATAGTGATGTAAGTGACACGTCATCTTTTAAAGCCCAACAAATGAGGAGTGAAAATATCAAGGGAAAAAGAGTCAATATCTAAAACTTGGTCATTTATTAATGGCATAACACGTAATGTTAGGAGCATACTACCATTCTCATGCAAATACATCAACCAGTTGGTTGAACACTAGTTATTACATTGATTTTAATAGAAAGCTTACAAGATTATTATTTCTAAAGCTCCAATGAAGGAACTAATTAAAGCATTAAGCATTTTTAAGCTTTTACGGTGACTTTAGGCAATAACCAGAAAATACTATAGAAATCGATATACTGTAATTGAAAGGAAATTGAATTGCTTTTTATTTTTTTTATTCCTTCTAAATTTTCTCTAGACTTCCAGACTATGGAAGATAATGAGTCTTGTTTTGTCATCAGCAGTATGACTTTCTGTAAATCTTATGTGCTTCAGGGGCCACTTTTATTATTTTTTACTTAGAAAGAGCTCAACTGAATAGATAGTATTGGGAGATTCTGTGTGCATTATCTTTATTAGTCTCTGACCTCATTGTTTAAAAGAAAAGAAAACAATAAAAGACAAAAACAAAACAAAAATGCAACCAGACACAAACAACGTCTCCACATAGCCAGAGAAGTCAAGTTAGTGAAATTTCAAACAATGAAACCAGAAAAGTTGTTAGATAAGTCTCACACTTGAACCTAAGTGAAATTCTTCTAGTGTTTATCAAACACTATGCCTGTCAATCTTGCTATGCTGCAAGAAATATAACCCATTGTAGATACAAATACAATTTAGATCTATGTGAACCTAACTCATTTTTATTGCTTATTATTGAAAGAGTTTATTACAGTAAAACAAAATAGCTTGAAGTAAAACTCAGGGAGATGAATTGATATGAATAGAAATTAAAGGATCTTAAAACTTGAGAAATCTTTCAAGAAAATGGGTAATCAACATTTCCTTTGTGCATTGCTGTTTTTTACGTTCGCTTTCATCTTTGGTACATACTTTGAGAAGCACCATCAGGCCTTAGGGAAACTGAAATGTGTGCCACACTTATCTTTAGTAAGTTAGTCACACAAAGTAGATTTTTTCAGAAATATTTTTGAGAACCTCTTAGTCATTTCATTTTTCTGCCACTTTCCTTATTTTACTTAATGCTTCTTGACTGTATAATTGGATAAAAGAAGAGTGGAAAGAGCAAAACCTTTTTATACTCAGTTTTCCCTTCTGTAGAATGAGGATAATACTGATATCTTTCTCATAAGGTGGTTTTGAGAAGTAAATTAATTAATATAAGTAAAGCTCTCAGATGATTAGCACATATTATGTACAATGTATATTGTAAAAATGATGATTACGATGATTTTGCCTTTTAAATTGTATTGCCAAAATGAAAAAGCACTAGCTGTTGTTATATTGAGCCAGCCACTTAACAGTTCTGAGTCTCAGCTTTCTTGACTATAAAATGAGAATAATATCTTCTATCTTCTATAGCTACCTTAAATAGATCATGTTGATGAAAAGAATTTGTAACCTATAAAACAGCACTGCAACTAAAAACACTGTGTCTGACCTTTAAAAGCACTAGTTTAAATCGTTGTTTCCTCTCTTAGTAGATATGTGACCTTAGTTGAGTCCTTTTTATGCTTACAAAATAATAATGATAACAGCACCTTCTGATACAGTTATTTTGAGGCTTCAATGAAATCATGTATGAAAAGCTCAGTATCATGGCTGACATGCAGAAAGTATTCCAAAAAATATATATAAAAGAAACAGTTCTATTCAATGTAGGAAATAAGTATTATTTTACTTTCTTAATAACTTTTTTGTTATGCTGATATGTGATGAGTAGATATATTTTATTTCTAGTTTTCCAGGGAATGAATCTTAAACTTTCTCTGCCTCAAAACTCAGTCTCTGAACATCCTAGTTATTGGTGTCCACAGGAAACATTAAGTATTGGAGTTAGTGCATATGAAGGAAGAACTCAAGTAAAAGGAGTTATTAAGTAAAAGGAAGTTACCAATCCCAAAATCCAGACTGCTGTTATTAACAGCAGGAACAACCTTATAAGTGCTCTGATCAAAAGACATGTGAGTCTGATAGAAAAAGAGAAAGAAAGAAAAGAAGAAAGGGAGGAAGTGGGGGAGGGAGGGAAGGAAAGAAGGAAGGAAAGAAAGAAGGAAAGAAATAGAAAGATGAAAAACCTTCATCAAGCAAAGGAGAAAATTATGTCTTGTAATGTATATGAGAGAATCTGGCCAAACATTAAAAAAAATGAGTACTTCATAATGACTCTTTGACCTACCCACCATGCACACACATGATATAAATAAAACCACAAGAAAGGATTTCAATTGGCTCAGGTCACTTGACCAACCATTAAAATTGCTAAACCAGGAAGTCAGAGTCATGAAAAAAATTGGATCACTTGGAACATTTGTCTAGGCATGAAAAAAGAAAGCAATTCTCCAAAGGGACAAGGGGAAGGTAGAGTTGGTAAAGACATGGCCACTTAAAGAATCAGAAAAAAAAAAAAGAAAGAAGAAACATCATATATGGTACAAATATAGTTTAAGACACTGCCTAGGTCTGAAGACAAGCTATATCTATCTACCTAACTACTCCAAATGCTTTTTCATTATTGTTATTTCAAACCCCCAAATACTAGAGTGCGTTAGAATTTTTGAACCATTAATTGTATTCAGTTGTGTTTAAAGGAGGACTGAATTATGAAGAAACTAGAAATTACATATTTTAAAATGTTTGTCCAGAGCATTATTGAAACAAAATACTTAGCAGTTTTATTTATTCTGGTAACAACTGTTTTTGAAGAGTCAGTGCACCAAAATACTGAGGTCAAGTTGGCACTAATAGATGTCATTTATTTAGGCAAATTGACAATAAGCTCACCAAACTTGAAAAAAAAAAAAAAAACTTCGAAGAGAGAAAAAAATAAATGTCTGTGCTTACTTTGTCAGCTTAGACATACTCATCTTGAACAAGATGATATAGTAAAAGCTGTTTATTCAGCTTAGATTTAAGTAATATAATTGTAAAATGTGAATAGCACTTTGTAAATTTAGCTCTTCACTCAATGTTGTAGATCACTTGCTCCACCAATACTGTTTGGTCTAGGAAAATAAAATCTTAAAGAACTAATTAAGAAAGTGCATATCAAGGAATGTGATGAGAATAGACTTTGGTTGACCTCAGAAGAGAACAAAAGCTCAAAAGAAATTTTATAAGGTTTTAACTTTGGCAAGAGGACTACAGTATCTCTGATAATTAGACTTTCAACACATTTGGATTTGCTAATTGGATCTAAGTTCTAATTAGACTTTTTATGTAACTAAGAATGACATATCATTGTATGAATTTAATGTGCCTTTACAGTTGAAACCAATAATTAGCAGCCTTTTCCAAATTATTTTAATAAGGAAAAAGCTTGCTTTTTGTTTATACTGTGACATCCCCTTCTTTTAAGATATATTATGTGCATTTTAGTTTTCTTAATTAAACACCTTTTGGAGAGCTCAAATTGAAACTTGAGTTTTAATAAAAATCACCTAAATCATTAGTAAAGAGACTTCCCGGTATGTTGATGACTTTGGAAACTACAAACAAAATGCAATGTAAGGAAATAAATCACAGTGTTCAGGAGGAAGCAGCACAAATAAGAATGTGCCCCTATCAACCATTCAGTTCATCAAAATAGGCTCTGGATATGCATAAAGGTTTGTCATGTTTTTAAAACATACACATGTGGAATTGGTTCCCAAATGTGTAGGCTCATGGATCTGGTATCAGGATTAATAATATGACATTTCTTCCCAAGATATGCATTACAACTTTCTTTTTGCAGCTTTGCTTCTTAAGCAGTTATCTGCTAATTCAAGTCAAAGCATTTCTCTTTTCTCCTTATTTCTGAATTGAGAGCCATCCATTTTTATCCTGATGTGATTTACAGGCAACAATTTTAAAGCTGGTAGCCCTCATATTTAGATATTACAAGAGATAAGAACTACATGAGGATGTAAAATTAAACCAGTATTTTGGAGAGTAAAGAGCAGTGAATCATGGCAAGACTTTAAGGGAAAGGCTGCTGCCAAAATTTTCCAAGCATATTGATAACACTGACAAAAAAGGCAAATTATATTGTTTTATGTACTGTGAATACTTAAAAACAAAGCCATATACATGATTTTTTTCTCAAATAAAAAGCTGTAATCCTTCTAACCACATTAAAAATCTTGTAGGTTTTTTTTTTTTCTTTCCAATAAAAGCAGTTTAAGACCTAATTGAAACCATTGAAATTGTAAGAAAATCTAACTGGTGCGGTAATTGATGTATTAGAACAGACTTTATGTTAGAATTATATGCACTATTATTTTCCCAGTTAGAGCATTACTGGGAATGAGCTATGGGACTTAACTCCTCATTAAGTCAAATGTCCTCAACGAGTTTCCTAATCCACGTCGGGTATTGTCATATGCCATATGATGGTATTTAAAAGCAGGAAATGGCATTTTTGATGGCTTCATTTGCTATTAAAAAGGAAAACCTGCACATGAACCTATATCAATTATTCCAAGATTTATCACACAGTTCTGTGAAAGGTCTATATATAGGTGACTGGACTGTTCTTCAGGCAGAAAAGTAACCAAGCTATTTTATCTTTCAGCTTGGATGCTGGAATCCTGTCACAGGGCTGAATGGGTCACTGACTGACAAGAAACTGGAGAATAACATGCGTGGAGTTGTTCTTCGTGTGGTGACTGTTCTGGTAAGTCTGACCTGAGCCTCATGGTTTAGCTTCTAGAGGTTAGTTTATCCTTCATTTCTTTATGTCTTATTAACTGATGCCCTAATCTTAAAAGAGCTTTAAAAAATCCTGACTCTGCTCTTTCTAAGATATTTATATTGGTTATATTTTTCGAGCTCTCAGTTAATGTGGATCAGAATCAAATTTTTGCAGGCTTTTCTTTTAATTAGTCTTTTTGTCAGTAACATTCTTAGACATTTTAGGCATGATTTCCCTTCTACAATTTTCTACACATGATAAAGTGAAGGTATCCCTCAGGCATTCTCTCACTGAAACCCTAGAGTATGCAGAAACATAGGTGCCCATGCCAAAAAAGTGTAGATTTGATTAAAGCTATACATTCAGTAATATTAAAACACTAGCCAACTAAGTCGAACTTTTCTGGTAAGGACCCATTTCAAAGGAAAGACCATCAATTTTTGTTTAATAAATTTTTACTGAATATAAGCCATATTCAAGCTCAGTGCTGACTAGTGGGGACACTGATGAATAAAACAAATGTGATTCTATCGCCATTGGGGGTGATCCAAATCCATCATTGCCCCAGTGATGCTGAGGGGACCTCTGTTCTTTCCGCTGATGCAATAAAGATTTACAGATCCGCAAAATTTAGGAAAAGTAAGATTTACTAAAGTACATTTTAAGAGAGAAACAGTGTGCTTGAGATGGCCACAGCCCTGCAGAATTCGGGAAGTAAACCTTATATCAAGCCCTTGATGCATAGTTACAAGGATGGTGTTAGATGATTGGTATGTGAGGTTATTTGATTGATATTTGACTGTTATGCAACCCTTTGTCTACTGGGCATGTGGTTACCCAGAATTCAGTCTGTTATAATTAGACTCATGAACTTACAGACATATGTATAACATTATAATGATGGCATAATTAGGCTAAGGTTAAGAAAGGTCAGCATATGTACTAGCTGCTCAGGTGCTTGTGGCCAGACTAAACCAGCCATTAGTTTTTTACTTCCTGTATTCCAGGATGTAATGGTAATTTTTAACCATAAAAGGGGTGTTTCGAGGAGGCCTAAAGGAGGTCTCTGTGTTGGGCCTTCATTCCTCCTTCATTCAGGTCTAATTATCTGCCTAACAATTCTGTCCCTTTAGCACTTATCATCTAGTGATTCTGTAAATGTTAAATGGGTTATACTTATGAAATGTTTATTATAAATCCATTTACCTGTTTGGAAATCAATAAATGTTATTAATAACATATTATTCTCTCACAATAAACATAACATATTAACAGAGGTATTCTTAAATAGTAAAATACTCAAATGGGTACTGTCTAAATAGCCATTAAGCATGAAGATATACACTCTCCTTGGCTGTTTTAATGTGCTTGGCTTTGTGCTAATTTACAGTACATTTCAAAACCAATAGTCCATAGTTCTTAACTTTATTTTCCTTTGGGAAAGCTTACTTGTTTTTAAATTAGAAAAAGTCTTTCTTACTGACTAAAAAAATTACAGAATTAGTAATCAGGAAAAGCTGTCTTTTTTTATATGTTGATACTAATTGGATGTTTAGCAAAGTTTATAACAGCAGCCATTGCCCTTTGTACTTTGTTTAATGCAAATTAAGTTGACTCAACATAATTTCATGATATTAAAAAAACCTGTGATATTCTCTATAAAAGAAAAGTCAAATAAATAGTTTACACTACCACTACTACCCTTTTAATGCCTATAACTTACTCCTAGTTATTGTTTTAATATGATTTTTACTTTTTGGCAAATAATTGTATTTTGAAGAAATCACAACTTAAATGTGAAGGTGCTCCTGTAGGTACCCAATGCATTTCCATTGATGTGCTAATACTTTAAAAAAGACATTTAAAGTGCAGTAAACTATTAATAGTCTTTTCTGTAATGATTAACATGAAAACTCAGGGGACATCTGCAATAAAAAATGATATATATGCTTTGCTTTTGTCTTTGATATTCAAATTTTAAGTCAAGTTAACCTTATTTAGTCATAAGCAAACATTTAGTCCTTACCATGTGATAGACTTGGTAATCGATATGACTAAACACATATTTATATGTATTAGTCATCTTATAGAAATACTCATACCTCAAGGTATGCATAGAATCTTGTTGGGGGGAGGCACATAAAACAAAACAGCTAAGGTGTATTAAATTTACTGTGTGCCAAAAACTCTACTAATTTGTTTGCATATATAACCTTATTTAGTCCTCACACTATTTTCAATAAATAGATGGTATTCTGATCCCAAAAATGTGGTGGAGGAAAATGGGACATCCAAAGATTGAAAAAAACTGTGGAAGATAACATGGAGAGTAATCAGTTAACAGAAAATAAAAGTCAGACAGAAAAAGCTGGGAACCATATGATTTCGCTCATGTGGGATATAAAACTGAAAACAACAAACAAACATGACAAACAGAGAATCATGGACACGGACAGTGGATTAGTCGTTACCAGAGGAAAGGCGGGGAAGGAGAAATAGGAGAGTTAGATAAGGGTAAAGGGAGTCACATATTTGGTGACGGAAGGAAATTTAACTTTGGGTAGTGAGCACACTTGAAACTTATTTTATTAACCAATGTCACCCCAACAATTTTAATAAAAAAAGTAAATAAATAAAAGCAAAAGAAAAAAAGATTACACAGAGTAAATAGCAAAGAGAGTTGAGATTCAAATCCAAGAACTCTGACTTCAAACCACTTAACCTCTTTCCTTTTAACGTTATTTTATACTCTCTGTACTCCTACTGTGATAAGTGTGAGAATTGAGGTATTTATAAGATTTTACTTGACTTGAGAGTTGGAAATGCTTAACTCTGAATAAGATGAAAGTGAGTTTTATTGGGAAAGCTTCATAAGGCCAATTATTTTAAATTTCTTTCTAGTCTGAACAAAATGATTGCTATTTCATATATAAAATGATACTGCTTCACACACTGTTAATACCTGCATGCCCCAGTCTCACTTTCATGATTCATTATGGTTTCTGTTTCCTGTAAGCTCAGCCCTGCACAAACCTTGAATATGGTTAGTGAGTGGAGATATGGAAACAGTCTGTTTCTCTCAAGTCTTTTGTGATGTAGTATGGATGTATTAGTTGGGTTCCCAGTTGAGTAAAAGTTGTTACACTTATCACACTCCCACAATATACAACCATTGTTCTTAATAATTTGTCGGGATTCCTGTTTCTTCCTTTAATTCCTAATTGAATGGAAACCAGCTATGACCTTCTTATTTATTTTCTATAGGCACCTTTAAGATCTAACTCTTTTTTGGTCTTGCAAGCATCTTCCACCCAACACTGAAGATCACTCTCTCCTCAACCCACCCAGCAACTCCAAAATCTGGATACCCACTTAACCTTGAAAGTTGGATTTGATCTATATTTGACTTGATTTGGCCACCCAAACACCACCCCGTTGTATTCCAAGTACTTACCTCCAGCACTTGAGAAGGGAGAAATAGGAGGAAAGGACCATGTGTAAAACCCCTGAGGGTCAGTCTTTCAGCCTTTATTCCATTCTAACTGAAATCTAGTCCCAGTTCCACACACACACACACACACACACACACACACACACACACACAGCCCCTTTGCTTCTTAGGAAATTTATGCTGTCAATGACACTCAGGTTAATAAAATCAATTTTCCTCATCTAAGTTTTGAAACCTCCATTCTTATCACTGTTAATGATGCTTTATTGACTTAAAGGAAATAATCTAATATTTATCTTAAACTGAATAAGCAGCACTATATTGTTTATGATCCCAGGAGCAATTAATGGTACACTCAAGTGGTTAATTGAAGAGAATTAAATAAAGGGATTATTAACAAAGAATGTAAATAAGGTTAAAGTAATTGGCAAAGGATGTTAAAGTGCCAGAACTTATATTCACAGCAAGCCTTGACTACACTGAAATCTGATGGGGCATGGGAGGGAGCAGTATTAACAGACCTGGCAATAGCTAGAGCCGTGAGAGAGAGACCACCACTCAATAATAGCTATGGCTACTATTTGGCACTGGAAGAGGATAAAGAGAATCACTGCCAAAACCTCAAACCTCAAAATGGGGAGGGAGTTACCCCAATGTCACTCCTCCTCTTTTCATCTTTTTTCATTGTCTCCAGTTGCAAATCCAATCATAAATCAGAAGGCAAGGGAACCCAAGTAATGAAGACCATGAAAGTCAGCCTTCCAGGTCACAGGTCAGGGCAGTGAAGGACACAGTAGGTCTGGAGGGGAACACAGAAAAAAACCATCATCAGCATCTATTATTTGATTGGATTTATTAAGAACTTTACATGTGTCAACTTATTTAATTATTATACAAACTCTACAAGAGATATACTAATTATATTAGAAGGATGAAAATAGGGCACAAAAGAATAAATTTCCCTGTCCACATAACTAACAAGAGCCAGAGATAAGTTTCAAGCCCAGAGATCTTGGTTCCACTGGTCATGTCCTTAGTTACTGTGATATTCTGCCTTTGGAATCAGAATGAATTTATGTTAGGTTTACATTAATATTATATAACTATCGAGACTGCAATATAACTTAGGAACATTTTTCTAGATGGCATCAGGTAAGGATAATTTTATTTCAACCATCACTAAAGCCACATAAATGTCTTAGAAATGGAGGGAAAGAAATTATGAGAATAAAATTCAGACCCTACAAGCTTGGTCCCTCTGTTAAACTCGTTTCCATATTTGGCCTACTGATTTCTACTTCTTGCCAACGGGACCAAGTATATTACTATAAGGCAGCTATTAAGATTTTTTTTCCCTTTAACTTTCTAAGTGTACAAGTATGGATAGCCACAAATGTTTGGTTATGTCATTTAATTTTTTATGGTAATTCACAAAATATTATTGGAAACATCACTGAGTTCTAAATATCATCATAATAATTATGAATATTTATAAAAAGAAATTGGAAAAAAGTGAAAAGAAGGGCAGGCTTGAGAAGTTATACTGAAAGAAGAAGTATAAGATATCTAAAAAACATAAGCTGGCATTTAAAAGAAGCTCACTGATAAATAATTCTTATTTGCTTGATTTGGTTTTGCTTTAAACAGATACATAGCATTGCTAATGGAACAGGAATTCACTCATAAATTCACTTAAGAAATATTTATTGAGTACTTCCTTCTAGGTGCTTAAGGTACATACAAAACAGACAAAGATACTGACTTTCGGGAGTTCATTCTGGCAAGATATCTTCTAAAGCTCTCAGAATATTTTTGGAAAAACACCATATCATTGTCTTATTTAAATATATAGCACAGTATTCCTTTGCCTAAAACTATGATAAAAGTAATTAAATAACTTTGCATAAATATATGATTGTAAATTTATGGTAAAGCTGTGGTGGTAATTTTTCTATATTTATAAATTCCACAACATACAATTTTCCACATTTTAATATTTCTGAAATCAGAATACATCTTTCAATTGATATCTCCATGCAATTGTAATTGGCAGCATTTTTTGTTTTTATTAGTGGTAAGTAAAGTGATTACGCATCTTATAATTGAAAACATTTTAGATTAAGTAACATATGCATGGTATTTTTACAAAATTAATTAATTTAATGGCTATTTCTGGAAAGTTAAATTCAACAAAACTGAGCCAGAAGCCATTATAAAGAGAGACTATTTTAAAGGATACCTCTAAAAGAAAAGAAATAACAGTAAGAAATGAAGCCAATTGAAAAAAAAGACAGTAATAGCAATGAAAAAATTACTATCTAAACTGAAACTGTCACTAGACTCATAGAAAGATAAAAGTAGAAAATGTAAAAAGACAGCTTATTTTAAACCAATACTACATAAAGCAAAGTCCAAACTACATGTAGAGAGAAAGGTAATCTTCCCCAAACAGCTCACCACAGGAAGGGTATAGCAGGTAGATGCCTGAGTTATCATTTTAAGAGTAATTTTATTTTTCTAAAATATTTCTCTATTATTAATTCTCACTTCTTGAAATTTTTTAAGTGGGTCTTATTTTCTTTGAAAATGTACATGTTACCTGATATTATAGAAAGATAAAACAGTATTGTATAGTACCCCCTAAACTATTAGCCTTAACTCAGTAACTATTTACTGAGCATATATTGTAAGTTAAGCATCATGTAAATCCCAGAGAAGCAAAGATAAATAAGATATAGCCCCTGCTTTCAAGGAGTTCCACACAAACCATTTTACCAAAATTATTAACTTCTCTATCTGAAAATAGAGCCTGTGAATTAAATACATTTTGGAGAGGCTGGGACAGAATGATAAAGCGGAGGGGGGAGAGAGGAAGGGGAGGAAAGAGAGAGAAAGAGAGAGAGACAGAGAGAGAGACAGAGACAGAGACAGAGACAGAGACAGAGACAGAGAGAGAAGAGACAGAGAGAAAGAAGGGGGGAAATGTAAGGAAGGAAAAGAAATGAAGAACTCTGTGATTACAAAAGTAAGAACAGGGATGAATACAAGACTATGCTTGAATAAGTAGTAGGATTTTTCATTCTTTAGTTTCCATCTATTAAGTCCAAATTTCCAAGAGAGATGACAAAGGATTATCAATTATTAAATCTTTGACATAGTTGATACTGAGAAATGACAACCCACTTGCAGTGTGTTCAAATAACTACGTGCTTTTAAGGCAAAGAAGTAGAAAGTTTTAATTCAGAACATCAAGAATCATTCATATTATGCAGTAGCAAGTTCATATTTAATGAAAACTTACAAATAATACAGAATCACTTAATATTCTTATGGTCTTAAAAAGTCATTGTCCTTTGTTCCACAATATTTTCATTTCCATGTGGACTGATATTTCACAATTTATGATCCCACAATCTGTAAAATCCATAGAATTAGACAAAAATCAGAAAAATGAATAAAGGGCAAAAAAAGTAAAATAGAGTTTATTGTGAATGTCATGATATTCTAAGAACATCAATCCAAATAGAAAGAAATAATTTTTTCTTCTCTTGGGTTAATTTTAAAAATTTAACCTGCTTATATTAAATACAAGTAAAAAGTAAATTATTATTTTTTTCATATTAAAGAATACTGTGACTAACATGTAGGCAACAGTCCCAATTTGTACAAAATACAAGAAAGCATGAAAGTTAGATATAGTAATCTATATATGACAATGTAAGATAAAGAAACATACCATTTAATAAAAGACTAAATAATATATGATTAATTTTCTTATTGGAAGTGCTATTTTATTGCCTTTTCTTCACCTAGTCTTGTCAACATATTCATACTAAAAATCATTTGGCATATACTGCAAAGAGTACTGAATTTATAGTCAAAAGATATCAATTTAAGTTTCATCTTTTCTACTTAACAGATTATTGAGTTTATGGAAGTCAAGAAACTATTCTGTACCTCAATTTTTCTTTCTGTATAAGAGGGATAATAAACCCAGCCACACAGTGTTATTATGAGATTAAACAATGCGAAAGCAGTTGGTTAAGTTCAGAGTGTTTCTAAATATGTTATTAATTCTACAACAGAAAAATGATGTGTAAATTAACAAAGAAAAAAATGAGCATTATTTATCATGAAGCATAATTAATCATTGTCATCAAACTTTAGAGATTTGTAGGAAATTATTGAAAGGACCCTAAGCCAGACTAGCAAACATAAACTGCAGGATCATGACTTTTAGGCCCAGTCACTGTTACCTTAATTTGAAAACCTTCTAATGAAAACCACAGCAACTCTCCTGCTAGTGAAGCTTGTGCTTCCTAGAGGAAAAATGAACAAAAATACATGGTATCCCCTTCCCCTCAAAAAGGCCTAAATTATAAGTAATACAAATTTCTAAAAGTCTGTGTGTTCATTATGTTGTCTCACAGAAATTGTGTTTGGTTTGGTTTTAGGCTACTTTTAAATAGACTCTATATAATAATATATAACTAAGAGATAGCTAAGAACTAAGAAAATAGTAATAGTAATAGTCCTGAAATGTCATTGTGCTAAGGTTTTTGCTAAGGACATTGTCAAAGTTTTTGCTCCTTGGAGATCATCAGCATTTTGAAGCCCCACAGAAGTTCAAGCTTTGCTGAGGTCCCAGACTTTTAGCCTCTTGAACCTAGAGGCAAATTTAGCGGCTAAGAAAGTAAGCTTGAAAAGAGACTTTACTGGGCTGGCACAAACAGCAAGGAGATGGGAAGGGAGTTAGTTGATGGCAAGCCCTGGTAGCTCCCACAGCAGTGTCTGAAGAGGACTCCTTTTGCAAGAGTTAATAAATAATCGAGTTTGGTTTAGGACTCCAGACAAAAATGACAACTTTGGCTGAAAAAATTTCCAGTGAATGTTATATAAAATAAACTGAAAGTCACAATAAAATGTGGTAAATGTCATGTAGTAATTACTACATTGGAAGTACACAGTATATAGCACTGTAGTTAACACTGTTGCTGGAAAAATTTCACTTCTTGGGTGGCGGGTGATGTGTTCCATGAACCCACTTCCTAGCTAAACCACCAAAGTGCAAAAAAACTAAGTAAATAACTAAATAAATAAAACAAAACCATTTGAAGTCTCTAGAAATTTTCTTAAAGGCATACAGAAAATGAATTAATCCTTATTTAAGAAAATTTACTAAAACCCATTCAGAACAACACGAGTCTCTGGCATCTGAGCCTCATCTTGCCCCTTTTCTTACACCTCACCCTCAGGCCTGCTCAGCTTAGTAGAAACTCCGCTCAAAGCAGGTTTGGACAGGAAGACAGGGCTTTCTCTCTCCTAAATTTTTAATCAAGGCTTCTCTCACCTATAGAGGCAGGCTGCTAGCATTTCTCACATCCTTCAACTCCAATTTGAAGAGGCTAAATTCCTAGTGAGCATGGCCAAGAATCTGTAGGTTCCCTTTTTCCAGCCCCAGCCCCTACCTATGGGATCCAGTGTCCACTCCAAGTGTGGTAGGCCTAGAATACTAGAGCGGGGTCTTGACAACATCACTCTAGCTTGCTCCAAGGATAGAGGTTTCAAGTCAACATACATAAGTGGAGAAGACCAAATGTTACCACTTAACGCTGTACCCAGAGTAGTATAATGAGGATTTTGCCCAAGGGAGAGGCAGTTTATAAGAAAGGAGCACACTTAGCATTCTCCAATTATTTGAAACAGGAGGGGAAGTTCAAGTCTAAGGCTCCTCTTAATTAAGAGCAACAGGCTAACTCAAAAGCCAGATAGTTCACCAGAGAAAACCAGAGAAAGTGATAGCTAAGAACATCCCTCCTGGAATCATAATAAATTTTAAATGCTGACCTCAAAACTGACCCCTACAAAAATTGATTTTCTACACACTACTGAGCAAACCCAGGGCACTGTTGAGAATAATAAAGCAATCAGCCAGTAATTGGTGGAGCTGAATGGTTAAAGACTACGATGAATACGACATAATAAGAACATGGGCGCAAACATTCTCAACAAAATGCTAACAAACTGAATCTAGCAAAATTACTAATCACATAAACAGTATTATTCACCATGACCAAATGAAGTTTATTCCAGGAATGAAAAGTTATTTCAACTTATGAAAATCGGTGTCATTATAATGTATTAATAAATGAAGGAATAAACCTATATGATCATCTCAATAGATATAGAAAAAGCATTTAATAAAATCCAACACTCTTTCATGTTAAAAAAAAACTCAACAATCTAGTAATAGAAAGGAATTTCATAAACTTGATAAAGAGCATGTATAAACCCACAGCTAACATCATAATAATGGTGAAAGACTGAAAGCAACCATAACCCCCTATATTCAGTAACAAGACAAGGATGTCATTTCTCACTATTTCTATGAATAACGGAGGTATATATAGTCAGCACAATTGGGCAAGGATATTAATAAAAGGAATGAAATTAAGAAGAAGTAAAACTATCTCTATTTGCAAATAACATGATCTTACATATAGAAAACCCTAAAGAGTACACATACACACACACACTGAGTTAATAAATGAGTTTAGAAAGTTTTCAGTGTAAAATAATCAATATACAAAATGAATTGCATTTCACTACAGTAGCAACGAAAAATCCAAAGAGGAAATTAATAAAGTATTTTCATTTTAATTTATCAAAAGAATAAAATAATTAAGAATAAACTTAACAAAAGAACTGCAATATTTGTATACTGAATACTATGAAAAGTGGTTGAAAAATTTAAAAGTCCTAAATAAATAGAAATCCTGTAGTCATCAATTGGAAAACTCAATATTATTAAGATGGCAATATTGTCCAAATAGATCTACAGAGTCAGTGAAATCCCTATCAAAATTTTATCTGTCTTTTTTTGCTGTAACTGACCAGCTAATCCTAAAATTCACAGGAAAATTCAAGAAAATCAGAATAGGCAGAAAAACACACACACTCTCACACACAAAAATTTCTAAAAAGAACAAGTTGAGAGACTCACATTTTTCAATTTCACAGCTTACTAAAATGCTACAGTATTTAAGACAGCTTCATACTTGTTTAAGAATAGATGTTTAGGTCAGTGGAATAGAACTGAGAGTCCAGAATGAACCCATATAGATATGATTAATTGATTTTCAACAAGAGTATCAATTTCATTCAATGGGGAAAGAATAGTCTTTTCAACTGGATACTCATATGCAAAAAAAAAAAAAAGGAATCTAGACCCCTACACTAAACTATATACAACAACTAACTCAAAATAAATCATAGACTTCAATGTAAGAGCTAAACCTACAAAACTCACAGTAAAAAACAGAATTGTAAATCTTTGTAACTTTATTTTAACAATAGATTCTTGGTCATCACACTCAGAGTACAAACAACTCCCCCAAAATCGATACATTAGATTTCATTAACATTAAAAATGTTTATATCTCAAAGAACAGAATCCAAAAAAGTGAAAACACAACCCATAGCATAGTAGGAAATATTTGCAAATTGTATATCTGATAAGGGACAATACGAATCTCTGGCATGTGAGCCTCATCCTGCCCATTCCCTTACACCTCACCCTCTTCCCTGCTTAGCTTAGTGGAAACTCCACTCAAATCAGGGATATATAAAGTATATAAAGAATAACACTGTAATAACTCAATATGAAAAAGAAAAATCAACCAACTAAAAATGGGTAAAGGCTCTGAACGGTTTTTCAAAGAAGGCATATAAATGGTCAATAAGCAAATGAAAAGATTCTCAACATCTTTTGCCATCATGGAAATACAAATCAAAACCACATGAGCTACCACTTCACACCCATTTGGATGACTGTAAATCAAAAGAACAGATAATAAGAAGTGTTGGCAAGGTTGTGGAGAAATTGGAACCCCAGTTGTTGCTGATGGAAATGTAAAATAGTGCAGCTGCTTCAGAAAGCAGTCTGGCAATTCCTCAAATATTTAAACACAGAGTTGCTATATGAGTCAGAGTTTCCATTCTAGGTATATTCCCAGAGGAAATGAAAATATATGTCCACCTAAAAAATTATACACAAATGTTCATAGCACCTGTATTGATAATCTAAAAAATGGAAACAACTAAAATGCTTATCAACTGATGAGTGGATAAATAAAAGTGATATACCCATAAAACAAAATATTATTTGGTGATAAAATGAAATCAAGCACTGATAACATGGTACATGGATGAACCTTGAAACATGCTCAGTGAAAGAAGCCAGTCACAATAGAACAGATATCATATGATTTCATTTATATGAAATATCAAGAACAGACAAATGTATAGGGATAGAAAGTAGATTAGTGATTATCTACAGCTGGGGGAGATTAGAGCCTTGGGAGATGGTAGCTAACAGGAACTGGATTTCTTTTGAGAGTAAAAATATTCTAAAACTGCAGTGATGATAGAACATGTCTGTAAATATACTAAAGCCATTAAATTTACACTCTGAATAGGTGAATTATATGCTATGCAAATTAAATCTCAATGAAGCTATTTTAAAAAAGAAAGAACAGAGTCTGGCACCAGATTATATTTAAATCTCCAAATCTCCTGCCTGTGAATTTAGGCAACATCTTTAAACTCTCTATAATTCTGTTTCTTCTTCTGTAAAATGGAGATAATAATATTACCTACTTCATTGAGCTGTCGTGAAAAGCAAAAGAACTAATACATGCAAAAAACAAGGGACTTGTAACAAAGTTTGGAACATAGGAAGTGCTATATATAGATGTTAGTTCTTATTATGCAAAAACTGTTAAGGTGGAACATAAAAGAAGCATCTCACTCACGGGTAGGGCTGTGGGAGAGGCTTAAAAGATGACACAAATTTGTTTTGATAGATGAGCAGAGATTATAAAGGTATAGATAAAAGAGAAGGAATATCCAACAATGTAAAGAGTACATGAAAAAATATGCAGATATCAAGAATTTAAAGTATCCTAAAAGTATATCGTAATGTCACCTGAAGTAAATGAAATTGAAATGCAGGAAATTCCAGCAGCCTGTGAGTAAGGTGTTCTTTTTTAAGACTCCTGTAGAGACAATTCAATTCAAAATTTGTCAACGAAAATGAATTTACAAATAACTCTGCAATATCTTAAACTTCTAGAGACAATAAATCTGTTTTTCAGAAGTAAATTATATAACTCATCTCTGAAATATTTATTCATTGTTTAGTCTAAGAATTCAGGTTTCAGCTTTCAAAAAGAAAAAAATTGAGTCATGCAAGGTTACCTAGTGCAATAGCGACACTCACACATCTGCATGACAGCTATCATGTTAAGAATTGGCATGATGGAAAAGAATAAGAAATTGCCAAGCCATTGTCATACATCAATTCTCATGATGATTTTAGTGAATCAGAGCTAAAGTGAACACATATCCCGGTGTTGCTATAAATTACGTTGTTTGCATAGACCAGTTTTCCTCAAGTGTCTATAAAAATCACATTTTTTTCTTTTTTCTCACAGAAGATGGGTACAGTCAGCAGAAGATACAACAAAATATGTCCACAATACAGAACTATGTCTACTGATTATGCTGTTTCAATAATAAAAAAATGAGAACCATTTAATCTAAACTTTAGGCTAGATCAAAATTTTAACAATGGTATTTTTAACGATGCATTTTGTTATATGGCTGAGTCCTAGAGCTAGTTAAATAACTTCTTCAAGTTACATTTATGATAAACAAGCATTGAATCCTTGTTTGTCTGACTTACTCCCTCCCAGCCATGAGGGAATAACAAGGCTTGGACTAAATTCCTGCTATGAACAACTAGAAAACTAAGCAAAATAGGGGAAAAAAATTTTCAGACATTGGTCAACGGGTAAAAATGGTCTCTGGTTCTTACGAGTTTAGAAACAACTAAATAATCCCAATGATTACCCCAGCTTTCGGGCCGCTGGCAATTTCCATACCAAAGGCACAGAGACAGAGATTGTCAGCCTTATTGAGTTGAGAAATTAAAGATTCAAGTTTGGGAAGGCTGAGGTAGTTTGCATTTTTTTGGTACATGTTCTGGAAAAGAGGGAGCTATCTAGGAGAATATTTGCATAAATTTGCAAAGGGGTCCTTTTGAGTCGCGGCTGAGTACTAGTCATACATACATACAAAGAAACTCTACAAAGCTGGACAAAGGACAACAGGAAGTAGATCAATTTCCAGAACTTGCAAATGATGTAAAGACTTTTGAGAAAGGTTTCATTTGGGAAGTGGAAGTATCTTATTGTACCCAGACTTTAAAAGGATTTATGAAAAGCTTATATTTATCTTTGAACTACATAGTAATTAATAGATATTTAGGTGACCAAACCTATATAGATATAAGGTAGGATAGTTCCACACATCTTGCTGTTTCAGTGTTTTAAATGTTTCCCTGACCTCTTAAAAGGTCCAGCTTTTCATTAGGAAGATACATATTCATCTTACACTTCTGACCTCTAATAGCATGTTGATATTGCTGTTTTATAGCTGACATACCTCAGCATTGGGTGAATAGATGCAAAAAAAGTCACAGGAAGTTTTTCTTGCTTACATTTTAGAGAAATCAGCAGAGTAAAACAATGTTTTGAATTAAAGGAAATAAATTTTGAGAAAGCCTTGCTGTATGCTTTCCCAGTCCCTTTCAAAGAATGAGAGTCATATGGCAGCCTTACCAATGAGGAAGCTAGGCCTCAAGTGGGACTTGGATTCTTTAAAAAGCACAATAACAGGTTTTGACCAATAGGAGACAATTTATCAAATCACTATCCATGGTACTCAATGGGACTCTTGGGTAGCCTGAAATGAGAAGAGATACCTCTAAAAAGCACCCAACATGGGAATAGTTTACTCATCTGTCAGCTTCTAGAACAGGAGCAGCTATTAAAATTCAGCTCCCTCTGGGGAGGTAGGAGGCACTGAAGGAGAGAACCACCATACTGCATGGAGGTCCCTGAAATGGAAAAATTGGTCAAGGAAAGAAAGGCAAATGCATACTCTTTCAGAATATACACCCCTTGGGTTTTTTAACAATCAGTGGAAATACAAAAAGGTTTGGATTTTAAGGTGCCATTTCACAGCATTTCTATGTAAACTGTCTGTCAATTAGGTTAACCTAGGAACAAAAATGCCATCATGTTAGAAACTGAATTTGTGATTCTTACATGTTTAAAATCTTTCGGCAAGGAATGTCAGGTTCTTTAGATGAAAGAAGTTAGCAAGAGGAAATGAACTTCACTTTTTTAGAGTTTTTTCTTTGGTAGCTTTTAAGGGCTTTTTTGTTCGTTTTTCTCTTACTTTTAACCATTGCTAGTGGCATAATTTTTGAAATGAGAAAATGAAATGTTCAGACTAATTTTTTGTTCATTGATTCTTATGTAGGGTAATGTACTCTGCAGTTCAATTAAAACTAACAAGCGGCTATGTTGTTCTGAGCCAAATGAATCTCCAAGACTGTGGTCAATAAAGCACTCAAGAAAATGAAGTATTGAGGCTGAATAGTCTGAAGTCTACTGGGGAATAAAGAAGCAACCGATTAGCATTTGAAAGCAAGGTCTTTTACTTTTTTAAAAGTCAAGGAGAATAAAAATGTGATCACCCATCAAGAACAAAGAGTTTAAAAAATATCTTACCTTTGTTGTATGAGTCCTTTTAAAATTTTAAGAATGACCTTTGGTCATCAGCCCCCAAAACTAAGATTCATTTCAATATGTACAATGTTACATTTGGGAACACTACTAGAGTATCTGCTGAGGATCGCAAGAATAAATAGGATCAATGCTCAATTTTTTTTTGTCACTCCTAAGTGACAATTTGCTTCATCTAATGAAAGTTCTCGCAGGCGTGTTAGTGCTGGTTTTAGGCTAAGTATTCCAATATATTATGCAATAAAATATAGCAATGGGGAAAAAAGTTTCATACATCTTTATATTTTCTAATAAATTGTGAGAACCTCCCTCTAATTGCTTAATATATATTCCTGTAATTAATTCAGTACTATAGTATATATCTGCAATCCTGATAAGAGCTGGCACAGAAGTCACTTTTATGTGCCTTATTAATTTTAATAATGCTTCTAATAATCTTGTATATGCTTATTACTTTTAGAAACACAGAATATTGTCTTTATAGCTTTAAGTTCAGCCTTCTCTGCGTTCTGTAAATCCCCACAGATTTGTTTCTTGCTTTTAAATATCAGTACCTTTCTGCTTTCTACTCGTATGTTTCTGCCCTCTACGCAGGAGATCTTTTCTCTTACATTTCCCACTGTGCTTCGTAACAAAATCAAAAGGAAAAGGTATATCCTTCAGAAAGCATTCAGCTCACTAGAAATAGAAAACCTGTCACCTTATTCTTAAGACCTTAGGTCAGGTAGGTGGGTAGCAGAAATAGTGAATGCACTTTCTACAAGGGTATAGAGTGGGGTTGACAAAATTTTTGTGTCCCTTATTCTCTCCAGATCTCCTTTTAGGGAAGAGAGTCTACATCTTTGTTCAGAAGAAGGCTTGATATAGTTGTAGGGGAAAGTTTTTCTCTATCCTCTTAGATGTGATTGGTTGAGGACCTGTGTATTAATGGACTATAGACATTAACAGGAGAAAAGTCAAGGTTTCTTTACATGAGCATAGAGAAATCATTCAGTAATGAGTAACTTGCTGAATACCCAGAGGTAAAGTTTTATATACCAACTTAACAAAGGGAAAGGTAGTTTTGGTTTCAATAGCAAAGTATGGAAGAGTCAATTGTTGGGTGTGTGTGTGTGTGTGTGTGTGTGTGTGTGTTCACACTAAGGGGAATGAGAAGCCCATGTCCTTCCTGGAATTTGCAGAAAACTCCATTGGGAGTAGAATTAATAGCAGTAAATCTTCATTAGGCGCTGCTTTAGTCAGATAAGGGAGGTTCAGATAGGATTTCAAATGCTTTTATTTTAAAATAACTTTTATATCAAAACTATGATCTCATCAATATGCTGCCTAAAGTTGAAATATGCTGACTAAAGTGACTTAGCAGAATAATATATAAATAACTCTACATTAGAAATGAATAGGAATTGGGGAATACAGAGTGGAGAAAGATTGATTTTATCCTATCATGTGTTAAGAGACTAGCCCAAGTTCTTTCTCTTCTATCTGCCATGTAGTTCCTGTTCCTCCTCCTCAGCAACCCCAAACACACATATATACTCAGGCGCTGATGAAGGCAGTATAAAGTAGTGGTTAAGAATGCAGGCTTTAGCATCAGACAACAATGGATCCAAATTATAATCTTCCTACCAGCTTGTAAACTCAGGCACATTATTTATCTATTCTATCCCTGTATCTGAGTTCTCTCATTTGTGAAATGACAATAACAATACCAGAGTATTCTAAGAACTAAATGAGGTGATGAATGTGAAGTGATAAGGATGATGACAGGAAAATATGCTCTGGATAGAATACATTTTGGGGGGTGGGGGAAGGGATCCTGAATCCCCTTTATTCTACTAATTCTTTCTCATGAAATTGTCCCAGACTTCAGTTCTAACTATTTCCTCTTCATTGCTTATTTTCTCTTCAAACCGCTGGCTTAAATTTGCTTCTATTTTGACTTCTCCAAAGATATTGCTTTTCAGAAGATCTTCATGATTTCCTACTAGACAAATGAAATGAATGCTTTCAGGTGGAGATTCCTCTGGACCTCTCATTGGAATCCACCAGCAATTTGCTTCTTCTTGAAAGCCCATTTTCTCTTGCATCTTCCTATAATGTCTTCCCCTGGTCCCCTTTTGTCCTCTATTCTTTCTGCCTCCTTCACTGGAGTCACTTCTTCCAGAATTTCATCTTGACTCTTTCTATACTTTACACTTGAATGACTTCATGTATTTTCTTGAAAATTATAATCAAATTTTTATTTCCAGCCTCCCTCATGCTTCAGACTAATTTATCCAAGTATTGAAACAGTATTACATATTCAATGACAAAAACTTAGGAAATGTAGAAAAAAATTAACAACAAAACTAAACAAAACTAAATTACCTTATTTATAAAAAATAGAAATAATTATGGTTCTAAACTAATAGGAGTGTTGGGAATAAATATATAAAAAGCATCAAAAAGTGTCCAGTACATAGTGAGACCTGTATGAATGTTTGCTGTGATTATTATTACTATTATTATTTTTTTTAAATGTTAAACATGCACACAGCTACTAACTGAATATTGGTATCCTCCCAAAATTCATATTTTGAAGCCTAATCTCCAGTGTGATGGTATTTGGAGGTGGGACTTTAGAGAATAAGTAGGTTGTGAGGTTGAATCCCTCATGAATGAGATTAGTGCCTTCATAAAAAAAGACACGAGAAAGATGATCTCTCCACTCTCTGCCATGTGAGGCCAAAGAAGCGAACTCTCATCAGACACTGGATCTACCACCACATTGATCTCGGATCTTCTAGCCTCTAGAACCATAAAAATAAATGTTTGTTGTTTAAGCCACTCAGTCTGGTAATTTGTTGTAGCAGCCTGAACGGACTAAGACACACCCACGCTCATGGACAATTTTGTACATTTTCTTCCCATTTAGCAATATACAGATCAATATTTTTAATGTAAATAAATGTGGGTTTTTTTTCTACAGCAGATATGATCAATAGTTTGTTTTTTTCAGTTAGTTAATGAATTATCTTTACATTGGCCTCAAACTTACATTAATTTATTTGGGGTTATATTTAATTCCTAGCATGCCAACTGAAACTCAACATTTTGATTTCTCATTTACTTAAATATTTTGGAATACAAATGAAAGAAATGTTTTTACAATGATGTTTTTAATTTCTCTATAGGACAAAGAAAAACAAATTAATCTCAAACTTTAAAATGGCATTGTTTGTTAAACAAAACAAACACCTGTGGCCCCATTTTGAGCAGATAACTATATACCAGGGTATTGAGACACTGAGGTTGATAACTTAATGTGCTATGTAGTAGTCTATCGTACAGATACACTTTTTTTTTTAATAAAAGCAATCTGTAATTATTGGGAATTTAGTTAGTTTTCAAGTTCTCACTAGAGACATTGCACTGCGCATTCCTGTAGACACATAGATTGCTCATTTCCAATTATTTCCTTAGATGTATAATTACCAGAAGAAAAAATATGGAAATTTGAAGGTATTTGCTTTCCTACTGTGAACTTGTTTTTTTGAAAAGTTGTACCAGTTTTAACTCACATAAGTGGTATATAAGAAAGCCTGCTTCTTTGCATGCTTGCTGGTAAACATTCTTTTTCATCCTTGCCAATCAGATGAACAATAAATAACTTATTTTAATTTGTATTTCTCAAAGATTGTTAAGAAAACAAAAATAAATAATTTACCCTCAGTGTTTGCTATTGAACTCTGTCCTTTTAAAATATCAACTTTAAGGATTATGATGACTTTAATGATAATTTCTTCTAATAAATATTATTTCTCTTTTAACTGATTATGTGAATCACCAATATACAGGAGAAAATACACATTTTCATGTTTCATTCTATTAAATTTGAATATATATTAATTTTAGATTCTGTGCTATAGATTTTTACAAAATTCAATCTTTGATTCTGTATTGAACATTTGCTTTGAGAACTTTAGTTCCTCTTATAGAATTATGATACATACCCCAAGTAAAAAACAGCCAAAGAGTCTCGGAAATTCATACCCTTCTAAAGACTGATGACTCCACTGAAGGTCTCCAGGAAGTATGACATAGCATTACATCATTTCTCACTAAATACTTATAACCCCCCATCTAACATACCAGTGAATCCCATCAGCTTCTACCTTCAAAAATACCTGGAATTCAATTACTTCTTTCAAATCCATTTTACAAGTCATGATCGGCTCACTTTTGGTTTATTGCAAAGGACTCCTAATTGATCTCCTAGCTTCTGTCCTTGCCCCTTCCAGTCTATTGCCGATAGTAACTATAAACTACCTAGTAAACTATGAAACCTATCTGATTCCATGCCTCTTCTGCTCAGAGACCAAATGGTTGTCCATCTCATTCAAAGTAACAGCTAAAGTCATCACAGAGGTTTAAAGTCCCTGTTTAAGCTCCACCCAACATACACCCTTTACTTCTCTGACATTTCCTGTCTGACCCTAGCTCCCTTGGTTCCTGCTACGCCAGTCCTTTCCATCCTTAAATATGTCAGAAAAACTCCTGCCTGACACATTTGTACTTACTCTTTCTTCAGAAGCTCTTCCTAAAAGAAAGTACACCCCGTTTCACGTGCTCTCTATTCTCATTATTTGCTTAGTTTTCCTCCACAGTACTTATTACCATCTGGTATAACATATATATTACTTATTTTATTGTCTATCACTCCTATTAGAATATAGGTCTAAAAAGATAGAGATATCTGTTTATTGTTTGCTTTGTACACTATTGTATTCTTAGTATGTCCCTTGCATTAATTTTTGTATCACTATCTGAATTTCTGCTATATTTCTGTAATATTATTTTAAATAGAAATGCCACTAGTCCTAAATATTCCAAGTTTGATCTTATATGGCTTTGCATTATTTTTTGATATTTAATTAGCTTCAGTTTATATTTATTAAATGTTTTTTATATCCTGACAGAGAATAAGTCTTATTATAAGGTTTCACTGACATTTATTAACATTACTGTTCTTGACAATATTGTAAGAAGAATATGACTGTATCAACCAGAGATTTTGTAAACATCATCATTATTGAAATCAAATGTTCCCAACTTCTTCAGTTAAATATTTTGTAGACTTCTGACATTTGGTACATCTAATTACTCCTTACAGCTGCATATTACTATATTTTAAAATATGAACTTTTAATAATATTTATGGAGTAGGATTGACTCACATGTGGCTATGCACTTGCAAGATTCACTTAGGTATTAAATTAAGCAAAATGATGAAGACTTGGACAAAAAGTAAACAAACAAAAAGTACTATATTAGCCAGCACTCTTATTCATAAAGCAAACTGAGAGTCTGGTATTTCTAAGTTTCAGTATGTAATCATGTAGTCCATAAAGTCTTAGCCTCCTAAAATGTGTTCTCAAATGCATGCTAGGAAAAACCAATAACTGAGAACTAATGTGCTTAGGACCGTTGTGACTGTCTGTTGTCCTTGGTAACCTTGTATTCCCAGTTACAGCATTCTACATTTGCTTCAGATTGTCATGAAAACAAAGTGAACATTTTTTTTTGTTTTGCTGCTCTCCATTTAGCCTCTAAGTCACTAAAATGTGACTGTTTCATGATTTGAAAACAATGTATTAAATCAGATTTTTTTAAATGAATTACCTTGCATTCTAATAACAATAACTTTATATTCAGTTTAAAGTGTTTTTTTATTTAAATAATTGCTTACAAAATAAGAATCAGAAATAATAGGTAAGACATAGTTTTAGAAATTAGAATGACTTTTTATTTACTTCTGTCATTTATTATTTAAGCAAGCATTTTAAAAAATAACCATAGTGTACTGCTTTCTACTTTCTCCTCCATAAAATCCTTCTGCAAAAGCTCTTTTAAAAGTTTTCATTGCATAATTGCATATCCCTGTGACTTACTTTTCTCCTTTCCATGCAACTCATATATCCCTTTCCTTTACAACACCTAGATTTTTCATTTCTCCCAGATATTCCTCATTTGTTTTCCTGTCCTGGTGTCTTGATATCTTTTTAGTAACAAATTCCATCCCTTTTGCCTTTTTTAACTTGTAGAAGTTTCTAATGCTCGTACATTATATAAAGTAAAGAGAAAAAATTCATCTATAGAAAGTAAAGAGGTTTGTTCAGAGAATGATGGTCATTAATTCTACATATATCAAAGTAGAATGTGTCATCTCTAAGCAAAATATAAGCTCACACTGTGCATAAGGACAACTCTTGTTTGCTTCAGTCAGGAACATGTTTTATAGGAAAAAAATTTTAAACAGCCCGTTAAGAAATATTCTCATTCTCTGTTAATGTCCTTGTGTCATATAAGCAGAACCGTAAAGAATTTCTAGTTACTCATTCCTAGTTTTAGCTATCCTGGTGTTCTCTGAAGCCATGAACATTAAAACCTCTTAACAGCTCTCAGTAAAGCCCTGGCAGTAGAACTTGTCACTTGTACCTATCAAAAATTGTACGCTTTTTTTCAAGCTCTATCACTGGCAAACAATATTGCATAGTTATTAAAATACGGGAATTAACTACAAAATCTGCAAGTTGCAAACAGTGTTGTAAATCAACTAAGCAATTAGCATGCGATTTTTTAAATGACTGAATACAAATTCAGAATTACAAAGTTATTATCTAATAACCCAACAAGTGATGTGAATAAATCCTTGATAATATGAAAATTATCAACCACTGAAACACTCTTTTCTACAAGTGGGTCTATGGATCCTCAATCTAATGCACTTAGATTGATAAACTACAGGCATTCTGTGAAAGCTTCATTTATTCCAGTTGCTGAGAATTGTGCTTAGAGAATCTGTCATCCAAATGATCAGCAAATCAAAATCTGAAATTTGTTTTTACTTAATAGGCAGACAGGTTATCACCAGATTAGACTCAGTTCTATTAATACTCTTTGAACTAATTGCTGGAAAATGAATTTTAAATGCAGCATTTTATTATTTCCTTTTCGTCTTTCTGACTCTATAATTGAAGACTCAAAACCATCTATATACACTTTGAAAATATATGTTGAATAGGTACAGGCCATAATTTTCTGCCATCTGTGCTGTTGCAAAGGACCCCTAGACCTCGTTTCTGTTTAATTTATTCTACACTCTGCTTTCAGGATTACTTTCTGATTACGCTGTTTCCCTTCCATAAAGCTCTAGTTTCCTGCCAAATAAGACAGAAACCTTAATATGGCTTCGATGCCCTCCATTTTTTGATCCCACTTAACATACTTTTTCTTTATATTGCAATATAAAAACCCATACAGAAAAGCCTAAACCATTAATTAATGAATAATAAAGTAACATCTAGGTAATTACTGCCCAGGAAAAAAATATCATCATTACCACAGCAGCCATCTTTCTTTGTGCATGTTTCTGACCATACCCTCCCCAGTATCCCAGAGCTAACCACCTTGATTTCCTTTATAGTGGCTACACCTGGGTGTAAATTCTTAATCAAATAGTTAATTTACCTATTTTTAAATGTTACAACAGTAAATCAAACTTTTTTCTTTGAATATTGCTTTTGTCACTCAACATTATTCTTTTAAAAACCCATTCATATTATCATGTAGAGTTTTAGTTTTTTCACTGTGAGCAAACAGCTAAATACTAAGTGTTATATTGTATCAATGTACTACAATATAGTTATACATTCCACGTTGATCAACATTTGGATATTTAGATTATTTTCAGAATTAGGCTATTATAAACAATGTTTTTATAAACATTCTTAGGCATATATGTTGGTGCCCAAAATTCTCTTATATTGATAACCACAGTGATATTGCTATAGATAAATATTTATGTAACACTCAAAAACAAGCAAAATTAACTTGCATATAAACATTTACAATCTATATTAGATATGTCTAAGTGTTTTCCAAAGTGCTTGTACCAATTTAAAAATCTAGTAAGAGTGAATGATACCTCTTATTTCTTCATATTCTTAATGATATTTGGGATTATCAGACTAGCTCTCTTTCTGCTTCTCATCTCTTTACTCTTTCTTTTGGATTTTCTGTTTTTCATTCCTTTGCATCTTGGGTATCAGCTCTGACCTATAACAGGCCACTCATTCTTTCTCCAACTAGTTATAATCTGCCTATAAATTTAGCCATTAGGTTAACTTTGATCATTCATTGTCTTTTCTAATTCTTAAATTTCTGTTTAGTTCTTTTTAAATTCTGCAATGACATTTCCTGTAGTTTCCAATTTTCTGCCATTAAAAAAATTACTCTTTAAACATAGTAAACAGAATGTTTATAATATACATATGAAAATTTTAGTATCTGAGTTCTCGAAAGATCTGTTTCTGTTGTATGTTATTTCTGTTGGTTTTATAGGAAATGTCATTTCTTTTTACATGATATCTTTGACTTTTGCTTTGGATGTTGTATTCAAACAATTATTTGAAGGACTAACATAGTATCTAAAATGAAGATACTTTCTTCCAAAGAGAATTGCGTGTGTGTGTGTGTGTGTGTGTGTGTGTGTGTGTTTTCCTGTCAGGCATCTAGAGTCCCTACTGGTCTCACACCATCTTAAATTGCATTAAAATTTGAGACAAATTATGTCATCCTAGATTTTAATTTATAAGTTGAGAAATTTGAAGTCTAAAGAGATAAAGTTTAAGTCAGATGAATTATAAGGACATCCTCTTCTGTAACTTATTGCATTACCTTGAGTTGAAACATTTGTTTCTAATTTTTTTATCTGTCAAAATAATATATAGTTATAACCCCCAAAATGGTGTTATACTTTTTCTTTAAGACTCCATTGTATTTCTCTGGTGTCTTGTTTATTAAGTGGTTGAGTCAATGAGTGAATAAATTTTGGAAATAGGTACATAGATAAAAGTGATTAAGCCAAGCTCAGTATTCCATAGAAAAGGAACAAGTGTCCTTTATAAGTCCCAGAGCTTCAATCTAATTGTTTACCTATTCAATTCATTGGTTGATTGCCCTCATAAATGACAACTAGTCTGAGGTAGGATTTATGAATGGTGATCCAAATCTATAATAAAGCATAAAAACAAAGCATAAATACACTGATCTGGAAAAAAAAAAAAGTCATAGGATGTAATAAGGGTTTATTTAGAGCATAAAATTTTAAAAGCATGTTCATCAATAAATCATTAACCCACTTTAAAAGAACTCTTAGTATAACCATTGCTATTCTGTACCTTTAATTAATTCTAGCTGATGTTGCTAAGTCCAGATTTTGACAACAGACCTTGGGAAGGTCTGTTTGCCTGGGGATTTACTCATAAATTGGAATTTTAAATCATTTCTAGAAATTAAGCATTTTAAAATCTAACATAATTTAGCATATTAAACAATTATTCTAAAGCGATAAAAACAAAAAGGAGTCACTAATATTTTATATCAAAACATAAATTGGGACATTATTTTGCCACATAGATCATTTAGCTCTGCAATAGAGTTAATTAGTATTCTTAATTGTTTAAGTGTCACCTTAAAGATTGGTATTCAAGTTCCTTGTGATTAAATTGCTGCTAAACTTGAGAGATTTGTTAGATTTTGAAGGCCATGGAAAATACATATAGAGGATAAATATGGTCCAAAATTATTGGTAGAGGAACTTTTCAAATAAGATCTTTCATGAGTCATCTTTCAATTGGATCATCAATGGATAGATGTTCAAATTCTAGAAAAGAATGAGATGCGTATAAAGAAATAAGTGCATGTTCTCTATTGCCAGCTTTGACAACATGATGTAAACAATCAAGGTTCAATAACTCTAGAATTTCCTGATTGTATTTATGTACTCTCTGCATATGATCTCTATCTATCTTGGAATTTCTTTATTCTGATACCCATGACTCTGCTTTAGAGTGTGAAATGCCTAGTCATTGGCTATGTCTTTATTTTGTCCAAACAACCAAATGACCAGTAACAAATTCTGCCAATTATCTGGAAGTTTATTATGCACTTTAAAATATATAAATATTTGGAGTCATCAAGATGTTCTGTATTTTATAGTTAATATTAAAGGATTGATTAAATTTTTACTTTTCACTCAATATCATTTTAGATTAAACAATTCAATATTATTAGAAATTTTCATTCATTCTCAAAACCTCTCTATTGATCTGTCAGTATTCATTAACATCAAATACTACTAAAACAGAAAAAATATCAGCTTAACAACGACAGAAAAAAAGATGGAAAAATTTCTTGCATTCTAGAACCCTGGAGAGTTAGTCTATTATAGCATTTCAGATGTCAAGGCCATAGACTTGTGTCTTATTTCTATGCTGTATATATTCAAAGATAGTTACTAGAGCTCCAGCCATTGTGTCCATTCCAGTTGAAAAATAGAAAGGACACAAGAACAGTTAACACAAAGCACCCTGCTTACATCGAATTGGCCAGAATTAGTCACATGATCTTACCTTGCCTAAAGAAACTGTGGATTGTCTTTAACCTCAGCAGTTCTAATTTTTTAAATTGTAATTAGTGAAGAACAGGAGGACAGCTACTGGGAAACAAATAGCAGTTACTGCCTTTATATAACTATTCATTTACTAATTTATTTTACACAAAGAAAAGATGTAAACAGTTAAAGACCAATTATTTTAAAACAGAAAACATTGACAGTTTAGAAAAACAAGATTTAAAAAATATTACAAATATGAAAATATCAACATAGTTGTAAATGAGCATCAAACTTATAACTGATCTTCTGTGTATTCAAAGTGAAAAGGGATACCTAAATAATTTATTATATTACTTTTATTATTTTTTAAAAAAGGCATTACTAAAGCAAAATGAATCTATCTTGACTCTGAACAACTCAAAAATTTATCTCATGGTCAGTTTTAGGGGAAAACTGAACATTATGGTGGACAATAGTCCCATAATAAATGCAGTGACTTTATAAGGCTTTTACTTACTATTTGAGTAAAAGCCAAATGCAAAGTATTATTTTACAACTCAATGAAGGTTGTTTTATGGGTCCCTGAAGAAAAATGATTCAAGGATAAAAAGTTTGGGTATTCTGGCTTAGACCCAGGATTTTAACTTGCCCAGAGAGCTGTATAAACAATATACAATATGAATGGTTACATGTAAATATTATTACTGTTCCTGAAACATTTCTGAACAAGTTTAAGAAATTCAGGAATAAGTTATCTAATTTTTTGTAGTCTGCCAGCATATTTCAAACCCTTGAGCTCTCAACAATAGGTGTTCTAAAAAGCAAAGGGACCTATTTGTTAATTGTAACAGGACAATAATACAAAAAGATAAAAGAGGTGGAAGCAGAAACCAATTTGCTGAATTTACTAAATTATTTAATTTACCCCCAAAAAAGTAAATTTCTCATAGCAGTAGTAAAGAAGCTATATTTTCAGCGAAAAGTGTTTATACCCAAATTTCAAAATTACTCCCAAGAAATGTGATGTTACAAATTTTAGCTAAGTTAAATATTCCTAGAATTTTTTTTTTATCTTTTTAGAAAGTTTTGTGCAAATTATATCTGTTAAACTATTATTTTATATATATAGACAATAAATGCCTGAGGATAGATACAATAAATTTATGGTTTCTTTAATATGATTTTATTATTGATGAATCTTAGATTGGTCCTGAGATGGCAAGCAAAATGAATTGTAGCCCCTAAAGTTTTATAGTCACTTTTATCTAATTTTTGATATGGTAGAACAGTCACGTGTTGTATAATGACGTTTCAGTCAAGAACGACCCACATATAGTCAATCACGACCCACATATATAACGGTCAGTCCACAAAATTAATATGTAGCTGAAAATTTTATATTGCCTACAAGTGACATCACAGCCTTCCAAAATGTCCTAGCACAGGGCATGACACACAAGTTTGTGGTGATGCTGGTGTAAACAAACCTACTGAGCTGCCAGTAGTATAAAAGTAGAGCACATATAATTATGTACAGTACGTGATACTTGATAATGATCATGATAATGATAATAAATAACTATAGTTTATATATTTACTATACTGTACTTTTTAATCATTATTTTTGAGTCTATACTTTCTACTTATAAAAAAGGTAAAACAATAGGCTCTGTTACATGGCAGCAGCCTCATCTTGTTTTTACGAGATCTCTTGATTGCATCATTTCCTTTCAGTGCGTGATTTAATCTCATGTTGTTTTGTACAATAACATGTTAAACAGGCTTGTAGCCTAGAAGCAATATGCTACACCATATTGCTTAGTCGTGTAGTAGGCTCTACCATATACATCTGTGTAAGTGCACTGCATGGTCTTCACACAATGAGGAAATCACCTAATAACACATTTCACAGAATGTATGCCTGTCGTTAAGAGGTACATGACTGTAATTTAATAAGAGATGACAAGAACTTGGGTGATTTAACATTGTTCAACAATATGATGCATTAATAACGCATAAGTTGTATTTCTAAGTCAATCCTCTCAAAGTGCAGAAGCAATTTTTAGACTGTAAGCAAAACTCTTTGAAGAATTAATCTTTGCTTTTAAGGAGCAATATAGATTGACATCAGGATTTCTCTTATTTTCCTGTAGGAAGAACCTTTTGTAATGGTCTCTGAAAATGTCTTGGGTAAGCCGAAGAAATACCAGGGCTTCTCCATTGATGTTTTAGATGCCTTATCTAACTACCTGGGTTTTAACTATGAAATTTATGTTGCTCCGGATCACAAGTATGGAAGCCCACAAGAAGATGGGACATGGAATGGCTTGGTAGGAGAACTAGTCTTTAAGGTAAGCATTTATTTATTTATCACATATCTAAATGTTCACTATAACCCCCTGGAAGCTAATTTTACATGAAATAAGTGCTAGACAGAGCATTAGGTGCTGGTATTGAATGCAAAAATCTTAGCCCATATTATTTTATGAACTTTGTGGAAAGAAAAATTAATGTTAAACTAAAGCTCAATTTTAGAATATTTCCTATGATAAAAAAGTATCTAGAACAAGGACTTACCTTTGCCAAACTTACACTCCAAATATTTTGTCAGAGTATGATACAAGATGAAGTTATGATGCAATTTATAAAACACAATTCATGTCATTGTTTTCTTTTAAAAATGCAACGTTATTTGAAATAAACACATAAATGAAATCCTCATCACTTAGGAACTAATCATTTGCTTTTAGTATATAAATAAGGCAAATATATTTGTACTTATATTTTTCTCCTTGTTCTTTCAATCTTGGAAGAGGTGCTTAAACTTCTCTATTTCTTAATCTCTATTTATGTCAGCTTTCTTCATTTTTTGGAAGCTCTTTTATTTGCTGTATACACATTTTAAATTGTTATGTCTTCCTAATGAATTAAGGAATAGTCAGGGTTAGGTCTATAATTTTCTATTTGATTTATATGTGTCCCATTTTTTCCTCAGTTCCTTTTCTTGCCTTCCTTTGGGTTAATTGAATGTTTTTAGCATTTGATTTTATTTCATCTCTTGGCCTTTTAGCTGTGTTTCTTGGTAGTTTTATTTGTCTGTGGTTAGTCTAGAGATCATAATGTGAATTCTTATTACATTCTATCTAGATAAATATTATGTCATTTCACATTTAAAAAGTAATAAACTTATAGCAGTTTAATGCAGTTTATACCCACCTTATCCTTTATGCTATTGTGGTCATATATTTATATTTTATGAACTCCACAGTAAAATGTCATAGTTTTTTATTTAATCAATCAGTTGTCTTTCAAAGGTACAAAATGAAAAAGTTTGTGGTATTTAACTACTTATCTACTATTTCTGAGACTCTTTATTCCTTTCTACATATCTGAGCTCCTACCTGGTATCATTTACTTTACCTGAAGGACTTCCTTTGGAATGTCATGAAGTGAAGTTCTACAAGTGGCATATACTCTCAACAATTTTTGTTTACCTAAAATGTCTTCGTGTATCTTTATTTTTGAATAATGGTAGTAGTATATACCATACTCTGAGTTGACAGGTTTTTTTCTGGATATTTTTTGTTTGCATTTACAAATAGGGACATTGCTTGTTTTGATCAACATTTAACAAGAGCACTAAGAGTCTCAGAAAATAGTCACTTACAATTAAATACTTTTCTTTAAAAATTGTCTAAGGGGTTAATTATGGATAAAATTATTGTTAATTATATAAATTATTATTATAATTAAATATTTATTATTATTATTTTTAATAATATCATTCCTAAAATCAAGTCTGGTGATTTTAAAGTGAGAACAACTTTTTGTTTCAAAAATAAAAATATATTTATCATTCAAGAATTTTTCATTAAATAGTTATTTTTTGAAAATAGAGACATGATTGACTTAAAATATTATATTAGTTTCAGGTATATAACATACTGATTTGACATGTGTATATGTTGAAAAATGATCACTACAATAAGTCTACTTAATGTCCATCACCACACATAATTTTTTGTTTATCACTTTAAAGATGCCATTTTATTGTCTTTTTCCAAATATTGTTTCTGATAAGAAGTTGGCCATTCTTTATACCTTTGTTCCCTTTTTTAAAGTGTAGGGGTGGTCCTTTTTCTTTACAATTCTCTTCTCATTTTTGATATTTTGATGTTTAACTATAATGTACTTTTCTTAGTAGTTTTCTTTGTATTCATCCTGCCAGGAGGGCACTGAGCTTCTCAGATATATTTCATAAAATCCAATAAATGTCAACAATTAATTCTACAGATATTTTTTCCACTCTACCCTTTCTCCTCCCAACTTGAAGCTCAGAGAATATTCAAATTAGACCTCTTAATGTCTCTAAGTCACTGCAGTTACCATTTTTCAAAATAAATATCGTGTATTTTATTAAAATATATTTTTACTCTCTGACCTTTAGATTAGATAATTTATCTTGATCTACTTTCAGGTTTATTGATTCTTTCTTTGCCATCTCCAATTTTCTGTTAAATCCATTCAATAACATTTTTATTATAGGTAGCTTTTTTTCTGTTCTAGAATTTTAATTAAAAGTAATAATTTCCTTTGCTCTGTTAAGATTCTCCAACTTTATAGTCATTATGACCTCCTTTTCTTATAAGTCCTTAATCATATTTATAATAGCTTCTTTAAAGTCCTTGTCAGCTACACTTTTAACATCTCTGCTATCTCAGGATAAATTTATAACTGCTTTTTCTATTAACCATAGATCACATTTTCATAGTTCTTCATATCTGATTGGAACTGAACATTATGGTTAATCTATTGTTGAGACTTGAGATGATGTCTCTGAAATTGTATACTTCAAATAGGATTAAGTTTTGTTTCATCAGACTGAAATTACTATCTGTTTTTCCTGAACTTGTGGAGGTTTAGTTTTACACATTATTAAAGCAGATCTTTTTTATTTTACCTTAGTTCCTAAGGTAAATCCCTTGGTATTGGCAATCTCTTTATTCTTAAACATAGCCTTCTGGAGTGTCTGTGGAAAGACTATGGTTCTCACTAAACCTTTCTGATTTAGAGGGTCTCAAAATTCAATCTCTATCTCCTCTGTCATAAACAGCATTTGTAATCTTTTGCACAGCTTTTTTAGCCTTAGGGATGTTGCTTTCTGCTGATTTTTTTTTTTTTTAGAGTCATCTTATGCGTGTGCAGTTGAGTTGTCAGCCAAGACTTTAAAGGTAGTTTATACACAGATATGGGCGCTCATTTCTTCATAGATCCTTCTTTCTGTGATTTCCCTTTTGATTTGTGGTCACCCTAGCTGCTTTGAACTCTGTCCTCTAACATATTAACCTAATAAGATTCTGACATTCTGTTTGAGCTCTAGCTACCCCTCATCACCTAAACTGAGGTGGGTCTTCATTGAATAAGCCATATAAAATTGGATCTCATTCCATGCAGTTACCATTATTCAAGGATTGAATACCCTACAGTTTTGCCTGCCTTTTGTTAATCTCCAGATCTTTTAATATTTTTATTTTATTTTTTATTTTTCAATTACAGTTAACATTCAGTATTTTATTTTAATTTCAGGTATACATCATAGTGGCTAGATATTTATATAATACATGACATGATCCCCAGATTAGTCTAGTACTCACCTGGTAGTATATATAGATATGACAATACTGTTGGCTGTATTCCCTATGCCGTATTCTATATTCCCGTGACTATTTTGTAACTACTAATTTGTACTTCTTCATTCTTTTACCTTTTTCACCCAGCCTCCCCAACCCTCCCTCACCTGGCAATCATCAGTTCGTTCTCTGTATGTATGAGACTGTTTTATTTGTTCTTTTATCTTGTTCCTTAGATTCCAAATATAAGTGAGATCATATGGTATCTGTCTTTCTCTGTCTAATTTATTTCACTTGGTGTAACACTTTTTAGGTCCATTCATGTTGTTACAAATAGTAAGATTTCAGGTTTTTTATGGCCGAGTAATATTCCAGTGTGTGTGTGTGTGTGTGTGTGTGTGTGTGTGTGTCTCTAGTCATCACTGATGGGTACTTAGGTTGCTTCCGTATCTTGGCCATTATAAATACTGCTGCACTGAACATAAGGATGCGTATATCTTTTTGAGTTAGCATTTTGGTTTTCTTTAGATACATACCTGAAAGTGTAATTGCTGGGTCATAAGGTAGTTCTACTTTTAATTTTTTGAGGAACCTCCAAACTATTTTTCATAGTTGCTGAACCAATTTATAATCTCATCAACAGTATACCAGGGTTCCCTTTTCTCCAAATCCTCACCAACACTTGTAGAATTTTGATTTATTGATAATGGCCTTTCCGGCAGGTGATATCTCATTGTGGTTTTAATTTACATTTTTCTGATGATTAGTTATGTTGAGCGTCTTTTTATATGTCTATTGGCATCTGTTTGTCTTCTTTGGAGAAATGTCTATTTATAGACTTTTCAATTAAAAAAATTGATCCAGAATTTACAATTGTTATTCTTTATTGGGTTAATCCAATAAAAATTATTTCATTATTGCCAGAACTGGAATTATTTCTGAAATGATTAAATTATTCAGAATAATAAAGGATCTGACCAATTGTCTCCAAAAAATGGTGGAGAGTAACAATTAAAAGGTTTTAAGATAGTGGTAAGGAAAACAACAAAGCTGTTTTTATATTCTGTGACAATTTACTGTGTTCGATTTATTTCATGAACCAATTACATAGGGAATTTTATTTGAAAATTAGTAATATCAGTATTTTTAACAAAAAGAGGAATGGTCAATCCTCATCTCTCTTGTTAAAATAATGGTAATTTATCTTATATTTCTTTATTATAAACCCACAAACCCAATGTTCTGCATTTGTATTTCTGAGGGGTTCTCCCAGATCAAGACACAGATAAGCAATTATTGCAAAATAAGGGTAAAAAAAGGCATTATACAAATTTATCCTACAGAAGTAGTGAGTAAAATATTTAGGAGTTATTATGCTGACAAACTTCACTTGCTAAATGCACATTATCAGTGGAAAACATTAGAATTAGTCTAATTTTGGTACTGTTTTTAATTTTGTGTGTTTGCTTTAGTTAGTTAAATCTTTGAGACTTGCTTCCTCACCTATGAAGTGAGGAGTACAAGTTAATGAAAAGATCACTTCCAACTATAATTTTGTTAACATTTTAAGTATTTATTACTTATAAACATTTTAACCCCAGGTGAGATTTCTCACTGGAGCACTAAGTTTGGATGATTATTCTGCAGTTATTTCTAAGGGTAGCAATAAGTCTTCAGAAATAGGTTGATCCTGTTAAAGGGCCTTCACATTAAAACTAAATGTCAGGGATTCAGTACATACATAATTTTCAGAGAGGAAAATACAGCCAGAGAGAGCAAATGAGTATATACACAAACACATTCACAGAGTCTATTTAAAAACTAAAAATGTAGCAGTAACAGTCTCCATTTCTTATCTGCCTCACTACTTCTATAACTTTCTGCAATTGATCAGTATTAACATGTTGGAAAAGAATGTGATGGTATTAGAAAGAAAAAAAAAACCTGTGCATAATTTGAAGTGAAAAAAAAAAAGGATTTATTACATAACCACACAACCAGTAGTATGTCGTTGTTCATAAACAATCTATTTGATTGCTTTTCGTTTGCATATAAAACATGTATTTATTGTATGATAATTTAAAGTCCAGCAGGTTGTTTTACAAAGTAAAAATTCAAGCTTAAAGAAGCTAACTGACAAATGTATGATTTTTAGACAGAAAAACTATAAAGGTATTTACTGTAACTAGATTTTTATTTTATTCAAGAAGATACTTAGCCATTCTAACTATGCTTTGAGAAATACTTATTAAGCACAGGGAGGAGGGTAAGCCTACATAAAAGTTTATTGGAGCAGGCAGAAAAATAAAAAGAAAATTGAGAGAATGTGGTGTCATGAAAGCCAAAGAAAGATAATATTTTAAGAAGAAAAGGGCAGTGCACATTACAGAATGACTGCCAAGGTGTTGGGGTACATTAACATTTTCTTTAACTATGCCTACTATTATCAATAGAAATATAAGTTCTGATTTCCAACAATTAAAATGTCTCTTCAATTGTACAAATAATAATGCAGTGAAATATAAAATAATTTAGGTAATCCAACAAGATTCATTATATTAAAATTTTTACCAGGCTTATTTACCCCTGTAAAGCAAAAAACACTATTGAAATGATTTAATAATGTTATGACAGCGCTCCAGAAAATGAACTTATTATTATTACATGTTTTTATTAGAGTAGACATTTTTTATGAATCTAAGTATGTTGTAAATAACAGTAAATATTGCCAATGAATACCTCTATCCATGACAATAAGACTTCTATAATTAAAAAGTTTAATTGTCTATCTTCCTAAGGAGAAACCCAAACTAAAAGAATGTTTCTGAGTCTTTGTCATGGTGATTATGGACAGACCATCATCTTAAAAAGAGTCCAAGAGGAAACATGGTAGATTTCTGAGTTCATATGATTATTCCTCAGTGATTTCTAAGGGTGGCAATAGGGCTGCAGAGTTCAGTTGATCTCATGTTAAAGGGCCTTCACATTAAAATTAAATGGGGTTCAGTACATACATAATTTTCAGAGAGGAAAATACAGCCAGAGAGTTGTGTATGTGTGTGTGTGTATACACACATATATATACCTATATACATATATAAAAAGACTATTTAAAAACTAAAAATGTATTAAAGTCTCCTCCATTTCTTATCTACCTTACTACTTTTATAACTTTTTGCAATTAATATGCTCTTAAAATTTATGAGAACACAGATCTGGCCAAAAAATGTTTCAATGTGAAATAGATAAATGAGAGATATGTTCTGCACAGTACAGGAGCAATTGTTAAGGGTGAGTTAATGTGACTGATAAATTATTTTCTCCCAGTTCAAAAGGGAAGAGCGGAAATGAGAATACCTCAGAGAACTTTATAGTGGAAATAAAAAGTATATCAAGTTTAGGGTAAAAGTATAAAAAATTTAAAAAAAAACAAAGAAAGAAAGTGATGAGTTAGACAGCTGAATGTTGTATTATTTAGTTTCTTCTTTGGATAGCATTCTTTAAAGTCAGCAGCTTTCAAAATGGGGAAGACATACCTTAGGTGTATTAAAAGATTTTTCAAGGGGCAAACCAATAAAGGTAGCTTGATAGGAAATAAATTTCTATATTCTCAGTTCTTATAAGTAATTTTTCCTAAAAATGATCTGCCTGAAACATGACCCTAGTGTTTCTTATTTCCCTTGTCTCTTATGCAGTCAACCTTCTTTTACTTTATAAAATAAGGGCATCTCTTTTTATTCATGCAAAATCTTTTTCTGACATGTGACTCTGGGTGCAAATATTCTCTGAAGCACCAAACTAAGGTACAATGGAAACTCTGATATTGCTAAAATTCTTTTATAAGACATATGGTTTCATGTAAAAAATATAACAAACAAAAATAAAAGAAAGAACCTAATTTATTTGTCAAATGCTAGATCATTAAAATGATTTTTTTATGATAGATCACAGTGATTTTCTGTGTGTAGCATGGAAAACTTACAATGAACTGAGTGACATTGCTAAAACAAACAAATGTTTGTTTTTAGTTTGAATAAGGTAGCTGTTAGTCTCAAGATTAGATTAAATGTATATATTTTTTTATTTTATAGAAATCTTGTTCATATAAATGAATAGATGAAAATGGAAGTTTTTTTTTTTTAATCACCTGTATTGGGTAATGCAGGTTTCCTCATTTATATATTTTACATAAAGTTCAGCAGTTTTTAGTTTTAAAAGGAAAATATATTTCCATCATAGATATTCTAATTGATCAATGCATTCAACATAGAAAACACATATTTATAAATATTTGTAAACATATACCAGTCAATGCCATGTCAAAGCACTATGGAGGAATACAAATGTGAAAAAGATAAGGATATCGGTAACAAACTTATTTCATTGATGATCTCTATGTGCTATGCACTGTGTTAGGCACTGGAGACACAAAATAAATAAAACATTGTTCTTACCCCTAAGAACCTCTTAGCTTAATGGGAAACACAGACACTGAACAAGTTAATCAAGGTACAATGCAGAAAGTGCAGTATTAGAAGCATGAATGGAACACTATGAAAGCCATGGGGGTAAAGTAAGGATAAACCTCCTAAAGGGGAAACTATGTATAGGGATGACAGAATATCAAGTAGTAATCACCTCTGTAATTGACAGGAAGTAAAGGATGTCTATTGACAGACAAAAGAGCTGACACACAGGCAGAAAAGTGAGAAATAGCATGGAAGAAGGCTAAGATTTGGGACGTCTTTGTAGCAACATGAGCAAGAAGTGATGAGACTGTCTTAGGTACCAATTGCACGAATAGGGTGAAAAATACAGAATTAAAAACATAAAATAGATAGGATTACCAGAATGTATTGACTAAGGTGAAGGGAAGGGAAGAATCAAGGCTAATTCATAGTTCATAGTATGAATAAATAAGAGAATGGTATGTAACTAATTGAGAAAAAGATTGCTAAAAAAGATTTAGAGAAGGAAGGATGAGGTTAGTTTAGAGCAGGATGAGTTGGATGTGTCTGTGGGATATTCACAGATATAAAGGACTCTGAAGTTCACTGAACAGGCTCAGTAAGAGGCATATAGTTGAGAGGTATCAGCCTAGGAGTGGTAGTTGATAGCATCAAAGTACATGAGATTGCCAAAAAGAAAATATGCAGTAAGAAGATTACTAGGCCTATTTTAAGATGAGGCCCTAAGAAAGACAGCATTTAAGAATTGACAGAAGAGTTTATGAAGAAAAAACAATTGCAGATAACTAAGTCAGAGAAGCATAACCAAACAAACCATGGAAGGAGAGGTCAGTTAGGCTAAGTTATAAAAAAATAAGCTGTGACTAGCAATGTCAAAAATATCTAAGTCATAAGGACTGTCAAATGTCCACTAGGTTGGCTATTTAGAAGTTGTTGGTGACTTAAACCAAACTGTTTTGGTAGCATGGTGGGGGGAGAAGCCAGATCTTAAAAGATCATGGAAAACTTGGAGGTGAATAGGTGAAAGTAACATTCTTTAACATAACATGCATATATTTCTCTTTCAGAAAGTTTGGATGGGAGGAGGAAAAAGAAAGGTAACAGTTGGAAGGGTCATTAGTTTTGTTGGAGGTTTTGTTATTTTGTTTGTTTTTTGATTAAGAGATTATAAACTTAGTTTAATTACAAACTGAGAAAGGAAAATAAAGTAGAATTTAATATAAGAAAAGGAAATTAATATGTGAGGGATAAAGGTCTCAGGGAAGATAGAATAAAACCTTAGATTGAGAATTGATTTTGATGGGGTAAAAATGTTTCTTTGATACTTAAAAAAAAAAAAATTGCGAAAATATGTCTGGTTATCCTTAAATCTATAAGCAAGAGGTTGGGAAGTTGAGGAAAATCATATCTCATTGCTTCAAATTTCTTAATAAAAATAGGAGATGAAATCTGTTGACAGTAATGGGGACAAGTATTATGCAATAGTCTGTAGGCACTTGGGAGACATATATTGAGGGAAGTGATAGTGACTGCTAAATCAAAATATATAAAAGGATGGATCATTGGTGCTGAGGACTGAGCTGAAGTTTATGGAAGACTGCCACTTTTCATTGCTACTAGTCTACACAATAGTGTCACTTTCTCAGCTGAGAATAAATCCCCAGTGTAAAGGCAGAAAAGATTAAACATCCATGTCAATGTTGAGATATGGTGAATAAATTTGGCAAGGAAATTAAGTGAGGTAAAAGAAAAGCTAAAATGTTCAAGGAAGCATGGTCATTGCTGAGGAGATAGATCTGGTTAAAATTTTGGAAAGATTAATCACAATGTCAGTATGAGGTTGAAAACAGGTGAAGTATAAATGAAGATATGAAAGATCTAGTAGGATAGAAAGAGGTAACCAGAGACTGAAATGTAGAAGTTGACCCTGTGGGTCATAACAGAATATTAGAGGAGACAAAAGGAATTGGAGTTTAATATGGCCCAAAATGCAGCAAGAGAAGGAGTGATGAATAGGTGAAGCACAAGGGAGTTTTAGAGCCGTGAAACTATTATGTATGGTTACTATAATGATGGATACATAACATTATGCATTTGTCAAAAACCATAGACAGAATACACCCTAATGTAAACTATATACTTTAGTTAATAATAATGTATCAATAGTGGTTCATCAGTTGTAACAAATGTATCAAACGAATGCAAGATGTTAATAACAAGGAAAACTGTCCTGGGGTGGAGGGTGGGATGTGGGGTGGCACGTCAGGGGCAGGGAAGTATATATGGGAATTTCTTGTACTTAATGCTCAAGTTTACTGTAAACTTGAGCATAAAACTGCTAAAAAATAAAGTCTATTTTTTTAAATGGCTGACCATAATTTTTGTAAGAGATATCTACATTGATACTGAAATCTATTAGGTTGGTAGGTTTGGGAGTGAAAAGGAATATTTGCCAAGTTTCAAAATTTTTAGTACATGAGAAGAAAATATTGTGGAGTCTGTCTAGTGGAGGTGATAAGACAAGTACTCCCCAGAAAGTACACATATCAAAACAAAACAGTTGTCACAGGCATAGAATCTCACCAATGAAGAACAGAAATCAGGTTCCTTGAATATTTGAAAAAAAAGGCCGAATTTCATGTCCTCTAGTGAATTCTGAAAGTGATGGAAGTGAATTTTCACTCCATGGAAACTCAAGGGAATGTTTTTTGCCCAAGGCATCCTGAAGCTCTTGATCTTTTTCTCTGCCTCCTCTGTTCAACCTATTCCCATGCTATGATTGTACATATGGGTAATGTGTTACTGCTACAGAAGATGGTGGCACGGACTGACTGAGTTCACATCTATATCATAGCACCTAATATCATCAATAGAGCCTTCACTGATTCTCCAGTATCCCTTAATTCATTAAATATTGATTCTTTCTTTTAATCGCCATAAAGTCTGTTCCATATATTTTCCATACTTTTCAAGTCTCCATTTCTACTCCCACTCTTCATACTTCACATTCTTCTCATTTTTAGTTGTTAAAGCTCCTGATTCACTGCAAAGACTATGAGAGTGTGAGTTCCTTGTTTTCTTACCCTTCAACCTCAAAAATCCTTCCACTTATTCTCTCATCCTTAAAGGCCACACGAATGATTTGGATTAAAACAACATTAATTGTGTTTACTGGTAACACATTTACTAGCCATCTGAACCTGAGAGTTTTAACCTCTTTGAGTTGCAGTGTCCACATTCATGGAATTAAGTTGTTTTGAAGATTAACTGAGAAAATGATTTCAGGAATTGCAGGAAAGACAAATAGGCCTCTTCTTGTCTGATTTTACCAGACTTATAGACTGGTAAAATCTTCCTCAGATTCCATATTAAAAAAAAAAATGAGTTCAACATATATTTTGAAGGCAGACTGACAGAATTTGCTGACAGATTAAATGGAGAAGAGCAAAGGAAAAGAGCAAAGCCAATGACATCTCACTCAAGGCTTTATAGCTTATATTTTCAATCACAGAAGCAGAAGTAGACTTTCTTTTTGCCCCTGGCTCCACTCACTACCATACTTGTAGCCATGGTTATCTCTTGTCTGCTTTACAGCTATAGATTTCCAATTAGTCTCTCTCTTTCTATTCCTGACTGCCTTCAACATTTTTTTTTAATATAGCAAGAGAATGATCCAGTCACTCTTTTGCTGAAAGCCATTTGATATCCTTTCTATCCGACTCATTAAAAACCATCCTTAAAGTTATCTACATATTCTGCCCTACTAATTCCCTTTGTCACTTCGTCTATCTCACCTTCACTCAGTGTGCTCCAAGCCCACAGTCCTCCTCGCTCTTCCTCACACTTGCTGAACTTGGCCTTTTGTACTCCCTGGACCATCTTCCTACAATGCTCTTCCCCCACATCTCTCTCCCTCCACCTCATTTTTCTCCCAGTCTCTGCTGAAAAGTTATTAAAGAGCCTTCCATGGCCACCCTATTTGAACAAATTCTACCTTCTGCACTACTTATCTGCTTACCCTGTTTTATTGGTTTGTTTCGTTTTGTTTTGTTTTTTTTGTAACACAAAGCACCATCTTGCTATGTACCTACCTGTTCAATCTTCTCCTGCTAAAATGTAACCCTAATTGGGGCAAAGATTTTATACATTTGATTTACCACTGAAACCTCAGTATTTAGAAAGTATTTTAACACCAAAGAATGAATAGCAATCAAATGATTTTTAAGACATATATTAGATAGTAACACTCCTCTAATCAAAATCTTTCAATGGTGTCTTATATAAATGGTGTCTTATTGTTCTTTAATAAAATCAATCAACCTACCATAGTCTGCTAAGTTTAGCCTTATCTAAAAGAAGTTTCTATCTTTATTGCAAGGCTAATATTTGGGTTTTTACTCCTATCATTTGAAGTTTTTAGACCATTGATTATATAGCTTACTGTATTCACTCAGTCCCACTTCACTACAATTGAATTGAGAGTGAGACTATTTACTAGCATAGATAAAAGTAAGGAGGGAAATATCTGGGTGGAGAATGGAGAGTGTGGAATCAAAATTAATATTTTGGAAATGAATAATAGTAGTAACTAACATTTTAAAATAGCCAAGTGCTATTCCAAAGCTTTATGGTTACTGATTCTTTAAATCCTCATAACAATTCTATGAAATAGGTACAATTATTATTTCCATTATATAGATAAGAAAACCTAAGCACAGAAGTTTAAGTAACCTGCTCAAGGTCACATAGCTAATAAGTAGAAGAACCAGGATATGAGCTTAAGTTGTTTGAAGTCAGAGCTCATCAATGGATATACCTCCTTGGAGCTATCCAAACAGATAATAAAATAAGTAATTTGATATATGAGTCTGGAGTTCAGGTAAGGAACCTATGATGAAGAGATACATCTGAAAATAATCAGCATACAGTGAAATTTAAATTGCCCCCTCTTTCTTTTTTTTAATTATTTTTCTCTTATATCTCAATCTCTTTCACATTCTTGCTTCTTCCTCACTGTTTAAAAACAGGCCCAAGTATTCTCTATCTTAAAAATAATCTTCCCATACTTTTAAGTCTGGTTTCAAATGACAATCCAATTGAAGTGAAAAGATAATTTAGTGGATCACGACTATCCCAGGATGAGGTCCAGGCTCATTTCTTCAGGCCTTCATATTACTCTCTTCATCTCAGCCCTGCTTTTCATGGTGTCATCCCAGTTCTTAGGTAGGCTCTCCTTTTGTGTCAGCAAAGTGACTTTCAGCAAGTCTAGATGTAGATTTCATCTTCTTATCTATTTTGATATAAACAGATTCTCTTTTACTAACAATTCCAACAAAGAGCCTTTGTTTTATGCACAGTTTTAGTACTGAGACAGCCGGAAGGGCCAGTGCTGTCGATGCCAGGCCTGCACCAGGTGCCTTCCTTGAACACTGAGGGTGGGAGTAGCTCTATGTGAAGTACTTGAAGTAAGCTTAAGGTAAATGCCAATCCCCCAAGAAAATTGGGATGCTGCTATCAGAAGATGGGGAGAATGGATATCGGACAGGCAGGACAAAAGATACCTTTCAGAGGCTTAAAAATAATGGTATAAATTACATGGAGACTAAAAAATAAATAGTTACATGTACACAAAATCAAAGACACTAATAATTAACAAAAATAGGCCGGAAAATATTTGCAAAAGTATGATGAATTATTAGCATCACTGCTTCATCGCTACATGAAGAGGTCATAAAATCCATAACGAAATACTAAGATCCCAGTAGATAAATATATAAAAGGTATGAACTTAGAGTCTCAAAAGAGGAAAGTGATAGAGAATATGAATGTCAAAGGAAATCTATTATAGTTAAGTAAGGCAATTAATAAGGCAAAAAAATAAAGTATGTATATGAAATATGAATGATTAGTGATTTTATAAGGAGAAAGCTACAACTCTGTGTTATATAGCTTGGAACTATTGTATATGCTGTATTTTATTATAAAACCTGAACATCACTAGAATTAGAGGCACATATTTCAGGCAGCAATAAATTTGACAGCACTGGCAATTAACATAGGTACCAAAGGAAATTAAAAAACATAGCTTGAAACTGACCAAATAGTAATTATTAGCACTTATATAGAGCTTACCATTGCTAATACAATTCTATATACTCTGCATTTATTAGCTCTCAGTACTCACAACATCTCTATGAGGAAAGGACTACTATTATCTCAATATTGCAGATGATAAAACAGAGAGAGGTAATGGAACTTGCCCATGGTCAATTAAAGTTGTGGAGAATTCATGATTCAAACCCAGGCAGTTTGGATCCAGAGTCAAAGTGCTTAGTTAATCTTACAAGTTTACAGAAGGGAGCAGAGTTACAGTGAAAATTAGTTTGAAAATCACTTTAAAAAACCAGATCACATGATAGTGAGGAAACTATTACTCAGACAGTTCAGCCAAGGTTTTTAAGACCTGTGCATTCAAAGAAGGTTACAATAGAGTTCAGATGGGTATGAGTAGAAGACAAAAATAAGATTACCTAGAGAAGGATTTGGGGAGTGCTTAAAATATTTGCATCTCTAAACTTCTCAAAAAAAAAAAAAAGCTCAATTCTTTCTTAAAAACCTGTCTCTTCTCTCCTTTTTTAAGAAAAATTAAAATACCTAAGAAAGGCATGCATTATTTTCTACAGTCTGTGTCTCACTTCCCGTTTACATTTCATCACACTCCATGTAGATCACATTTAGCTTCAGTCTGCCTTGGCTGTCTCTACTTCATCCTCCTAAGTTTTCAACCCCAACTAACTTATGCTTTGTTCCATAAAGCTTTAAAACTATTTCATCTCCAGGTAATCTTGTCTCCCTAGTATACCTATTGTACTTCTTTTCAAACTGGTCTTTTGGAACATGAGATAGATATATAGGTATAGGTATAAGTATAGGTATAGATATAGATCTATAGATATAGATTATATAGATATAGATACAGATACAGATAGAGATAGATGATGATGATGTAGATAGGTATAGAGATAGAGATAGAGATAGAGAGAGAGAGAGAGAGAGAGAGAGAGAGAGAGATACCTTTCCTTTGCATGGTCTCTCTTTTGGAAACCAGAAGGCCGAGGTTGTATTTACTTTGTGTGCCAAGCAGAAAGACCTATCACCACATGTTTTTGAATGCATGCAACATTCTGGGCACTGTGCCCAGCATCATAAATTCAAAGAAATGGAAGACATTGTTCTTGCTTCAAAGATCTCATAGTGTACAGGGAAGACAAATGTGTAAATAAATAATTAAAACACAGTGCTATAACTGCCATAGGGTAATACATACAGGGTGCCATGGCAACCCAGGGGTGGAGTGACAGCCTCTGCCTGGAGAGTTTAAAAGATTTCACAAAAAAGGAGAAGTGTGAACTAGGTCTTGAAGATGAGTAGGAGTATGAGAGGCAACAATAGTGATAATTATAAAAGCATGTTTGCTATGCTAAAGGATTTAGACTTTATCATTTAGGCAGTGAAAATTATAAAAGATTTTTACATAAGAAAAATGAGATTTAATTTTTATTTAAGAAAGTTAGCTGAGGAAGGGCCAAGCAAGGATGCACTGGAGTGAAGAAAGTAAAAGACAAATGGCCTTTTCAACAGTCTAGAGAGTATTAAAGGAGTGTCTAAACCTAAACAACAGCAATAGGAGATGAACAAAAAGAATGATTTTGAGACAACAATATTCTAAGATATAATTACTAGAATTTGACAACTTGGAGGAGAAGAGAAAGGAGGTGTTGAGACTCAGTGAGAAATTTAGCAGAGGAAAATGAGCAGATGGACACTCAATGACAAAAATAGGGAATAAAGATAGGAAGCAGATTGGAAAAGGGTGACAGAGATAGAGTTTGACTGTAGACATTTTGATTTTGTGGTAACTGAAGAACATCCTAATGGAACTATCTAGAAACAATTAGTAAATGTGCATCTGGAACCCATGTTAATGCTGTTCACGGCTAGAAAATAAAGTTTAAGAAATATAGGTATTCCTCTCACCTCCATTATAAAAACTGAATGGGGAATGTTAGATTACATGAACATCATGTCCGGAATAGTTATTTAAGGCCCTAAGTTATTACGCTTGAGTCTGAATAGGAGGACTGGCGTTGTTACTTTAGCTACTAGGAGAGACAAAAAAGGTACAGAGAAGAGAGAGCTCACTTTGGAAAAAGGATTTGGACTGGGACCTGAGAATGTAGTGAGTTGCCCCTTTTCCCATTCACACTGGAAAAGGGGATGCCAAGGGCAGTTGGGGAGGCATTAGGCATAAAGATAGGCTCATGGAGTTGGCCTGTCTGTGCCACCATAAGTTTCAGGAAGCATTGTATTTATCACCATTCTCATCTCCACTTCCAAAGAAGTCAAGTTCAGGATGATTCCCTTGGTATCCTTTGGTAGAGGCAGAGATAATTAGCTAGGACAAAAGCCAGAAGCTTATTCTTGATCAAGCCACCACTGGGATGAAGAGAAGGCTGGGTATGAGGAGCAGTGCTTATGGATGAAGAGAGTCAGTGGGGTGCCAGAAGACTACCAAATGTGCCCCAAGATTACAAAAAAAAAAAAAATCCTTACATATTTCACTATATTTTTTCCATTATTGCAAACCAACCTTGAAAATATCTGTAGCCATCAATAAAATTTCACTCACCAAAGAACTCCTCCCCACACATGTACTGCCCAGTGATAAATGCTTACGAGCCTTGTGAAATGAAAAGATAGCTTTGCAAAGGGAGTCAGGATAAAAATGCGTGAAGAGAAAAAAACCTTTAAAGACACTTTAAATTGGACAGTGACTAAGATTTTAATTCTTAAATTAGACTAAACAAGTATTAATGGACTGATTGAGTTTCCCAAAGTATGTCAGCTATAGTCAGGCAGGAAGTTCAAAAAGTGCATGTGGTCATAAGAATGCATGTTTGTATGTCTGAATGGTGAGCATTCAAAAATAATCCACTGTATATAAATATAGGATAGAGCTGGAGCATAGATGTGGGAGACCACACAACCTGTCTTGATGGAAGTAGAAGAGGAAAAAAAATGACGAAAAATATTTGTTGTTAATAAGGAAAGATTTTAACACTGATGAAGGAGAAAGATAAAAAGACATCTGTGAAAGAAAATAAATTATGTAGATGTAAATTGCTTCGTGAATGGTAGTAGGAGCAATTTTCTAAATTCGCGGTGATATTTAATTGGCAGACATTGCAAACAGTGGGAGCAATTCAATCAGATAAAAGACCTGAATCATTAAATACTTGGTCTAATAGATAGCAAGCACAGGTAAGTGATGAATAATAAGTCTTGAATCAAAGCTAAAGAACAGAGAGTATTTGCGAAAGGGAATGATGCTGTCCAAGAATGGTTCTTAGGTTTAAGGAAAACTTATAGAAAAGGACAAATAAAGTCAGTAAAACATGTGTAGAATTAAAAAGATGTGGTGGGTTATAGGATATAAATTAACCTACTACTGCATCAGTCAAAGCCAAGGTTATATAAAGACTTGTGCTATGATGAGAAAATCTCATAACCTGAGGATATATAAATCTTAAAATCTACTGTTGGCTATTGAAATGCCATCTATTATCTAGATTTTCATCTATCTCTGGTCATGGTTTGGGGGTAAAATTAATGAGTAAGATAACCTCCAGGTATAAGAAAGTGCAGATTTAGGTAAGGATATTCTAAGCAACTTTTAAAGAGCATTTTAACAATAAAATTCTATATATATCTATGGACATTATCTTAGGGCATTGTGTTTAGATCGATTGTTCATTTTTATTTAGGATACTCATTTCACAAAATAATAGTCTGTTGGTCTGTACACTGTAAACAGAAATATGCCACAAGTGAAAGAAAATATTAAACATTTATTGTGGTTTTGGAAGACAGTTGATGTAGTAGAAAATATACCCCCTTTTCCCTGTATTTTTGCAATGTTGAGTACTTTAACTGCTAAATACAAAGTTTAACTTTAATATTGAAAAGAAATAGCAACATACTTTATTACAGCATCAAAACATATTTGGAATCTTTAAACATTCACTAACATCTAGCAGTGAATACACCAAGTGAATTCGCATATTAGACTAATATCAGAATGAATATTTTGAAGTAGAGCCATACCTTGAAAGATAATCATGGGTTTACTCTTGGCTGCCATTTGAATACTTCAGATTTCAATTGTTTTAAGTATTAATGATTCACAGCTTTTTTGTTTTTTGTTTTCTGTTTTTTGTTGTTTTTTTGTTTTGTTTTGTTTTGTTTTTGTAATTTGATGATGTTATAGTGACAGGCTTTAAAATAAGTAAAAATTTCCCTGATTAAAAGATAAACAAACAACTAAGCACCCAACAAGACTCAGCTATATCAAGAGAGGGGGGTGACCACAGAGGCCCCCGATACCAGTGTGAGAACATCCAAATGTATTTGTTACTCAGTTTATATTTCACTTAGTACTGTACAGAATCATTAGAACAGCCACTATACTTTCCCTTCTCATAGAGGCAAACTGTTTCTGAAGCTAGTTCTCTCTCATTTACAGAAAACTTACATTTCCCCCCTGTGGATCTTTAAAAACATCTATAATAGCAATCTTAAGTGAATTCTAGAATGATTGAAATTTTACTGTAATGGAAATAAAAATTCACTCAATTCTAGTTATTATCCTTGGTTTGCATTTTATTGAAATGTAGATTTGCAGTTTGGGTATTTCAGGCAGAGATTGCATTTATGTGCTTTGTGCACAAGCAGCCTTAAGGTGACTTCTCAGAAAGTTGAAACAGTCTGTAATGACCAAAAAAACTCTTTCTGATGGTCCTTTCTTTGAAAATGGTAACATTCTCTCTTGGGAATTGCAGAAATTGTGTTATTTTCAAATCCCTTTTAATGCTGCAGGATAGTGGTTGAACTACTACATTTTATAAATAACTTTTAGCTTGCTTCTCACTCAGCATTCAGTAGGCATTTATTGGGGCCTAATGTGTAGCTGGCATTGTGGGGACTACATAAAATTTAGAACACAGAATTTTTGTTCTCTAAGAGCTAGATAGCTAGATGAGCAGTAGAGAGGGGTGGGGAGGGGGGAGAAGAGAGGGAGGCAAAGAGAAAGAGAGAGACAGAGAGAGAGACAGAGAGAGACAGAGAGAGAGAGACAGAGAGAGAGAGACAGAGAGAGATTATATCCAACATTTTCTTTCAGTCCCAAAGATTTAATTACCTATAAGTAGACCACTTTTGAATTTGCTTCTTCAGCCCAGACTTCCCCCCATGAGCCTCAGACTTATATTTTTTGGTACTACTTGGCATTTCCTCTTAGATGCCTAATGGGTATTTTGAACATAACATGTTCAAAGTGGAATTCTGATTTCAACACTACCCCACAACCTGCTCTACCCACAGTCTTCCCTGTCAGTGTGTGGCTCCTCTAATCTTCAAGTTGCTCAGTCCAAAATCTTTGAATTATCCTTGACTCCTCTTTTCTCTGTTATACTTCATAAACTATGCATCAACAAGTTAATCTGCCTATAAAACTGGAATATATCCTAAATATGATCACTTCTCCTCACTGTACCACTACCCACTAATGCAAGCCACCATTTTTTTTTTTGTTTCAGACTTTTCCATAGCCTCTTAACTATTCACCATGTTACTGCTTTTTCCCTCTATAATCTATTTTATAGAGCAGCCAAAGTGATTATTTAAAAATGTAGGTCAGATCATACTATACTTTCCCTACCTTTTTCAGTGTGAGAATTATTAAAATTCTTATAATTACCTATAAAGCCTTCTATGCTTATACATACACATATAACCATATCCATTAATCTCTCCTAACTACTTCCCCAGTGTGAGTATGCATTAGGGGCAAATCAGAAGTCAGAAAAATAAGAGTAAGAATTAAAAAGCACACACACTCCAAATGAAAAATAATAGATAAATATTAGTACGTAGTTAGGAGAATGAGATTATAAAGAAACCGCAAAAGCAACAAAGATTATCAGATTTGTCAAGCCCAATATGTGGTGATGGCCAATTCCGCAATTTGTTTGCCTTTAACCTCAGGCCAGCTATACACCTTCTCTGAGCCTCAGATCTTAGTAAGCTTTGTCATGAACTCAGACAAAAATACAAAGAAAGGGAAAATATTATATTGTAAATATTATATTATAAATATACATATTATAAGTATATATTTAGGCTGAAATAGAAAAGCTAAAATTTGGAGACAGTGAAAACTAAATTGTACCTAGAAGGACATTAAAATTTGATCATTATATGAATAGGTATGGGGGGGTGGGTAGTGGCCACTTGTGAAGAAAGAGCTAGAAGGGATGGCATGTAGTTTCTGGGAAGAGTCTTAGAGATAAGACTAAGAATGACAACATAGAAACTAAGCTAATAATACTGTTTTTGTTACTATGGTTGTGTCAGAGATGAAACATCTATTGAAATAATGAAAAATACTAATTTCTAGAAATATGAGTGTGGCGAACTCCAGGAATACTTTTTAATTGAATGTAATCTAAATTTTGAGATCAACTGATTATTATAGGCAAGAAAAGGAAACAATCTAAAAATATTTCAAGAGGAAATGATTAAATTTATCAGAGTACCATCATAATCAATAAATACTTATTGAGTACCTACAATCTGCTATCTATGTATTGAAAAATACATAGACAATAGTTTTTATTGTGCATCCTTTAGAAAGACTGAATAGCTGTGTGTATATATTACTTTAAGATTATTATATTAATTATATTATAAATTTGATCAAACTTTGGAAAAAATATATGCATGTGTATACATAAAAATAAAAGAGAATCTAAAAGGACTTGCATCAATCTCAAAAAAATGGTTACCTATGGGGAACTGGGGAAAACACTGCTAAATCCTGAAATATCTATTCCCTCTTTTCCTAGTAATATAGGTCCAAAAATATAGCCAAATGCAGACTGCCTACAATATACATTTCCTGGCTTCTCTCTTGAGCTAGTATGGCCATATGACTAAGTTCTAACCAATGAGAATGAAATAGAAGTATCATGTGAAGCTTCTGAGAAATGTTTTTAAAGGGAGGATTCATGTCTTAACTCTTATCCTCCTCATTCCTCCTCTTTGGAATGTCAGTGGAATGACTGGAGCTCAAAGAGCCATCTTAAACCGTGAGTGAGAAACCATGTACTGAGGAGAGCAGAGCACAAGAGAAAATGAATCTGATTCCTAACACTGGAAGCTTTCACAGCTATGAAACTGTCAGCCCTGGAATTTCTTTTATGTTGACATGTAAGCCATTTGGGGCATTTCTTTTACTTGGAAGGAAAGAATAGGTTGATTTTATATAATTTGATCATTGAAAAACTAGAATGTATCTGTATATCACTTTTAAAGTTTAATCTTTAAATTTATTTTTAATCTTAGTTTTACTTCCCTGTGTTTATAGATGACAATTTTATTAGCCAGTGATGCAATATATAAAAGTTTTTCTGTTATGTTTTATTTTTACATTGACCCATCTTCCATAGTGAGCTAAATGAACTCATATGGTTTAACTTATCTGACAAATTCACACATTTCACTGGAAATCCCAGTTAGAAAATTCCTCTTCCCACATTTTTAACAGCTAAAGCTTAGAAAATGTTTAACTTTATGGGTACTTAACAATGTTCAATGACTTTCCATGTTTGAGCCCTACCAAAATATTTCTCTTCTTATGTCGCTACTGAGCTTGAAAGACATTTTAACAAATTATTCATTATAGAAAGTTTAGGAAAATTTGAAATTTTTATTCATTTAAAATGTTGAAGCAGACATAAACTATCTACCTTCCCATTTTTAGATCTCAAATGATATGACCAAATACACCTAACAATAGAGAAAAATTTAACATATTACTCTAAATTAAGGAAGGGTGCCTTCCATGAGCCAGAAATTATTTTCAGTAAAGCAAACTCATAAAAATTATAGCTTTACCAGGTGACACCCCCTCCCAAATTTTATTAATTGTATATTTGGTAGAATTATCAAATCCCAACAGAAATAACACTGGAGTCCCTGCTAAAGTTGCAAGTCTATAGGTGAGAAGAGAGAGGAGGAGAGATATAAGTGACTTCATAAGAAAGAGGAGAAGGAAGCAGAGAACACGTGTGAAGTGGAGGAAAAAAAAACCCTCAGAAAGACAAAGTTTAATGTCATGTATTAATGTGCTGAACACCAATCTGGGACTTTGTAATCCACAACACTGGCTATGGGAAAAGACATAAAATAAAAGCATTACTTCCATAGGAGAAGGAGAAAATAGATAAGATATGTGTTCCTTAGAGTCATGGTGATGAAGGTAAAGAGGACAATAACAGAGGAAAATTAAGAATTATGAAGATACTAAATAGACACAACATGGACCAACTTATGGCCACCTCACCCACAAGCATCCTCCATTAAAGAATGTTATTACACTGATAAAGTACTATTGAACTAGAAAAATTGTGTACAATTTATTCAGGAATAGAAAAATAATTGGACAAATTTCATTCAAAACTACTCTAAGAAGAAAAAAATATAAGTCAATATACTCTGAATGTTGATCAAAGTTCTCTTCACAAGACAATCACCAAGCAAAATAAAATTGTAACATAACACTCCAAACTGAATTAAATGTCTCAAAGAAGCATTTGAAGTTTTTTTTAAAGAAAAACAAATAATCAGCAATTTAAAAGCTAATCATCGAAATAGCCAAAATGACAAAGAAATGCAACAATCTCTTGATATATATTGAAAACAAAAGACAAAAATTATAAGACAAATTAGAGGTTGTTCAAAGGAGAATAGATTAAATTACATTGAAGAAAAATAAGTAATAATGAAATAAAGACATAAAAGGTTCAGAGTGAAAGAATTAAAATAGAAAAAGAGGTAGAAATATAGGTATACATATTTGAAGTCTATGAAAAAGAAAAAAGTCACAATGATGCAATTATTTAAAGCTTTAATCTAAGGAAACTTTCTTGAAATAAAAGAAAAATGTGTTTAGTGTTCCTAGAAAAGCTGATCCAGGATAATAAACTCTAACCTATAGCTTAGTAGAATTATTAGACTTAAAGAAAAAAATCTTCAAGGTAAAAAATCAAGTTACTTTTAATGATAAAAATTCAAATTACTATCAGACTTCTCAAGAGCAACACACAAAATTAAATTAATCATTGAGTGATCATTTAATATATTTAGTTATAGAATTGATACTAAAACAGTAAAAATATGAATTAAATTTTAATATAAATCATATGTTCTAAAATGAAAGTAGAATATCATTAACTGTAATGTAGGAATAAGTAAAATTCACAGATTTTATTTAAAACTGAAAAAATATAAGGTAAAAAGTTAAATGGAAAAAGTGAAAAGTGGGCAATAAAGGCACTATAAAAAGTATAAATATAAGCCTAAACACTATAATAAAAATACAAACCTTATAAATATCAAAAGAAAAAAAACAGCATAGACAAACCACAGGGAAAAACACAGTAAATATAACAACATTCACACAATAAGAAATACCATAAACAATAAGATACATTATATATATATTATATACACACATATATATATATATACATATCAAACATGACAGTGATAATACAACATCTTAAGTACACATGAATATTGACTAAAATAAATCAAGTCTCATAGAAAACACAGGTTCCATTGAGGAGATATATTACAGATAAATTTTTCTGATCTAAATATAATAAAACTAGGAAAAAAACAAAAATAAAAATGGCTTACCACCTGAAATCAAGAAAGCCTTCTATTAAATGACTCTTGGGAGAACAGAGAAATACAGACATAAATTACAGAATTTTTAAAGTAGTGGTAGTGAAAATACTACGTATTTGAATCTATAAAGAAAATTTAAAGGAGTAATTCACAGTCTTAAAATTTCATATCAATAAAAATGAAAGAATAGAAATCAATATATTTAATTCCATCTCATAAAGCTAGGAAAAGTACAATTAATTTTAATAGAAAAAGATAACAAGGAAGATAATAATAAGAATAAAATGAGAATGTAATAAGGTAACCGAAAAAATAGTTTAAATTAATAAATTCTTGTTCTTAGAAACTATCAACAAAAGAGGCAAATCTTTAGCTAATCCAATCAAATAAAAAGTAGAAAACTTTGGCCAATTCCCCTCCCCCAATAAAAAAATTATCAAGGAACTCTCTCACAATAAAGGACCAGGCCTAGAGTGTTTTACAGGTGAACTCAATTAGTCATTTAGAGAACAGAGGTTCCTATTCTAATCCAGATTCAAGGAGATTAATAGACATAGCAACTAAATGCAAGACATGATCCTGGACTAAATTGTTAGAGTACAAGGTGAAGAAACCATTTCAAATCGGGAGAAATTATGAATTCTTCTAGAACAATATTGAGGTAGTAGGCTAATTATTTTAGGGGAAAATAGTTACATTCATATCACATTGATTCTGGAGGCAACCTTCCTGGATTTGAATTCTGCATTTTAACTTTATGACCTTAGGCAAAATTGCTTAATCCAGGGGTCTCTAAACCCCAGGCCACCGACCTGTACCTGTCCCTGGCCTGTTAGGAGCAGGCTGCACAGCAGGAGGTGAGCAGCAGGACAGCCAGCAAAACTTATCTGTCTTTGCAGCCGCTCCCCAGAACTAGCATCACTTCCTCAGCTCCACCTCAGATCATAGGAGCACTGGTCCTGGGTACCAAAAAGTTTGGGAACTGCTGGCTTAATCTGTCTGTGTCAATTTTCTTATATATAAAATGGAGATAATATTAGTATTTACCTCACAAAGTGTTTATAAAGATTAATTAAATTAATCATTGGAAAGTATTTAGTGCATGATAAGCACTATATAAGTGTTAAATAGTAGAGGTAGCAGTAAAATATTTTTAGTACTAGTCTTAATTGGATCTTTAGTTGCCTTATCATGTACTAAGGTGTAATCAGATTAATAATTAATCAGATTAATTCTTTCAATGAGCTCACAAATACCTTGCACATAAGTGTTAAAGTAAATATATGAGAATGTTAAGGGAGTTCCAATAGTGGTTACCTTGTTGGGATTTCCAGAATTATTGTGTGGTCTTAATTTCTGAATTAAAGTTACTTTAACAACAATTTCATTGGTTCTACCTGAAGATTTATTCATATCTTGTGATATATTTGAAAAGTAATGGATATTGTGTTATGTGTATGTAATTGAAACAAATATTAACTTATAACAGTGACATATTAAAACATACCCATGTTTCTTTGAAAGAAATACATCAAAACTTGACTTTGAGAAATTTAATAATTTGTAATTAATTTGAAAATTTGGTCATTTTTCTTTGCCTCTGTACTTTACGTTTTAGTTTCTCCTGTGAATAGTAATAATATGTGCTATATTTACTTGAAAAGTTCTGTTGAACCTTTAAAGTCTTTAGGCATCAAGTCTTTAGAAGAAAACATTTATATTCTTATAGTAGCAAGCATAGAATAATCATACAATAAGGTCTTAATAATTTTTAGTATTAAAATTTCAGGTTTAGATGGGCCCTTATATTACCAACATCAATCTCAATTCATTCTTTGTACATATGAGTACAAATTTAAAATGATAAAGGTTTGGTTACTTGCCCAAAGGCAAGTTATATATTATTAATTGAATATGTAAGACTTGAATGCATTCTTCCTTTTTTCTTTCTGCTTTTCCTTACTTCCATCCTTTTCCATTTCTGCTTCACCCTGTCTTCCTCCTTTACCATTTCTTCAATGCCTGCTTTTCCCCAAGCAAACTTAGAATGTTTACACTAAAACATTATTTGAAGACTAAATGATTAAAATGATATTTAAGAAAACTGTCAAGAAATTTTAAAAGTCTGTAAACCTTTAGTTCATTCTTATGAACAGTAACAAAAAGATATTATGGTTTAAGTAGTTGAATAGGTGGAGATAGACCTAGTGTTTATTAAATGTGTACCACAACTCTTCAATAACTAATTTCTTCCACTGTGTACAAAAAATCTTTAAGGTGAGAATGATAGGGGGATAAATCTTAAGATAATTGAAACTTGTGATAGGTACTTTTAATAAGTTCAAATTTCTCGGTCCAAATGAGTGATATCCTACAGGGGAATGAATGCCTTTACTGAGGTGATATGTGAGTTACTATAAATAATATGTACAAAACGTGAAAAATAGAGATGTTATAGAGTTAGAGATTGGCATATTTAAAATTAGTAAAAAAAATATTCTGACAGAGCACTAACATTCATTTTATTCTCTGATAAAATTAAATAGATTATAAATCAGACATGTTGTAAATAGTAAAAAAATAAGCAGTTCATTTTCTTTTTTTAATTTTTATTTTTCAATTAAAGTTGATAGTAAATATTATATTACTTTCACAGCATAGTGTGTAGACATTTTTATAATTTACAGATTAGTCTAGTACCCACCTGGCACTATACATGGCTATTACAAGATTGTTTACTATATTCCACATGCTGTACTTCACATCCCCTTAACTATTTTGTAACTACCAATTTGTACTTCTTAATCCCTTCACCTTTTTCACCTAGACCCCAATCTCCCTCCCACCTGGCAATTACCAGTTTGTTCTCTATATTTATGAGTTTGTTTTGGTTTTGTTTGTTCGTGTTATTTTGTTCTTTAGATTCCACATATAAGTGATATTTGTCTTTGTCTGACTTATTTCATTTAGCATAATGCCCTCTAGGTTCATCCATATCATTGCAAATGGTAAGATTTTATTTTTTAATGGCTGAGTAATATTCCATAGTATATATGTTCCATCTCTTTATCCAGTCATCAATTGATTGCTTCTTTTTCTTGGCTATTCTAAATAGTGCTGAAGTGAACATAGGGGTGCATAGATATTCATGAACTAGTGTTTGGGTTTTTTTGTTGTTTTTTTTTGTTTTTTGTTTTTTTTGTATAAATACCCAGAAGTGCAATTGCTGGGTCATAAGGTAGTTCTATTTTTAACTTTTTGAGAATCCTTCACACTATTTTCCATAGTGGCTGTACAAATTTGTAATCTCACTAGCAATGCACCAGGGGTCACTTTTCTCCACATCTTCGCCAACACGTGTTTTTTGATTTATTGATGATGCCCATTCTGACAGGTGTGAGGTAACATCTCATTGTTTTAATTTTCATTTCTCTGACATTGATCATCTTTTCATATGTGTCTTAGCCATATGTATGTCCTCTTTGGAGAAATGCCTATTAAGGTCCTCTGTCCATTTCTTAATTGGATTGTTTGATCTTTTTGGTGTTAAGTGGTATGAATTCTTTATAAATCTTGAATATTAACCCATTATCAGATGTATCATTGATAAATATCTTCTCCCATTTAGTAGAATGTCTTTTCATTTTGGGGATGATTTCCTTTGCTGCTCAAAAACTTTTTAGTTTGATGTAGTTTCATTTGTTTATTTTTTCTTTTGTTTCCCTTACCTAAAGAGACATATTAAAAAATATATATTACTAACAGCAATGTCAGAGAGGTTACTGCCTATGTTTTTTTAGGAGTTTTATGGTTTTAGGAGTTTTTGGTGCCAGTGCTGAGCCTGTGGCCATTAGCAAAAGTCTCAGATCACACCAGGGCTAGCCGCCACCCACCTCAGGCTCGCAGTTCCCTGAGATTTGTTCAAGAAATACTGCAGCTCAGGCCAGGGCTGGTTGCCCGCCATCTGGATTGTCTCCAGAGGTGTGGGTACTGAGGCCTGTTGATTGCTACTAAAAGAGCCTCCTGACTAGATGGGTATGTGGAGCTGATTTCAGCCAGGAAAATGCCCCCAGAAATTTGCAAGTTGCGGGGGCAGGACCCAGGAACTCACTAGGGTGTAGTGAATAGATTTCACCAGGTTAATACAGATTCAGATTTGTCTGTGTTGTGGGGAGGGCTCAACACAGGCAAGATGGCGCCTGCATGTAGGCTGCACAGGACAAAGGCTCAATGCAGGGATAGTGGCAGCTGTCCCTCCAGCCCTCATTCTGAAGGCAGACAACTCAGTCTTTCCACATATGTTACTGGCACCTCTTGAGCTGCTATCCCTTCACTGGAGTCCACAGTGAATGACTGCAAGGAAGTGAGTCTGTGGGCAGGCCTTTTAAGGGGACATCTGGGTTTCCAGCAGCCTTCCATCTCACCCAAATGGTTGGACTCTCTACTAAATTTTACAGCTAGATTTTCTGGGGACTCTTCTTGCCAAAACTGAAACCCTGGGCTGGGAAGCTCTGTTGTGAGGCTAGGGCCCTCATTCCTCCAGGGGGACCTCTGTGGCCTAGATATCCCTCCTGATGCTCAACTGCTATACGCGAGTGCAGGGCCAGCCTGTTTTCCTTCTCCGCCCCTCCTACCAGTCTCAATTTGGCCTCTTCTTTACAACCTTATTTACAGGAGTTATGTTCAGCTAATCTTCAGATGTTTCTCCAGGTTGATTGTTCTATAATTTAGTTGTAATTTAAATGCCAGCACTGGAGGAGGCAAGCACAGCATTTACTTAACCTGTCATCTTGATCAGAACTTCATTTTCTTTTTTGATACCATTGGCTATTCATGAAAAGATAAATATCAGATCACACATATATTTTGAGTTTGATAGTACCTTTTACAAAGCACTGAAAAGCTATATGGAAAAATCTGGCTGTATGACAGTATAGTAAATAATATTCATAGGTGATTTTTAAAAAATCTAGAATGTTAACTAATGAGCTATCTCTAAAGTGTGTAGAATTTAAAGGCAAGCTGCAGTACTCTGAATTTTCTCATGTACTTTTCTCAATGTTTTACCAGTAATGTGAATGAAGAATTAAAGGCCTGCTTCTCAAACTTCTAAAAAACTCAAAACTAGTAGAAAAGTTGGTATGATGGATGATAGGTAGTGATTCAAAATATTTCAGACATGTGAGGGATATGAAAAATTGAAGAATGAAATTGATGAATCACAAATATAAAATCTAACATTTGTTTTAAAATCAATTTCATAGGACTCATGAGGACTTCTAAATTAATAGTGTTTCATTTAAAAGTATTTTAAAAATTTATTTGACCTTAAGTTTAGTATAAAGCATTATTGTAATTCATGTAATAAAAATTATTCAGACACTAACTTCATTTAAAATATATATATTATATATATTGTATATATAGTCCATATCAGTTGAGAAAACATTGATGAATTAGATTATGTTCATAGGAGAATTGCTAGTATTTTGAGCTATATGGAAATCATATCTTGGAGAAAGTGATTGAATAAGCAAGTTATTTTTAGGTTTAAAATAATATTTTCAAGTAAGGAATAAGATAGTGTTCATCAAGTATTTGAAAGCTTGTCATTGGTCAAATCTATTAGATTAATAGTGTGATAGACAGATGACCCTTAATAGATGATACAGTGCAGCAAATATCAATTAAGTATAAAATAAAAGCTTCATAATAATTAGAATATTTCCAATGTAAATTGTTTATCTTGTAAAGAGATCATTGCATTTGTTATAATAACAAAAAATGTCTATAAACATATAATAAAGCACTAAGTATACAGTAAGCATTAAATAAATGCATAACTATTTATATAATTAATATAATATCCTTAGCATTATGTTCAAACATAAATTAGATGATTATTTATTCAATACAATCACTTATTTCAGATTAAATGTAGAGTAAATGTTTTTCGCCTTTTTTTAAGTTTAAGCTTTAAAATTCAATAATTATATGACTTATTAGTCATTCCCCACTGTATTATCCATCCATCTCCTTTTCATGACTTGAAAGAGTGCAAATCTTATATCTCCTTTCCAAGAAAATGTTATGACTGTTGTAATTAGAATAGTTTGAAAAAAATTACTTATCTCCAGTCTTATTGCTAATTTAATAGCAATTAAATAGCAGTCTTATCAAAATTTAAATCATTACTTTTACATTAAACATTCGACATATAAGATTTTGTAATGTAATAAACCTATTATAATAAACTGTTAATTATACTAGCTAATTGCAAATCACATAAGTATAAATATATTGATAAATCTAGAACCTTGTTTTAATTTTGAAGTAATCCATCCAGATATGAATTTCTTATCACTGCTATAAAACTAAGTAAAATTTTATATCACCATTTTCTTATTACTCTTTAAAAATTGTCTATTGGGAATGCTGATGAATAGAAGAGATTTATAAGAATTGGGTAATGAACATCTAATGAATGTTCCATTTTTATTCATTCATATGTGAAGCAAATATTTATTGATCATGAATCTATGCCAGACAATGTGATAGGTACCAGGAATACATCAAGTTAAAAAAAAATGCAGTCACAATTCCTGTCTTCGTGGAATTATAATCTAGAGAAGAGTCAGACATTATTAAAAGAATCATACAAATATGTTTAAAATTACAACTGTCATAACTACTAGAGAAGTGAGGAATATGGGTTTGTGGTAGTGTAAACAAGAATTATTATTATTATTATTATTGTTATTATTATCAAAGGGAATCATGGAGAGCTTACTAGAGGAAGTGATAATTGAGCTGGATTTATGAATATAAGTAAGACTTTACTTGAAGAATTTTTGGGAGTGTCAATCCAGCAAGCAGGAACAGCAAGTACAAAGACCATTCATCAAGTAGAAATGTTGGAAAGGAAAATGGTTCAGTATGAATATGTTTAAAGGTTGGGGATAGTCTATCTAAAGATGTATATAGACTATGTTAAAGATTTTAATCTTTTTCTTTAGAACAAATCCACTGAAAACCTTTCAGCTGTAGCAGAGGACAGGATCACATTTTCTCTACTGAAAGAATCTTTTTGCTGCAATAGGGAAATATGAGAAGAGGAAAGGTAGATTTCAGATAGACTCATAAGGAGCTTAGGAATGCAATGATGAGAGCTATAAATAATAGTGTAGTGAATGGTTATTAGGATTCCCAGGAGGTGAAATCAATAGTGACAGATGAGATAGAGGGCATAAGCTACCAATAAGACTTAAGTAAAAAAAAAAAAAATCATTGAGACAGGAGACATTGAAAGAGGACTAGTCAGATTTGAATATCATGAGTATGGTCTTGGCCATGTTAAATTTGAAATGTTTTTGAGATATCTAATAGAAATGTCAATTGTATTGTTGCATAACTCAGTCTCAACTCCAGAGCTCAGATCTATATCTAGAAATACAAATTTGTAAATCATGTATGTAGATGGGGACCATGGAAGTAATGGACATGAATGGGATTGCTTAGGCAAAGGGTCTCGCATGAGAAAAGGGTATAGGCCCAAATACAGAGGACTGTCAACATAAGCTTAAAAAAAGGAACTGAGAAAGCAGCTTATATCATGCCATGAAATCTAAGGAAAAGACTGTTTATGATGGAAGAAACAATCATCACTATCAAATGTTGTCAGGAAGCCTAAACAGATGACACTAAATTGTAGTGTCAAGATTAAGATGTGCTATGTCCATTGAGTAATGAGTGCTCGACAATATGGATACTAAACAATCATTCTGGTGTGACTGAGAGGTGTGGAAATGGAGACAAATCTTTAAGAAAATTGACTATGAGAGAGAGAGAGAGGGACTGGATAGTAACTGGAGTCAGTGGTCATAGAGAATAGAAGAAAAGGCTTTTTGTTTTTGTTTTAATAAGCAAGAGTTAAAGACTTTTCATAGGAAATCTACAGTTTATAGAATGATGTTGAACATATAAGAGACAGGAGTTTAAGTATCTGAAAAGGACAGGATTAGTTGATGTTTACTGATGGAGGGTTGGCGTCTGATAGGAAGGAGGATGGCTTCTCTGTTGTAGATAGAGATTAAATAGAATAGGCTGGGATATAAGTTAGAGGTAGAAATAAATGTGAATTTTAGTCTATCTTCTATGTTCTCTATAAAAGAACAATAGAGGTTATCTTCCAAGAGTTAGGTGGGAAGTGAGAATATTAAAAGTTTCAAGAGGGTAGAGATTTTAAGTCATTATAGAAACTGAATAAGCAAGCTGACCTAAACACACACACACACACACACATAAGTAAATAGGAAAGAAAGAAAGAAAGAAAGAAAGAAAGAAAGAAAGAAAGAAAGAAAGAAAGAAAGAAAGAAAGAAAGAAAGAAAGAGAGAGGGGGGGAGGGAGGGAGGGAGGGAGGAAGGAAGGAAGGAAGGAAGGAAGGAAGGAAGGAAGGAAGGAAGGAAGGAAGGAAGGAAAGAAGGAAGGAAGGGGGAGGGAGGGAGGAAGAAAGATAAAGGTAGGAGTGATTGTCTCTGATCATTTCTGGTTGTTTGGAGATATTCAAGAAGTTTTAGGACCATCTTTTCACTATTAGCGGTTCTTGGCTTTTTTTTTTTTTTTCTGTTTCAGTACAGCTTCTCTAAAACAAGTAAGAATTATCAGGCACCATCATTGATTCTGAAGGATGGAGTGAGGCACTTTCCAGAGAGAGGAAAATGTGTGTGCATGTGTACGTGTTGTGTGTCTGTATAAATGTATTTGTGCTGTTTGAAAAAGCCTGTTATGTGATTCTGATACACCTTGCATGGGGAAACTGGAAATTTTCCTCAAGAACAGGATAGACAAGCATTAAAAGTGCACCAGAATTTAGGAAGTTCTCCATAGAAATATGAGAAGTAATTATTATGTTTAATAAATATTTTAGCACATATAATACAATTAGTTCCCTCTTCCAAAAATTAAAAAAACACTTTATTCCCTAGATATTTTTTATTTCATTGTAGAAATTTATTTTGTAATATTTACAAGTATCTATTATGAAAACTGGTATATGACAATTCCAATTCATAATTATTTACATATAAAACATTTATTATTTATCAGTAAAACATTTATGAACATTTGCAAATATTTAATCAACATGTTGTCAGTAAATATATCCTTAGATAGAATTTTCTGACTTTAGTTGAATCATAAAATGCTTTGGGTCATTAGTGCATCAATTAGTAAATTACTGATCCGTCGTACATTTATATCCTGAAAAAGTAAATGCACCTTCTGAGAGCCTAATTGAACCTTGGACAATTATTTATCCACCATTAGGATTACAATAAATGCATCCGCTTACAGAACTCACACCAAACATAGTTACATTTATTTCATAAATAGATAAACTGAAGCTCAGAAAAGATAGGACTAGAGAATTAAGGCTCCAGGTTAGATTTTCAATCTGAAAAGACCCAATTCCTGATATCCAGCTATGAAAAATAAATACATGAGCTTGAAAGCAGTAATAATTATTTCTCTGAATGTTCATTTTTATATAGTGTTAGTAAGTTTAAGACTCAGTTAATTCTAAATTCATAGTACTTATATTAATATAGCCTTGTTGCAATGTAAATAGTACAATTTTTAAAAAGCAACATTTCAGACTCTTTTAAGGTAAATATTGTACTAAAACCAGTTACCTTAACTAACTACAATACAGGCATTTGGAAAATGATTTCTTGCAATGTGGTAAAATGGCTATGAGCACAGACTTTGGAGTAAAACAATATATAGCTTTAAATGGCTTCTATACATATAAACTATAAGAACTGAATACGTATGTATGTATGTATGTATGTATGTATGTATGTACATATACACACACAAATCTTAAATTTAACTAGAATAATTTTGTGACCATTAATTCAGAGATTAGATTTATCTAAGTTAGTTAAGCATTATACTTAGCATGTTATTTTTCATTTATTTTTGTCCCCAAAAGCAACAAAATCAGTTTCTATATTTGTTCACAAAACAGTACAAAAGAAAAATAATGAAAATCTTTGACAAATAATTTACTATTGTTTGTATTTATCTGGAAGAAGCTTCCCACAACTTTAATCACAACTGCAGATCATTATTTTAAAGAAGATGCCGTCTTTTAGATATTTAAATATGTTTCTCACATCATAAAATTTAAATTTGAAGTCATTTTTTCTGTGCTCTCACTGCAATTCTGATATGTACTTTAAATAAGTAAAACAGCATATGCCGTAGTTTTGAGTGCTATCGCTCAATCTAAAGAGACAAACACTGAAAAGAAGGGTTATTACTCCAAGAAAAATTATGTCTCCTTAATATTTAATTGTTCATTAAAATATTTTTGACGTTTATACAGTAAAGTCAAGGTAGAGACCTCTGGCATGTGACATAATAACTTAGTGCTGTGTGAAAGCTCTGACAAACTCTAATATGTTTAGAGCTCAGTAACATAAATTTTGAAGCAGAGAAATCTAAACCCAGGGTAAAATGCTATGTTGAGTTTTTAAAATACCTAGTAATTTTACATGTCAAGGACACATTGAATATCTCAGGAACATTTTCTTAGAAAGACTTAGAATAAGTTTCGCCTTTTCTACTGTGTTAATAATGGTTTTGATAAAAGGATCCCAGGAAAAAAGACAATTTTCTTCAGGTGTTATCTGTGTCTGAAATATTTGACACTGATTTTACATACTTATTTCACTGATAATATGAATAAGGTAATTTCTCTGACTCTGGTGGGGCAAGATTTGCAGTAAGAAATGCAAAATTCATATGTAGCTTTCCTCTAAGAAATCTCTGCAGTGTGTTTCAGTTTATATAAAAAAAAAATACAAGATGTCGCATGAGGCATCTATTTTTTTTTTCCTCAAGGCAAGCCAAAGTGCCATAAATCAAATTGTTTTTTACACTGTTAATGTATTTTTTTCTCTTTCAATTTCTCAGAGAGCCGACATAGGGATTTCTGCTTTAACCATCACCCCAGATCGTGAGAATGTGGTGGACTTTACAACACGTTATATGGACTACTCAGTGGGAGTACTACTTCGAAGGGCTGAAAAGACAGTGGATATGTTTGCCTGTCTTGCACCATTTGATCTCTCTCTGTGGGCTTGCATTGCTGGCACAGTCCTTCTGGTGGGTCTTCTGGTCTACCTCTTGAATTGGCTCAACCCCCCACGATTACAAATGGGATCGATGACTTCTACTACTCTCTACAACTCCATGTGGTTTGTGTATGGATCCTTTGTACAGCAAGGTAAGGAGAAAAAATACATTTCCCTATGAAGAAGGAATATGATGTTTTAATTGCCATGATTTTAAGAATGTGATATTTCTGTATCTGACATCAGATGTAAGTGTTCACGAAGGTCTTCACAGCAATGCTTAGAACAGAACATTTCTCCTTTTTCCTAGTGGATTTCAAACATAGCAGGTTTCCAGCAAAAAAAAAAAAAAAGTTCATTATCTTTTGATGTAAGTTCTATATCATCAACAAAGCCAAACATGAATGTCAATGGTAAGGTTCACAAGATCCTCCCCAAACTCTGACATTCTGAGAAATAACTTTACTGGGATGAAACTACTTACTACCAGAGCAGATACTGTTTAATTATTTACATGTGTATGAAATGTTGGGTTGTGATCTTTGTTCAGAGACATTATTTCATGTATTAAGAATATTCATTGTCAATGAAAAGATATTAATTAATTTAAGATTATAAGACATTTTGTATTTTACCTTTTATTTTAATATATAATCTTTACCAGTGATTTAGGTTACAATTTCATTATATTCTAAAGAATGGCTTTGTTTTGTTATTGAGTGTTCATGCTGACCTACTCTTTCAACTTGTCTAATTAATTTTTTGAGTCTCACTATTTTAAAATAAAATAATATTTTTTGAACTTCTTAATCGAGACTACTGCCATCATGGAGAATGAAATAATTAAATACTTAGAGGATTAATAGTTTCTTGCAAACTTGTCACATGTCTTGAAGAAGAGAAGTATGCATCACAGTGCAGACACTTTATACTTTTGCCTTAATATTCCCAACTCTCAGTAGTGTCTTACTTTTTCACACTTGCTATGGAATCTTCCATTAAATTTCATTCTTTCTATTCTCAATTAATCACAAGATTTGTCTATACTCTTATTCTCCACTTTTTCACTTCTAACCTATTTTGTGAACCTTTGTATGTATATATTTCTTCCTCTACCTTTCCATATCAGGGGCTCTGACTTAGGTTATATTTGTCATAGACATTTTTAGTCCATACATTATTTAAATATCCAGTAAATATTTCATCCATACTATTTATTTAAGTAGAACTTTGCTAGGCACTGCTTATACAATTGTGAACAAAAGAGCTTTTTTTTTCCCCCATCATTGAGCTACAAGTCTAGTGGGACACAAAGATATAAACAGACTATTATAATTATGGGTAGAAAGTGTTGTGATAGAGCTAAGCATAGACTGTTAATAGAACATTGAGAGAGGGAGGCTGGATATATCTTAATGTGGCAAAGAAAGCTTTTGAATTAGTATTACATAAACACAGAAACAATTAACTATTTAAAGAGCTTGTTGAGTAAGAGGATGGGAAAAAGGAGATATAGATAAGTAGGATAGAATTTAATATGAAGAAGTGAAAAGAGAAATTAGGATAGGCTACACAGAACAGAGCTGGTAAAGATGAGGATGAAGATATATTTTTATAATGAAGAGTTTGAACTTGATCCTTAGGGAAATGATCAGCTATTTAAAGGTTTTAAATAAAAAAAGGCATGTACAAATTTGTACTATAGTAATATTTTGATTATAGTGTGGAGAATAGATTGAAAAAGGGCAATGTGGAAAGTGAATCAAATTTTAAGAATATTATAATAACTAAATAAAAAATTGATGTGGCTTGTACAAAGGTAAGATGGCATTGGGAATCAAGAGAAGGATATCGATGAATTAGAACAGTAGAACTTGATTAATTATATAATAGTGTGTACATTGGTACTAAAGGAGGAAAATGAGGCAAAGTTTTATCCTAGGTTTCCAATTTGTGAAATTAGTATTGAATATTAACATCTTTTACTGAAAAAATAAACAGAAAGAGTAAGTGTAATGGGGAAGATGATACATTCATTTTGAGTTTGAGGTAGCTATGAAACTCCAAGGAGATGTTTCTAATGCTTGTTAGTGGTTTGCTATATTTGTGAGAAGCACAAAACATACATCTGGGCTAAATATGTATTTAAAATACACATTTAGAAGATATTAGCCATGGAAGTAAGGTCACATAAAGTAGTTGTTCTCATAACATTCTGCTGATTGAGGATTACTGGCCCAGAAAGGGCCTAAACAAGCCCTAAGGAAAAGAATGGGTAGAGGAACTTTCAATGGTAATTGATAAGGACTGATGAGAAAGATATACCATGTATATATAGCATGCTGTGGTATACACACCAAATTAAAAGCCAATATTTAAAGATGAAGGATTTGGTCATCTGAGTTAAACATTTAAAATAATCAAGCAAAATTGACTTGAAAGATGTTCGTTGGAGTTAACAGTAAGCTTCTTATTGGTAATGCTCCAGTGACTATAGATAGTTAATAAATTCTTCCAAAACCTACCAGTTCTGTGGGTCAGAAGTTTAGACAGTAAGGATGGCTTGTCCATATTCAGTGATATCTGAAGTCACAGCTAGACAACTCAAAGAAAGTCTGGAGATTGTATTAATCTGAAGGTTTATTCATTTCACTCACATGTCTTGTAGTCGATGATGGCTGATGTCTGGTAGTTGATGCTGGCTGAGGGCTGGTAGCCTCTATTTTCCTCCATGGTCTGTCTTCTTGGGACAGTTTGGCCTTTCTTACAACACCATGATTGATTTTTCCATAGAAATTATTCTAAAAAGAGAGAGAGAACTTTGTGGTCTAGTTTGGGTATCACAAACTTGTATGTTGGGTGAGTTCCTCTTGCAGGGAATGCCCTGATTGTGCCCACCTCATAGCTTTGTTATGAGATTTAAAATGGTTAAAAATTACAAAGTTCTTACATAAAATAGCTTATATAAATGTCACATAAATGTTTACTAAATCAATTAAAAATAAAAACATTAGACTCAGCAATAGATAGTTAGGCACATGAAAAATTGATAACAAGGCAAATTGTTTTACATTACTGGCAAGATAATGGTAGATTCTGGGGTATGTGGAGCAGTAAAAAAAAAAAAAAATAGAAGAACCAATGATGAGAACATAAAGGAGAAAAATACTGTAAAGTAATATAGTTGTGAGAGAGAATAGAGTCCTTGATAAGGTTAAAGAATAATGGAAACATCAGTGTGAGAGAGTTTGAAGTTTGTATTTATAAAATGGGACACCTGGGCCTAAAATTTTTGAAACAGGACCATAGAGGACAAGTTATAAGTATATGCATGTGGATTCCTGAGGTTAGGAGTTGGTGAAGGACTTCAAAGCTGACCAAGGAATTGAAAGCCCAGAGAATTGGATGGACCACCTGTAATGATGTCAGCTTGAACTGGAGAGAAAGAAAATGAGCCATGTACCAAAGCTGTCAATAAATGAGAAGAGAGAACTAGGATATTGATAGATATGAGCATTGACTAGAAGTAAGTGGTAAAGCTAGATGTAATCAACTTCTGTTTTCTTACTTCCCATTCCAGCCAATTCTGTATATGGTTTTAATAACCATCAATACACAGATAACTCCCAAATCTACATCACATACTTGAATTTTAGCTATATATATCCCACTGCTCACTAGACTACTCTCCCTGGGTATACCAGAGGCACCAAAAGTTTCAACATGCCAAAAATTCAGTTTATTTTACACTTTTAACCTTTGAGCTTCTCATATTCTCTATTCCAGTTGATGCATTACCAATCACTCAGACATCTAGGCTCAAAACTTTGAAAATGGTTTGATTTCTTATTCTCCTTCCTATGCTTATATTCAACTATAATCAACTATAATCAACTATACCTCCTCAATGTTTCTAAAAGTGGACTTTCTTTTTGCCTAAAGAGATAAGGCCTAGATTGTTACCTGCATAAGGTCTGCTTCATCTCTCATCTGAACTACAGGAATTTTAAAACAAGTCTTTTTCAATTTTGTCTCTTAAAAATATATGTTCCACAAACCTGCATATATACCCAAATTACCACTATCATGGAGAGCTTACTACATAATTCCCTTTCTTTAGATATTTTTTGGGCTCCCCAATCCCACAGTTTAAAAGTCTGAGTTATTCAGAGCATAACAATATTCCACAATGTGGTTCTTATCTAGTGTTCAATTCCAACATCTTACTATTTATGCTTCAGATTTCATTGTCCAGTTACTCCAAATTATTTTGTCCCTTGAATGCAAGCCAAGGCTGTGTCATGCCTCTGCCTTTGCTTCTGCTCTGCCTTTATTACCTGCTTAATCTCTATTCCCACTCTCTGATTTCATACAACTAATTCTATGTATCCTGTAATTCTTGCTCTGATCTTCTTTTAAGAAGTCTTTGCTGGGATTATGGACCATCTTCTATGCTCCTTAAGGTATATAATATAACATAGTACTTATCGACTATATTGTAATTGCATTTCTTTTTTCATTTGTCTCCTGAGATTTTTGAATACAAGGCAGTATCTTATTTATTTTTATAGTCCCTATGCCTATAGTTTAGTGTCTTATACATGTTAGGTGTTTAACAAATGCAGACTTATCAACTAAATGAATAAATAAATACTAAATACTTAACTAAACCAAGCAAGGAGTTAACTGCAATATTGTGTTAATCAGATTACAGTTTGCTACTCAATAAGGTTGAGTAACCTCAAATAAGGTTGAACACTTATTTTTGAGGATGTTGACATGCTTATGGGTTGGCTTTCTGATTTTGTTCTCAGGTGGCCAAATTTTAGTGTTTTGGAGCACACCCATGAGAATAAATAAATAAAATTACTCATATGGTTAATATGCTTTCCTAGTTATGTAAACATGAAGCAGATATAAAGTTATAAATATGTTAAGCACCTCTTAATCCCAACTGTGCCCTTAAATAATATTTGCAGCCTGTAGGTTGATTGTACATTTGTGAAAATTCATAATGATGGATAATGATGAATTGCTTATGATTAACTACTTTATCTTTAAAATGCTGCTATTCTTCCACTTGCTAACAATGAAAAGGTAAATTCATTAAAAGTCACTGAGAGTATCTTTACATTTTGATTAAAAATAAATTAAGAAAAGCCTCATAAACCCTATGAAAAAGAGAATCAATCAATGACAGTGTCTATGAACAGGCAATGGAATTGAAATTACTGATAATTTCCAATAAAAATATAATATTTTAAGAAGAAATACAGCTATTATTTGAAAATTACAGTCTTTATTGAGTCAGTAGACCAGATTGAATAGGGATAAAGAGGTATTTCATATGTTATTAGATAGATTTCTGAAAAAAAAAAAGATTTCATGGACAACTCAAAGCAGAAAGACATTAAATATATGTGAGTTGTTTACTAATCCTTTTTTTTCAAAATCTGTGACTTCAAAGCATTCTGGAAAAACAGCTCAAGGAATCCAACTGTGCAAAAGCAGTATGGTTCTTTATAGAGATAAACTTAGTACATCTGTTTGGCTGGAACATTAAAGCTTGTGAATTAGGTAGTTAAATGCATGAATGAGAGATAAATTTTATGTAAGTTTTATTATCATTTTCTATTTTTCCTATCTCCATGTCTACATATATCTCTCTGCAATCAACATACTTAAAAAAAAAAAAAAACGGGTTTGAATTTTGAAAAACCATTACATTTAGTTTATGGACAGTGACTCTTAAAATCATCTGGGCCATCGAGGGCCTTTATGACTTGTTCACACGTGTAGTTGTACATAATTTTTCTTTTACTTGAAAAGGGAAATCTCAGAGTTCACCTCAGATAGTTTTGTCTCAGTCTATGAAGTATAAATATTTACAGTCATGTCAAATATTTGAGCTATCATATATGTTTACTTACCAGCAAGCATTTATTAATACAAACTATATGCCAGGAACTGGAATTGCAAAAGGAAAACAAGGAATCACTTCATTAACTGAAAGTATTTCTTGGGTATAATGCATGCCAGGCCTAACCTAGATGTTTTGAATATGATCATAAATAAGAAACTTTTGGAGGAATATTAGGCACTATGTATGTGGGCCATAGCTAAATTGAGACCAAATAAACCGTGTCTGATGAGAAGAGCAGACAGAATTATTGGAAGGAGTAAAGAAAGAAAAACCCTTTGGTAACTTTCTTAAAGATTAAATAGCTCTACAGATGCTAGTGATGAATGGAAAAGGGGTCTTTAGGAATAGTGGATGATAACTTGATCTTATTGAATTAAGCAGCAGAAGAGATTATCGTTGAGAGAGCATCTCTTTAACACTTTACATAGGAGAATAACTCAACAAGAAATCCATTTCAATAGTGTAGATATTAAATACATGGAATTTACCAACATCCTAGTCACAAAACCTCAAAGGATTTAAGCCTTGAAATGAAGTAGCTAAAGCCGTTCCTTTGTAATATTATCTGATATTTCACATTCAATTTGAATATATCAAAATGATATTAACTAGTTCTGTTGTTTTATGACCCTAATGAACACTGGGAAAATGAGAGTAATTCCCAGTGACAGGTTAACTGGACTATAGAGACAACTTTCTTTCTATAGTCTGTTCTTACAGATATTTATTCAAAAAGGCCCTCAGTAATTTTTATTTAGGTTTGAACAGCATCTCTGTTGTTGCTAATTATGACTGGCAGTACTTAACAAAGAGAGTGCCAAGCACTCTGAGTGCTGTCACATCCACTTGAGAATTTCCCTATGCTGATTTAATACATGACAAGGTGTTCATTTTCTTTTTTTTAATCATCAGAATTCTTCATCACTAAAGAAAAAAAAGTTGAACTTTTATGCTTTCACAGACTGTTCAAGCTCTTTTATTATAGGTATGGGGAGCGAGTAATTTGTGTGACTATAAAACAATGCCATGATATTAAGATGTGAATCCAGTTAGCTTACATCCCCAATGAACTATAATGAGCTCCTAAGTTATTATTCTATGAACTATATGCATGCAATATGCCCCCTGAATTTTATTTATTTTAATACCAGCTATTCATAATTTGAGCCAGAAAATCTTTTCTCATGCTGAACTGAGCTTTTTGAGAGTTAAGAATAATTAAGGAACATGAGACACAAGTCAGCTTTCTACTTATAAAATATTTATAAAACAAGAACTGGTATAAATAACATTTTCTAGACTACTCTGAACTACTTATAAATACATACAATAATTAAGATCATTATTTGACTAATTAAATGAAAGTTTAACAAAGTTTAACAAAGACATTTTTTAAAAATCGAAAGGTGAATTTGAGATATTCTGATTTGATTTCTTTTTTCCCAAAATGCTATAAGAAAACATTTTAAAAATTATAAATTTAAATAATAGAAAAAGCAGGTCCTTTAATAGCATTGACAGCTTAAGTAATGAGAATAGACATTACCAAAGAGACATTTATTCTACATGTGATTCAGGATTGATCAAAGTTAAAGTATCATGATCAAGGGACTAGGTGATGGTAGGCACCATCAGTTTAGAATACAAATTTGGAAATTCAATTTTTGTCTGGCTAAAATTCATTTTCTCCCTTCACCTATGAATAGGTAGTTAGAAGTTTTATAATAATGGTTTTATTTCAAAAAGTATGGGAAACTGACCACAGTTACAAAAACAAAATCAACATATTTTATAAATTAAGAGTTAGCATTTAACCTAGCTCTAAGATGCATGCTTATCAGCCAACTGTAGTGCACATCATGCTGAATTTATGTTTCCCATCTCTAATTTACAGAACTAATGAGTAATAAAGTCCTGTGATACTTTTGTTAAATACCCTTGAATGTGGCACAGCCTTTACAATTATAAAGCAGATAATTTCAATATGTAATATAAAGTATAAATTTACATTATATACCTTATCATATATATCAGTGTCTCTTATTTGTAAACTACATTTCTTAATGGCAATTGTTCTTTTTTGTATCAAGATTTAACAAAAAAACCAAAGCATGATCTACTCTTTCACGTAAAATGTGGCCACTTAAAATTGCTCTTTGATTTGTGGCTGTGACCAAAATTTATAGAGTCTCTTTGTATTTACAACTCTGTCTTTTAGACTCTAAATTAACAATCCATTTGGGACAGCTACTCAGTTTGTTCTGTCTTCTAGAAGTTAATGTTTATATCCATTGTTTAAGCTCTACTTTAGCATGTCCTACAAGTATTCTTCTGCCTTTACTTTTTTAAAAGTCTTTATTCTTTCAGAAACATTTGCTTGGATACTAAATAGGAATTATCTATCTAGTCACAAGGTGAGTAGAACAGCATGATGGTGTCTATCTTCATGGAGCTTTCAAAGTACACAGGAAATGAACTAGTAAACATGTAGCTCCATCATAGAATCATAATTATCGTGCTGAGGAAAACAGAAGTCACTATGGGCATAGAGTTTTCATATATATTGCTATTTGGCACATTGTAATTAAGTCATATACACACCAACTCATGACCGATTAAGAAAGGAACACAGTCTAAGGCCATGTTACCTTTAACAAGCCCGATCCCATCTGATCTCAGAAGCTAAGCAGGGCCGGGCCTGGTTAGTACTTGGATAGGAGACCACCTAAGAAGACCAGGTGCTGTAGGTGTAAAAAATAAAAATAAATAAAAATAAGGGATTGTAAGCTGACAAGGTCCTTGCAATCTATGAGCATTGCCTTGCCTAAAAAAGAAAGAAAGAAAGAAAGAAAGAAAGAAAGAAAGAAAGAAAGAAAGAAAGAAAGAAAGAAAGAAAGAAAGAAAAAGAAAGTAAGGAAAAGAAAAGAAAAGAAAAGAAAAAAGAAAAGAAAAGAAAAGAAAAGAAAAGAAAAGAAAAGAAAAGAAAAGAAAAGAAAAGAAAAAAGAAAAGGAGAAAAGGAACACAGACTAGGAACCAATTTTTTACCTAGTGATAATGTAAGAAATTAGTTGTCCAATTAATTTTCTTGATCTTTGCTTTGTGATTTATTGTCAGATTTTTAAATTTTCTTTTAAAGTTGTAAGATTGTATGATTCTATAAGTATCTAACCAAACAGCTTTTTTATATCTGTGTTTTCTCGAGAGACAGCTCAGTTTTAAATCCTATAATCTAACACTTATTCACTATGTGACACTGGACAAGTTTCTTAACCTCTAGGTACCTCAATTCCCCAAATAATAATTATGTACTTCATTGGGTGTTTTAAAAATTAAGAATTCAGGATATAAAACACTTAAAACTGTGTGCATGACACAAAATAGGCACATAATATTATATTTATTATTTCTTCACTATTTTAGCAGGTCACAGCAAGAAATGGAATCAGCTACATTGTTTAATATTTTATATACTCATTACCTCACAGAAAGTATACTGTAATTAGGCCTAAGAAAATATATTAGGAAAACTAATGAAATAGCTAATGAAAATGCTTATAATAAAAACCATATGCTAACAAATCATTATAACTTTGTCATTCAACTAGATATGAAAAACTATAAGAACATTTTTCCCTATGTAAGCAAATCATTACCATATCTATTTGTAATAGACTATAACACAACATGGCCAAAGATGCAACAAATTAATGAACCCAAATTGAATAGAATATAAGTTTTGACCCACGATGCTTCGAATTTGTGACTCTGTTTGTCTTATTTTAAAAAATGTCTATTCAGGTTCTCTGCCCATTTTTAAACGATTTTTTTGCTGTTGAGTTGTATGAGTTCTTAATAGATTTTAGATATCAACCCTTTATCAGATAACCATTTATTAGACATATGATTTGCAAATATTTTCTCCCATTTAGTAGGTTGCCTTTTTATTTTGTCAATGGTTTCCTTTGCTTGCAGAAATTTTTTTAGTTTGATGTAATCCCACTTGTTTATTTTTGTTTTTATTGCCTTTGCTTTAGGTGTCAAATCCAAAAAATAATCACCAAGACAAATGTCAAGGCACTTACCATCTATGTTTTCTTCTAGAAGTTTTATAGTTTCAGGTCTTACATTCAAGTCTTTAATCCATTTGAGTTAATTTTTGTGTATGGTATAAGGTAGTTTCATTCTTTTGCAATGTTAATAATTATTTGATATTTTAGTATATTAATAAAACTAAAAGATATCTTTTCTATTATATATAAACATCTATGTTAAATACTATACTAAATTTTTTATTTCATTGATAGAAAGCCTTTAGACTTAAGAGAATTGTGAAATCATAATTTCATTGTTAAATATATGTAATACTTATATTGTAAATACTTTTGAAATGTAATGCATAGGAAAGTTATAAATAATATAGTTTAGTGTTTTCGTTATTTGATATTATTGCAATACAGGAATGTATAATACCAGATATAGGGTTAATTTTAAAATGAAAATAATTTTCCAATAATTAGTAATATTTGTGACTTTGAACTGTGAAAAATCAAAGCACATAATAGTATTCTGAGTTAAATTTGAAGACTATGCCAGTCCAATCTTCAAAAGGTTGATTCTAAATTAAAACCATCTTAGGCATTATTTGATTAATATTAATAATTTAAAAATAAATTGAATTATATTATTAAAATTTTGAAAAGGAATAAAAGACATTTGGATGTTTTCCAAAAAATTATTTTAATACAGTTTTGCTGAGAAAAATTACCAAGTTCTCAAAGCAGCAATCATTTGTTGCCTGGAATAGAATTTTTCAAAACATCTATATTTTAAACAGAGGTAGTCCTAAATGTTTTGCTTTTAAATTTTAAAATAGTATCACATCTCCCCATAATCATCTCAAAGTCGTGAAGAATTGTCAATGGCATTTTATTCTAACTTAGATCATTTTTAATATCATGATGACTCTTCTTTCTAAAATAAAAGTCATTTAGCTATATCAGCAGAGACTGTCTGCAAGTACCATATTTCTATACTATTTTTATACCATTCAAAGAGCTAAGGTTATTTGGTCTTCAGTCTTCTGCCTTACATCACCACCTAAGGAGTGTTATAATCCTCTGAAAATGCATTGCCTGAAGTGTGATACTACTTAATAAATCATTCCATCTTATTTATCTTTCTCTTGACATATATCTAGCAGCAGGAGCCATTATCCTGTGACAATGTTAAGTTCTATTGACATTTTCTCTTAATTAACTACACCACTGGCTACAAATTTTACATTGGGAATAAACTTCTTTTATTTAATGCTATCATGAACACAGGAGAATATTAATTTTGTCAGTATTCATTGTCATAATAGATATTAAAATAAGTGAAACATCATTGCTACTTTTCCAGAAAACCAGTTTACTTTGCTGAGAAAACACCAAACAGAATTTGTATTTAGAATAATATTGCATTATTTTTTTCATTAGACAAATGACCAATTAGGTAAATGCGTTTTTTTCATTAGAGGCCTAAGGAATATATGAGAGCTCTATTATATATGTCTAAATTCTTTTGTGATGCATATCCCTTTAATCAATTGAGTGACTTTTATGTGCCCTTTTATAAATTGAGAGAAACATTTCAGATTAGACATGTTTTATGTACCTTAAAACTATTCCATGTCCAAATTAAAAATCATTCATTTATTCAACATTTATTGAATGCCTACAATGTCACAGGCACTGTTCAAACTCCTGAAGATACCTTCATGAGAAAAACAAATAAATAGTCAGGTCCTCATAGAACTAATATTCTAGTGAAGGGAAACAGGTAACAAACAATAGGCATGATAAATAAATAAATTACATTGCATATCAGAACTCAAATAATCATAGAAAATGTAGCTCAAAGTGAGGGGAATTTGAAGTCTATGTGGAAGGGTTGCAATTTTCAATGGGCTCATTGAAATAAGCCTCTTTGAGAATTTGATGTTAGAGCAAAAACCTAGGCTAGGAAGGAGAATGCAGTATAAGTATCTGGGGGAAAGATGTTCAGGTATAGGAACCACATAAGCAAAGGCCCTTCTCAAAGAGGACGGTCAGAACAATAGCTTAGTAGCAGGTAAGGTTAGGAGGTCCATGCATTGTAGGCTTTGGCTTCCACTTTGAAGTAATGAAGAATCACTGGAGTATTTGAAGCAGAGGAGTGGCAGGACAAAAATTTAGACAAATATAAATTGTTATAAAGGGCATTAACTGACAAACTATTTTGTGTCTGTTCTGTTTTCAAATTCGCCAACATAATTGAGGATTTAATAATTGCTTCCAAAAAAACTGTAGGTTATATATTTATTTTATAGGTGTATGAATGTTTATCTACTTAGGTAGATATATGCTGCATACAAAATATCTCCATCTACTGAACCTTAAAAAACATTAACTCCAAGATCCAGCCACACTCTTCTGTACTTAGCCGATCAAGCAAATATGGTTATCCATTTCAGACAGCATATCAACAGTAAATCAAGAGGCATATATTATTCCCAGCTTTATTTTTGGTGGCAGCTTCTGAAGAAAACCATTCTCTTCTAAATAATCTTCCCCAGTGCTTTTGGAAAAGAGAGAGCAGAGAGAAAAGCAAAAGTAATGGCCTGCTCAGTTTACTTCTTCCTTCTCAATCAACCTCCTGTTATTTTTCTGGGAACAATAAATAGCATTTTACTAAAATTATTTTAGTTCTTTAATATAATATATATAATTTTAATATATAATATATATAGTTTTTATATCAAGCCAAACTACTAATAACATCTTTCTTTCAGAGTAAGAATAAGTCCCCTTGTTCCTAAATCATCAGTTACAAGCTTCTCTACAGAAAATTCTTCCTGTAAAGGAATTGAATTAAAGATTTTTCTTATTTCATTTATTTACTTGAAATTTACATATAGTTCCCCGTTATCTAAAAAGATCTTAAAATCTGTTAACATTCATAATAACGCTGGATTATTTTGCTTTTCTTACAGAAAAATAAATCAGTAACATTTTAGTCCCAATTTTTCTTGTCAAGGTCAATTCTTTGATTAAAGTTTCTTGATTTTTAAATCCACAGTCATTCGGTCACAAAAGGCCATCTGGAGTATAAGATTAAATACACACTAGCTTTAGCCACAGTAGGAATCTATAAACTCAGCGTTTTCCCCTAGAAAACCTTCCTTTGAAAATGATGTACAGTTTATCCACTGAGGCTATACTTAATCTCTAAGCCATAGGAAAAACAAGGTCAAATCTTGGAAATAGTACAACTTGTCCCTATATAGTTGTTACAAATAGTTGTATAGACTAGTGACACTTCTGAAAAACTAACTATTTTGAAGTGAGTCTCTAATATTCAGTCTTCAAATACAGGAAATGGTTTAGGTTAAAGAGTAAAAATTAAAATGTTCACCCTGATGTTTATTGATTTTTCATTTTTTCTTCTGAGCTAGTATTGACCCAGTTGACATTCTATAAATGCTGGCTTGAATTAGGTTAAGCAAGTTGAAAATTATATTTGATGACCTGAATAATTCATTAAAAAGATAGCATTAAAACTTGCTTTAGTACCATAAACACATCTTTTATATTAATGTAAAATAATGAAGATGGCCACATGCAATTTCCAAGATGGACACTTTGAGTTGGAATGAGTAATTTTTGTGCTATTAAATGACATGGGATAAATATCTAACTGATGAACCAAAAGAGAATATGTTGGCTGAGAAAAAGTCATTCCTGGCACTAAAAGGCAATTTAACATGCATTTACACCCAGGAAAGCTTAGAAAATGAACAGTAATTGCAGAAGTCAAACTTGTAAGCTGGCTATGCTTACTTGTTTCAATCCAAGACTTTACTGCAATGCAATTTAAACCTCGAATCTGTGACTATCTGAGACTATCATTGAATTTAGATAGCTTATCAACTGAAAATTGTAAATAATAATGTAAGCACACTTCCAAGGTGTAGATAATTCCATATACCAAGCAAATACCATTATGAATATATGTACATATACATATATACGTATATACGTACATATATATATATATCTGTGTGTATATATATATATATATATATATCTGTGTATATATATGTATGTACGCACACACACACACATATATATATTACATATTTAGGAGCGTACCTCCTTGTGTGTCATTATCATTTAATATACTTCATAACACTGATAAAGTTGAAAAAAAAATATTTTATAATGCACAAGTGGCAGAAAGTAACCAAAGGTAAATGATTTTCAAAAACAAAAATCAACAAGCTACAGTGTTTTTTCATTGTTTGTTTTTGCTTTTAAGTAGTAGCTAAACAGTCCTATAAAATAAACATATTCATTTAAAATTAGAGTTTTATATATTTTCCTTTATGATGCTGTTAAATGCATCTTAATTTTTAAATGATATTAAAACAAACCAGCAAAACAATGTTTATTAAATATGCATTTTTTGTGCCTAATTTATTTTACAAGTCTTTTGGCAATATAATTAAAAATATTCGAAATCAGAAAATTTCGAAATCAGAAAGGAAGTGAAAATGAGAAAAATTGAATAGAATAGTAATATAAAGTAAGATTAATCCCGCTTTTAAAAATATAGATTTAATTTTTAAATTACAACACCTGGCATAATGAAATAAAATGAAACAAATTTCTTAGAAACTTTAAATGTTATTTTTCCTCCTTTTGTTTCTGTGCAGATATTTTTATAATCTCTCTGAAGGGCACTGAGGTTGTGCTGATTCTTATAGATAAGTAGAAAAAAAAAAATAATGCCATTAACTTCAATTTTTAAACTCTCTTTTCATAAGAAAGACTTTTCCAACAGTGCTATATTCCATAACCCACTAGTTTGTTTTTCTCATTTTTAATTCATTGTTGACTAAATATAGAAAACAAAGTGATAGTAGGAATTCTACAGCTGGTCTAAGATATTTGAAGCCTCAGATGGAGTTTTCAAGGATCCTTCCAGGCAGGCATATCTTTAAGTGCTTTGATCTGTTAACTTTGATCTTCAATTTGGCATGTTATTGCTTATTAAGATGTTTTAGCTGGAAAACTTCCTCTTAACACAGAAAATGTGGAAAATTTAACCTTGCAACAATTCTCAGAGTTGTATTTTTTTAAGTTTAAGTAATACTTCATATACATCATTTTATACATTGCCATTTATTCTCCCAAATTTAATATTTTATTCATGCTGATTAAAGTTTTATCAGCAAATGATCTGCTAGAGTACGACTGTTAATCTCAATAAAAGAATTGCGTTAGATTAGACTTTCTACTTATAAATTTAACAACAGCATTTCATCCAACTAGCTAAAGGATCTACTTAGAGATAGCAGGAAGAAGGTCTTGGAGATTACAATGGACCATTGAAGTAGACCAGCTAAAGTGGTGCTAGCTTGAAGTATATAAACCACCACCACAACAATGAAAGTGGAAGAAAGAATAGAAAAGAGGGAATGAAATTGAAATATATGTGACCTAGCACCTGAGTGGCTGTCAATATACAGAAATGTATTAATATAGGGATATATAATAATTGTTTCATACTGTATATAATGTTTTGTTAAATTAAATTAAAAATATATCCTGCACACTGATTTGTTCCTTTAGGCATTCTTTTGTAGCTTTATTTACTGTCTATATAAGAATCTACACTAAATATATGTATATGTATATATAATTTGTTTTGCCAAATTCCCTATTATTTCATGTTTATAAAATTGTAAAAAATCATCTTAGTGTTTCAATATTTGTGTACATCCTTGGTCATTTTCTTAAGAAATTATACTAGATATTCAGCTTCCAAGTTACATTATATAGATAGGCATAATGTAGATATGTAGATATATAAGCTATAGATATACTTCTAAGACTTTGATACTTTCAGCCAATCATTGTACTATACTACATACTCACACATTTTATATAATTAATAGTATATAGATTGCAATAGAATTTTAAAGGATTTATTTATGAAAACAGTAGTAATATAAAGTAAAATTAAGCTTTACATTACTGTATTTCACTAGATATTTAGAAGATACTTAAACATATTCAGACAGAGAAAATTTGCTTGAACATGAAGTATGACAACACTACAACACTTAAAAAACACTGACTAAATCATTTGGACAAAAAGTTTAGAATCTGTCATTGCTAACTTAAATGTTAAGAACACAGACAAAAAGTAAATAAAATTAGCTCATACATTTAAATGTGTATTGCTGGTGTTTTTAAAAGTATAAAATTATTTCATGTAATGCAGTAAGGCATTACAATAATTTAAAATACAGTAACAAAATCTTTATACACCAAACTATAAAGGAGGGCTGTGTTGTTCAAAATGGCAATTTTGGGTGGGGGGAGAAAATTATCCAACAACTTCAGAGAGAGAAAACAACAGAAAAAAGTAGCTGATCAAAATTTACCTAAAGTAGCTCATCCAATTACTACAACTTTTTATTTCATTTGAAAAAAAATTTATCTTCAAGTTATTACTTCTAGAGCCATCAAAGGTTATTAGGCAGAGGAGGACTCTAAAAAGTGTTCTATTAAACCATAAAGATGACGATCATCCAGTGATTAGTTTGAATTCCATTGTTTGTATGCATATTGTTTGTATGCATATTGTTTGTATGCATATAAATATTTTATAAAGAATCTCTTGGAAACAACTGAAGTTCCCTTAGATAGATGACTGGATAAAGAAGATGTGGTACATATATACAACAGAATATTACTCAGCCACAAGAAAAGATGATATATAGCCATTTGTGACAACATGGATAGATCTTGAGATAATCATACTAAGTGAAATAAGTCAGATAGAAAAAATTGAGAACTATATGATTTCACTCATATGTGAGATATAAAACTGAAAGCAACAAATGAACAAGACAAACAAAAACTTGTAGACACAGATAATAGTTTAGTGGTTACCAGAGAGAAAGTGGGGGTGGGGGAGATAGATAAGGGTAAAGGGAATCAAATATATGGTGATGGAAAGAAGTTTGACTTTGGGTGGTGAATGTGCAATACAATATACAGATGATGTATTATTGAATTGTACACTTAAAACCTATATAATTTTATTAAACAATATCACCCCAATAAATTTAATTTTTTAAAACTGTTGAAAAGTTTGTTTCATTGTAGAGTTTATACCATGAGCAACATGATAAAAGAACTAAAAAGGGAAGTTGCAGAAGATAGCACAGAACTTAAATGGCTATAGTTATAATTAATAACAATTCCTCTGATAATATCTTCACATAAAAACTTTCCAACATGTCTGTTTTTGGATAACAACCTGAATTCTCAAACAATTGCAGGAGTCTCTTGTGTACTGTGATATATGCATAGAAGAAATTTCTAAGTTTGTGAAACTTGGAGGAATGACAAATACATATTTTTTTCTATTTTCAATAAACCTATCTAGAGAACCAAGGTGAATGAATGTCCCTAGGGAAAAGGGAAATAAAAAAGTAACTCACCATTTTGTTTTTGCATGTAAAACTTATGTGTTGAAAGTTTTATTCACCTGCATATAACTCATTGTGTCTAAGGTTTGTTACAGAGTTTTTTTTTTTTATCAAATTAACTTAAAAAAATATATAATAACTAATTACAATTCCAATAATTGGGGCTTATAATTGTTTAATGATTCAATAAAAAGTTTTAGCTCACTATTAAAATAGAGAATGACAAATGCATTTTTTTGAGTTATCCCAAGAATGAAGTTAAGATATATAGAATCCCTGAGCAAGTCTGAGGAAAGAGATCTTCATCTACCTATTTTCTCTATTATTTATTTATTATTAGAATCTTGTGTCTTTGCCATATCACCTTCCTTTTATTTTCTTGATATGTCACATCTTTCAAGATTGTCTATTATATTGGTTTTGTTTTAATGTGATTGTTTCCCAGTTTCATTGGTCTTAGTAAATTATAAATTATTCCCAAGACAAAATAATGGGAATTTTTTCTGAGTCTTATAGATATTATTTTGTATTTTATTTTATTAATTTATTGGGGTTACATTGGTTAATAAAATTATATAGGTTTCGAATGTACAGTTCATTTGTATACTGCATTGTGCATTTACCACCCAAAGTCAAATCTCCTTCCATCACCACATATTTGACCCCCTTTACCCTTATTTACCTCCCCCACCTTCTCTCTGGTAACCACTAAACTATTGTCCATGTTGATGAGTCTCTGTTAGTCTTGTTTGTTTGTTGAAATCATATGGTTCTCAACTTTTTCTGACTTATTTTGCTTAGCACAATTCTCTCAAGATCTATCTATGGTGTTGCAAGTTTCATCTTTTCTGATGGCTGAGTAATATCCCATTGTATATATATACCACATCTTCGTTATTCAATTATCTATTGAAGGACATTTCAGTTGTTTCCATGTCTTTGCCACTGAATAATGCTGCAATGAATATCAGGGTCCATAAATCTTTACTCATAAATGTTTTCAAATTTGAGGGGCAGATACCCAAAAGAGGGATTCCTGGCTCATATGATAATTCTATTCGTAATTTTTTGAGGAACCTCCATACTGTTTTCCATAGTGGCTGTCCCAATTTACACTCCCACCAGGAGTGTATGAGAGTTCCTTTTCCCCCACAATCTTGCCAACACTAGTTATTATTTGTCCTGTTGATGACAGCCATTCTAACAGATGTGAGGTAGTATCTCATTGTGGTTTAACTCTTATTCTGTTTTATTTTGTTTGCTTGACTCTGTCCTAAATTTTGGGCTTGTCAACCCACAGTAAATCCATCCATTTTTACCACTGAGGAGCACAGAGGGAGAAAATGAAGTGGCAATATAAATTAGAACTCTTGACAGAAGAAATATACTTGGAAGAGACACCAGAGTCTTCCTAGATTCTCTGATACCTGTCATCCTCTGCCTGATCTTTTCCCTTACCGATGAGAGACTATGAGCATAAACCAACTCTCCCTACTCTTCTGTGGTCTAGATCTTAGCTGAGAAAACCAAATTTTGCTTTACTAATTATTTCATAAGGCTATTGTGAATATTAATAAAATGCTTACATAACACTTATACAATGTCTGGTGCATTAGTAAATACTCGACAAATAGAAGCTTTTATTCTTTACTTTGTTTCCTGACATTCACTTTATAATCTCTTACTTCCTGATTTTGGTTTGAGTTTAATAGGTTTTTTGTTTTGTTTTGCAGCCTCACCCTGTTTCCTTTCTTCTCTGACCCCGCTTCCTAACTTCGTTACATCCATGGTTTTTATTTACCACTTCGACCCAGCAATATGAAATTGTTTCATGATTTTTCCATTGCTCACCAATTTAACCTAAGTCCTAAGTCACTTAATGACTAAAGAGGCTCTAGATGGAAAATATCTTTAGAACTTCTGAGGAGAATTTAGAAACCATACCCAAATAGCACATTAGAATAGAAAGAGGAGGAGGAGGAGATATTTTTTAAGTAAAATAATTAAGCTTCATATGGAATTCTATAATGCATTCAGCTTAACATATGGGCATGCACAAATATACAAAGCAACCCATGATATCTGGTTCATACACATTTGCTTAATCAGCAGCGTTGTGACAATCACTATGATATCAATTATTTTATGTTCTTTAATTACAAATCTGTCTGCATTACTTACTGAAATCTATATGAATTTTTAGGGCCCATATATTGATTACAATGTTTGTATTCTATTCCAATAAATTTTCTATAACATTAGCACACCAAAATCTCATTTCTTTAACCATTTTCCAACTGATTATTCAAAAGAATATAACTGAAAAGAAACCAAAGGGGAATCCATTTATCTCTTCTGCTCTCTAAGATGTCTTCCTAAGCACTTAACTATAAGAGCTCTGGAAAACAGGAAAAAAAGGAAGGAAGTTCAAAATCGAGAAGGCTGAAATTGTGTTTGAAAGAGTAAATTCACAGTGTTAAATGATCCCCTTCTTCTCTATCAAATTGTAAATCTTAATGTATGCTCAATAAATAAGTTATAGCTTGAAACTAATCTCTAGTCATTGATAACAGGGTCCTGGGTTTGAATGGCATTTTTGAATTTTTAAAGTTTATTTTAGACTTACTTCTGACTCCTTTATCATGATTACAACTGATTGAATGTGGATTAGCATTCTCTGACCTGGTGGAAATAATAATGCACTTATGCATAAGGCCTAGTTAAGGAACTGGTCTCAGAAATTCCAGAGGTAATTAAACACTTCACTTTGTGATCCATTTCATTTTTGATTCCTGTTGATAATTGTTGTTTACCTTTTGAACTTTCTTGCCCCTGGGATTGGTAAAATGGGTACAATTCTCCTTAGAATCACTGATTGATTGAACTTATGAAAAATGGGGTTGATAATGGCACTAGAATTTATATAGTGATTTTATATAGTGGCTTAGGCCTTGCTATAATTATTTTAAAACATTAAAAGCTAATATATCACTACAGAGTGGCAGGCCTGACTCAACTGCAGTCTTGTTTCATGCTGTTTGATAAACGAGTAGTCACCCAGACAACATTTCCACTTTGAGTGCCTTCCCAGGCCTCATTTCTTTGCCAGGTCTGTAGTGAAATCCGTAGGTAACAAGAAAAATAGTACGAAAAGAAAAAAGCGTAATCTTTTGAGGCTTCCAGAAAATGGCATTTGGATATATTTAAAGAATCACAAGAATCACAACATTTTCCTTGTTCAAGCTATGCACTATGTTTCTTTTTTGGTGAACAGATAGGCAAGTGATATATATTAATATATTAAAAATAGAAATAAAGCACCCAAAGTATCAATCAAACCAAAGGTCCATGAAACCAGATATGGTAGAAATGAGGAAAAACAAAGAGTGATGTAAAAATTGACTTTAAAAATTGCAGGGCATCACCGAACCAAAATACCTAAAAACTTGCTGAAGATTTTGAGGGCTTTATTTGAATATCTTTCTCCTTTTGAAACTGAATTACTAAAATCTCAATTTTACTGTTATAATATCAGGTAAAAAAATTCTGTACAATATACATTTAAATCTTTTACCAAAACTTGGACTTACACTCTTGGGTCTTACAAAGCAGCACATCTACTAACATATCTAAAGATAAACCAGGAGAAAAAGGATGAGGTCATCTGATTTCTCTTCTTATATTTTTTTAAAACAAGAACTCTAAAATGGTACAATAGAATAGTTATAAGTGCGTGAATAAAGAGACTGAAGATATTTTTAGGGACACAAGTAAATGTGTGTGCTTTTGGCAAAACCGTAACTGTGGAATTCATGCAAGTGTTGGGAAATATGACTCCTCTGAGAGTTTGAGATATATATATTTCTCCATAATTGTTGAAATTTAGTTTTGGTATTGTTCTGAAGATGCGAAGTCTCATTTTTATCTTTAAAATTTACAAGGGCCCTTTCAATAGGTATAGGGAAAGGAAACAGAAAAAGAGGTAAGCAGGTATGTTTTTTGTTGCAAATAAAAATGATAGGAAATTCAGAGATGTGTGGCACAGTCGTCCATTATGTTTTGTGCTAAAGCTGATTTTATTAACCATTAATGCCATAAAATGCTGATCTATGACTTAGTGTAAATCTCAGCAAACAGCCATATATACTACCATGCCTTCCAATTAAACGGATTAATTTCAAACATTTAGAAGTATATAAATATATATACATATATATAAAAGCATATATATAACGAAAAGTCTTAAAAAGTAGAAAAGAGCTTCGAATTTCAATATCATTTCAGAATCTTTAGAAGAGTACATTTACCAATTCAAGATGACTAGTCCCATAAAAAAGTACTTTGCTAATAAGTGTAATAAAAGATTTGTCTGCCACAATAAAGTTCGTGTATATCAAGATACTTCTAATAGGTTTAGTGCAATTTTTTCATGCTATGATCATGTTTCCAGTAGAATTGAATACAAGGCAATTAGTGCAGGAGGAAAAAAAATTAGTCTTGATTAAATGAGACCTAGAGAAAGTACTTACTTAAAGTGTGTCTAAATACCACACTGCCACTATCCTTGGAGATATAAAAAAATAAACCAGTTTGTGGTAGGGAATTATGATAGACACTATATGTGTTTCTCATCTAATAGGTTGCACCTAAGGGAGTTACTATTTCAATGCAGCTTAACCTCAAATTCTTGACTATTGTTCGAGGTACAACTTGTGTAGAACTATAATGTAGTCCACCTAACAAACAACCTGAAATCTCCTTTTTAATTTAATTACTAAAATCTCAAATGTTTTAATTTTGTTGTATCAGATGGAAAAATTGACTTTCAAGTGGCTGTTTTTGTTCCATAGCTCATTAGGAAGAGTGGAAATTTCATATGGGCTGGAGTAATGAAAACATTGTGAAAGTAAGAAGCTGCCAAGCATTACTTTTTGTATGTAATATAATTCAATTTAGTTCTAATATGAATTACAGCAACTCACACTTTGAAATTAATTTAAATCAGCATATAAGGTTTATGTGGTAACTAGCAGCCATTTAATTTGATTATAATTAATTTTTAATTTAACATTTTTTAAATCTATGCATCAGAAATATTCTACAGTACTGGGTTCAGTAAACTAAACTACTGTGTTAAACCTGAAGCATCAGGAATTATAAATATTATTTCCTTCTGTGAGAAATCCTGACATTGAAATTTTTTATTTGATCAGAACATTCTTATTTCAGTTAAGTATGTAAACATGGCATTTGTATATGTAAAAGAACTTTATTAAATAAGAAAAAGTGAAATATGTTAAAATTTATTATTCAACTGTTATAGAACTCTTCGAAACAGAACTTAAATGTTAAAAAGAGCTTAAAAGAAGGTGATACTATCTATAAGTAGTTTTACATATATTATCATTATTATGCAAATGTAAATATTAAGTTAGGAAAGTCTTCCCATGTACAGGAATTTGCCATTTCGATTATATGATCTAATGTTTTCTAGCCTACTTTTGTTTATCTGCAAATAGATTTATCAGCCAGTCCAGCACTATATTTTGTCATTCAATCGAAATGTCAACACTTTGAAAAGACATATTAATAATATAGTGACATTACCTATCACTATTCACTCGATAAATAATGTTATAAAATGTATTTGAAAATTCTTAACACTTGTATAAGACATAAAAAAATCATTTCTTTCACCAAGTAATTTCTCTTCTTGGATTCTATCAAAAAAGATGTTTATAGCAATGTAATATATGGTAGTGTAAACTCTCTAAATTTTTAAAACTAGTAGGGATAGTTAAGCTATAGTACATCTGACTGAAGAATATTATTCAGTCGGTGAAAATGTAATAAGTAAGATACAAAATGAGAAATATGGCATGACTATTAGTATTAAAAGTTACTTAAGAAAAAAATTCAAGAAGAACATATCAAAAAATACTAACCTAGCCTCATCTTCAATGTTGGCTTTCTAGATCAGTAAACTAGATGAGTTCTAGGAACCAGATAAGAAGTTCCAAATTTCCCACTTAGCAACTGAGGCTAGATTTTTGTCCTTAGCTCTGGAATTGTTGTGTTTATATCAAGAAACATCTTAGTAGGCTACCTATCTATTTCATATTTAGGAACCCTGCGGTAAGCTATTGCTAACCATCTCTGAAGGTCAGTAGCCTCCAATTACCATAAACACCCGTGACTTATCACAGTAATTTCACATTGTCTCTGATAAACACCTCATTTAGCCTCTATCAACCTGGGATACTACAGTCATTTTGATATCAAGACATCCAGTTGTATTGTGGTATTCTCAAAGTCACATCAGGCCCACAGAGTTTTCTCTTCAGTGATACTTGTTCTCCACCCCATCTCATGCGTGTCTTAATATATCTTTGTGTAGAGAGTGTCCCTCTTATGTTTAGTCAGGGTGGTGAATAGATTGTTCAGAGCAGATCCATTCAATATTCTCAACTCTCTGAATCTCTACAGTATACCAGAGAATTTGCATATAGGTTACCTCCACAATTGATGTATTATTGGTTCATCCTTCAGTTAGCCATTCTAACAAATTACTACCATCACCCCCAAGTATCGTCAACGCAATAAAAATCATCAAGTCCCGGATCATTACCACCCATGACAATATATTTGCCCTAATTAATAAGATCAATATTGTATCCTATTTGATATAAAGCTTTTATTAGTGGGCTTTATACCTCTCTGACTTATGCTGGAATCTAACTTGCAACTTGAAGGTAATGAGGGCCAGTGTAGTGAATTCAGGCGAGAACTGCAATTCCCCCAGTTCAGTCACTGAGGAACGTTTGTGCAGAAGAAGGCTGATTCCCTCAGAAGTGCTGAGAGGTTGCTTCCAAAACCAGGAGGTTCAGAGGGATTTAGAGGCTCAGATTTTCATCACTGCCCTCTCCTTACCATACAGCAGGCATTTGATTGGTGATTGAATTGTGCTACCCTTACAGTCAAGCCTTGGCCTCATCCTCAGTCTGTATCTGCCCTGAAACTATATGATTTAAGAGACTCCTTCAAAGCTTCCATCAAGACTAAAATTTTACCTTATTTCTGAGCTGAGTATTCACTGCCTTCAATTTCTCCTTTTTTAATTATGTTAAACATTCATCTGTTCCAAATTTAAAACTAATTACAATCACAGAACTCTTCTATCCTTATCCCTTTTACTCTATTCCCCCACCCCCTTTCTTCATATGTATTTATTTATGTATTTATTGGTTTATTTTCCTATTGTTTCATTTTGAAAATATAAACATTTACTTCTCCTCTTTTACCCTAAAGTGCTCTGTAAACTCTTTTGTACCTCGCTTTCTCTGGAAGTTTCTTGAGTTTCTTCATGATCGACTTCTGAGAGTGAGGTTGGGGTGGGGTGGAGTTTGGGGTATTAGAAGACAGAGAAACACTGAAACAAGTGTCTCCGAGAGTGAGGAAAAGAATTTCTAAGGAGATGTATTATGACTGGGAGGCTACGTTAAAGGCTCGTTTGAAGTTTGTGGCCATGAATTTAAAATAACCTGCACATTTTTTATGTTATTTCTCAGTTACATTCAGCTGCACAATTTATGCACAGAATACAGAAAGAGTTGGATTTGACTCAGTTTGGGGCTGTGCCAAGAGGATTTCAAGGGAGTTCAGGATAAATGCAATGAATTGATTTTAACAAATCATTGAATTTAAGATGGTCACGAGGGATGTATATCTAAGAGAGTAGGGAGGGATAGTGAAAAGGTGGTAGGGTTAATAGATCTTAGTTAGATCTTTGTGGTACTGTGGATTTGATAGAGGGAAGAAGCTCAAAAGTGTAAGGTGGCATAGGAGAGTAGAATATTTGAAAATGAGATTATAGAGGTGGTGAAGCTATTCTTAATAAAGTTATATTTGCTAATATAAATATAAAGGCAGTGCCATTTGCATTAAACAGAAAATAACCATAACATCAGTATGATACAAATGAAACATTATTAATTCTAATTAGTTTCTGTTGCCTGACAAAGGGAGTTTGAGATTTGCTTTCCCTTTATAGAAATAGATTAATAATCTTAAAGAGACATCATAAAACTGAGACTTTGTTCTTGATATAAAAAAAAATACTGAAAGATAATTATAAATGGAACAACTTCCTCACTATGCCACAATATAATTTGATGTTGTTTCCCCCTACCACTTAAGCCATCTGTTGTACCAATGATAGATATGCCACATTATAGAAACCTGCCCTACCTTGTAAGTGGTTTCAGGTAGCAGACTTACTAACCCCTGGCCAACACCAAACCATATGCATATCTTGCATGTCTTATCTTTATTACCTCTGCACCCTCCACCAAAAGAAAAATTAGTAAAGCATTTATGGATCCGGTCATAGCCAGTCTCTCAATTTGACTATGAATAAATTTTAAAAAATAGATTAATATATAAATATGACTGACATACCTTAAGCATTTAGGATATACTTAAGTTTTATCCCATCCTGAAATGTAGAACACTGCCCTGCCAATGATGAATTACCAACAATATTCTTCTTCATATTTTCTAAACTGTTATTTTGTAAGTATAAACATTGCAATATTTATTGATAATCCAGTTGACCAGCTTACTTGAACATATTCAGTCATCCCTAATATTGGAAATTTTCTATTTGCTATAAGAGTTTTTAGCCATTTTACTAGTAACCTGCTAGGTTCCACTAAGGAAAAAACTCAAGAAAATAATGTTTATAAGGAAAGGTAAAAAGTTTTATTCTATTTTTTCTTAACCATATTTCATAAAAGAATTTCACAGTCTCAAATGATATAATAAACACTTTATGAGTTTTTAAATCTATGAGAAGCATATTTACCAAACAACCAAATTGTAGAATCTTAATTAATTCTTCATATTTTCAGGCAAACACAAAGATGCAAGGATAGTCACACAATAAGACTTAGAGTAACAAATGTTTTCCTGACTCAGGCAAAATTGTCAAGTTTTACAATTTTGCCTGAGGGCAAAACATTATTTTATATTTTTAACAACTTTTATAATAAGATAATATGTACAGTAGCAAGATTGATATTTTTTTGATGTGGCAAACTAGTCACATCAAAATGCAAATCTGTGTTAAAAAGATTTTTCTTACAACAGAGGCGTCACTTTAGAAAATACAAATTCCACATGCTTCTGCAGAGTGATATAGGGAGACTCCAAACTCACTAGAGATTATAAGAATCAAAATACCTATCTCTAGACTCAGACTTTTGTCCACCCTGATGTGTCAGGAATCGATAGTCTAATTTCTGCCATGCTTTAGCAAAGTGGGGTTGTGTTTTTAATTAAGCAGATTTTTTGTTGTTGTTGTTGACTGATTGTCTTTTCTAGCATTCTGATTCTATAAAAATGTTTTCTTTTTTAATGTGCACACAGAGGGAAAAAAAGAGACAAAAGGGAAAAAAAAGGTCTTCATTAAACTTATCTTTCTCTCTCATTTTATTTAGTTTTCTGGGGCTTTTTTGTTGTTTTTTGGATTTGTTTTTGTTTTTGTTTTTTGTTTTTTGTTTTTACTTAAATATAGTTGGTATACAATCTTGTATTGGTTGTATTAGTTTCAGGTATGAAATATAGTGATTTGACATTTTTATACCTTATAATGTGATCATGCCACTAATTCTAGACATCTGTCACTGTACAAACTTATCAGTATTATTGACTATATTCCCCTTCCTCTTTGTAAAATATTATTTACATACATAAAAGTGCATAAAACTTAAATGTCCAGCTCAATAAATTACCAGCAATAGAACACCTATGTAATTACTACCAAGAAAAAAAGATAGAACATTACCAGTGGCACAGCCTCCATTGCCCTATCTCAACCACTATTCTTTATCCCCAAAGGTAACAACTCATGGGATTACTAGCACTACTATTCACCTTGCCCATTTTTTGAACAGCTATCATAAAGTATGCATACTTTTACTCAACATTTAGTTTGTAATATCCATTTCTGGTGTTATATACAAATGAAATCTGTTCATTTTCATTGCTGTATAATATTCTGTTGTATAAATATATCATAATTTATCTATTCTACTCTCCAAGGATATTTAGGCCATTTCCAGTTTGGGGCTATTATGAAAAATTTTGCTATGAATATTCCTGTGTATGTAGCTTGGTATACATATTCTTCTTTGGGGTATGTACCTAAGGAATGGAAGTACAGAGTCTTAAGATGTGCATATAGAAGTACATATCTTTTATTTATCAAAATGATTAAATCAATTTACAATCCTACCAACAAGGTATGTTCTGGTAATGCTACATTCTTACCAACACTTGATATTATCTATTTCTTTATTTCAATCATTCGGGTGGCTACGTAGTGTTATTTCATTTCTCTTTTAGTTTGTATATCTCTGATAACTAATGAGGTTACCACTTTATCATGTATTTATTGGCCTTTGGTTATCCTTCATGAAGCCCCTTGCCCATTTTTCTACTTATTGTTTATTTTATTCTTATTGATTTATAGAAGTATCTATATATTGACAAATTACTTTGTGATATGTGTATTGCAAATATCTTCTACTGTGGCTTGTATTTTTACTCTCTTAATGGTGTCTTTGAACTATGAAATATTATTGTAGTCAAATTTATCAAACTTTTATTTTATGCTAATGCCTTTTATGCTCCCTTAAAGAAAACTTCTGCTACCTAATCTTGTGGATATATTAGATATATTCTTTTATATGATTTTCTAGAATCTTTATTGTTGTCTATATTTTATTTTTATTTCTATAAGCCACTTGGAATTGATTTCTGTGTATAAGTTATGAGACAAGTTTCACTATTTTCCATATGTATATCCAGATTGACCTAGTAATATGTATTGAAAAGACCTCTCTTGCTGTATAGTACAGCAGTGCCAGCTGGGCATAAATCAAACATTTATGTACACATGGATAATTTTCAATGATTTGGTCTATCCTGATACAAATATCACACTGTTTTAATTACTATATAAAGCTAGAACAGTCTTTTTCTTCTTGGACATCGTCTTGGCTGTTTTTATTCTTTTGCAATTTTATATAAATTCAACTTCAGCTTATTTCTCTCTCTTTTTCTCTCTCTCTGTCTCTGTCTGTCTGTCCACTTATCTCTCTGTCTCTCTCATTTTCTCCCTTCCTCCCTCTCTCCTTCTTTACTTCCCCCTCATGAAAAGAACCAGGGATTTTTATGGCAATTCACTGAATTTATAGACCAATCTCAAATATAAATTTGAGAAGAATTTATATCTTTATAATATATTTTTTAATTCCATGTTTTAAGAGTTTATTTCATATGTATATGATTGATTTTTTAACATTAACTCTGTACCATAGCAAACTGATAACTTACTAATTTTAGTAATTTACCTTATATTCCCTTGTATTTTCTATATATATGCTCATATCATCTGCAATTTATAACTTTTATTTCATTTTTTCCAATTTAAGTGTTTTTCAATCATTTTTTGTCTTATTGCACTATTCCGTTTAATACTTTCAATTAAATGTTGAATAGAAATAGTAACAATATATATAAAGACAGTCTTTAAAAATAATTTATTAATAAGTATGATGATTGTTATAGTTTTTTTTTCTAGTTTGCTGGATTATTTCTAGTTCTTTTTTCCTTAAGACTGGATGTTGAATTTTATCTGTGTCTTTTCTGCATCTACAAAGATGATTATAGGATTTTATTCCTTTGTAGTGTTAATGTAGTAAATTCCAATGCTTGATTTTCAAATGCCAAGCCAACACTTGCTTTCATATAACAAACACAACATGCTTGCTTGCTTGCTTATGTATGTATGTATGTATGTATGTATGTATGTATGTATGTATGTATCACTTTGCTAATTTATTTAAGTCTTTTGTATCTATAATTATATGAAAGATTGGCCTGTATTTTCTTGTCTTGGAATGACCTTATCATATTTTGTTGTCAAAGTTGTGCCTTCTTTATGAAATGTATGAAATAGTATCTTGCTTTTTCTAATATTAGAATTGTATAAAATTAGAGTTAATTATTTGGTAGATTCTTTTTAATAAGGCCACTGGCATTGAATTTTTTGGTTAGTAAGTTTTAATTGGGGGTTCAAAGTCTTTAGTAATTATGAGATCATTCAAATTTTCTATTTTGGTGGCAATTTTTTCTAGGAATTTGGCTATATCATTACAATTTCAAATTAAGTGGCATAAAATTGTACATAAGAACTTTAATGTCTATAACATCTGTAACAATGTACTCTTTTTACTCCTATTACTATATTTTTTTGTGTGTTTACTTATTTTCATAATCAATCCCAATGGCTTTTCATAGGCCTTTTCAAATGACCAGACTTCTGTTGGATCAACCTTCTCTATTGTAATTTTGTCTATTTTTTTAATGTTTGCTCTTATATTTATTCTTTTCTTTTTCTGTGTTCTTTAAGTTGAACTTGATTTTTTTTTAACTTCTTGAAATTGATGAGCTCATTGATTTTCATCCTTCTTTTCTTACATGTTATAGGCTATGGATTTCCCTCTAAAACACAAATTTAGCTGCATCCTATCAACTGTCAAAACTTGTGAAGTTTTGGTATGGAGTATTTTTATTATCATTGTTCAAAATATTTTTATTTCCCTTTTTCTTTGACCCATGGCTTAATAGACTTGGAATTATTGATTTCCAAGCATATAAGGATTTTCTGGTTTTCTCAGTCCCATTCCCATTTGGCAACCTCTGGGCCCTAATTTCTATAGGAGCTTAGTCTTTTAAGACTTTCAAAAATATTGATCAGCTTCTCAGTATCTTGGCTTCCTTCTGTTAACTTGGCATTTATTCCTCAGGGAAATATTAAATCATATTTCTAGGTTATTTTATTCTCTAAGATCTTGTCTTCTAATTTTTTTACTGCTTCTTTAGCTCTCAAATGCATTAGATATTCAATTTTTCTAGATATTGTCAATAAGAGGATTGTTTTAAATAACCAGAAGTAGAAGTCAAGACTCGCATTACTTTTAGTATTTGATTCATAAGTGTAAATATCAAATAAAATATCATTTTCTTTGAATTCTGCAAGAATATTTTAATTACCTAAGTAGCATATTTCATGCCATGGATGAGGAAAGCTCAACAAGTATTCTTTCATGTGAATGATAATGACACTAGTAGAGGTTAAAGATTTTATGGAAACAAACCTTCAATTAGCCTTTTTAGTCATTATTTTCTTGTTCCATTTCTGTTATACATATTAACATCTTTCAGTCTTTAAATATTTTGTTCATATTTTATTATTTTTTCAATTAGTTGTTTTGTCTAGGAGGTACCCATGTAGATTTAAAAATAAATTTATTTTTGCTTTTATCTTTTCAAAACTGAGTTAATCTTTTATTTACTTTGAAGAAGAGAATATCTGATATGCCTTATAACTGCTTTTAAAAAATGCATTTCAGATATCAGAAGTTAGCCTATTCTAAGTATATTATGAAATAGCTCAGGACATAATCAATGGGTATATTTGCATTGCACTAAAAATTTAGATATTATACAGTGGCTATTAATGGTTGGTGTAAAAATCTGCCTGATATTATAATTTATTGAATACTGTCAAGTCATTCACATATTGATGAACTTAAGCAAATCTGGTATTATGTCTTTTTGATTTATTTCCACTATTAGCATAAGCCTAATTTCTTTTAGAAGGACTGTTAATTTTATATAAAACATATATTCATTCAGTAAATATTTATGTACTTACTATGGAACAGAAACTATTCCTGTATCAGAAACTATATTCTATGGGAGAAAAATAAATAGAAATATATAAAATATGATAAATTATTATTTTAAAAAATAAGAGGATTGGGAGTATAGGGCTGTGAGGCATTATTTTAGATAGGGTGGTGAAAAAGTATTTGTGAAGAAGTATCATCTGAGCAGAAACTTGAATTATGTGAAGAGAAATATCATTTCTAAATTAAAGAGAATTCCAAGAATAAAAAAAATTGCAAGTACAAAGGCCCTAGGACAGAAATCAACAAAGAGAAATTGTAGGAAGGGCATTGAGAGAGTGGAAAGAGATAGATTCAAGTAGTTGACATGAGATTAGTTCATGCAGGACCTGGTATGCCTTGGTAGAGATTCTGGATTTTTTTTTTTCTCAAGAGTGATAAGAATTTACTGGAAGTTTTGATTAGGTAAATATTATGATTTAATTCTCATTTTTAAAGCACACCATGGTGACAGAATTAGGAGTGATAGTTCACAGGATGGATGTAAACAGGTAAACCATTTAAGTGGTACAGTTAAAGAAAATGTCATAGCCCTGGAACTGATAAGATGAGATAGGATTTGGTGTGAAGTTAGTTTGAAGGTTAGTTTGTAGTTAGTTAGTACTTGTTACTGGATGGGACGTTGGCAAATTCCATAGTCTGAAAAAATAGAGTGAAATCTGATACTATTACCTAAGATGGTGTGAACTGCCCCCAGTGAAAATAAAGCGTTTTGTTTTAAATGTGATAAGTCTGATGTGCTCATTAGATTCCAAGTGGAAATCATGTAAGCATTTATTTATAGCTTTCTAGAAAGAGTGAGGCTTGAAATACCAATTTGAGAATTATCAAAGTATACTGTAGATGATATTCAAAGTTAGGGGACTTGAAATTAGCTAAGGTGGAAATGTGGACAGAGAACAGAAGCAATCTAGATATTAACGCCAAGGGCACTCCAACATTTAGAAGATGGAGAGGAAGTTTCTACAACAAGATTGTAAAGAGTGACTAGTCAGTTAGAAGTAAAACAAAACATATGTGATGATACTGAAGCTAATAGTAATTTGTGTGATCCCAAGATCATTAATAAACTGAGATTCTAAGTAATTTAACTGAAAATAATCTTAAATATTACTTACTGAACTTGAAATCTGAAAAGTTAACATTAAATATAAGCCTAAAATAGTATTAATATCACCTAACTAGTGAATAATTAAGCCCTGGGAAATAAAGTGGTTATTTAATTATTCTGTGGTTATTTAATAAGAGGGTAATTAATTCTAAGATTGAACAAAAATGTAGAAGGAAGATCATTTAAACATAATACACTAAATGTTTATCATGTTCCTTTTTAACTAGGTTTCACAGTCTCATAAAAAATATTAAATGTGAAATAATGAATATAAGCAAAGTACAGAGACCTATGCTGATACTATGTAAAAAAATTTCTCACTACTTAAGAGTTAACTTGGGATTAAACGTGTATGACCTCAAAATTCTCAATAAAAACCTGTTAATGTTCTTATTCTTTTTGCTTCTTCCCACAGGTGGGGAGGTCCCATACACAACTCTGGCTACTCGAATGATGATGGGGGCTTGGTGGCTATTTGCTTTGATTGTCATCTCATCTTATACAGCAAACCTTGCTGCTTTCCTCACTATCACTCGCATTGAAAGCTCCATCCAGTAAGTAGAAGTTTCTAGTAGCCACAAAGTTTGAGAAATGACAGGAGTGGCAAAAGCTATTTAGATAAGTATATGGTTTCTGATAATAAATTTACAACTGCCTATTGAGTAAAGACTTAATTTTGTGATATGTAGGTATCACAGGATAGTCCAACTGCTCAAAATACAGAATTGTTAGAGTATTTTTTATAAAATAAAATTCTGGGAATAATGCAAACATTGCTTCCCACATTTTCCTGAAAGTAAAACACATATTTGGAATTTTACACTCCACAGTGTATGGGCAACAATGTAGAAGGAAAGGAAAAAGGAGATATACTAACATATACATATTTCAAGTTTGATACTATCAATCTTTGCCTTGAGTTTGTCCTATTATGCACTGTCTGAGTAAATAGTTAGACATTCGATGACTGACTGATTGATTGATTGATTGATTAGTAGAATAAGAAGGAAGGAGAGGAAAGAGGAAGGGAGAGGGAGAGAGAAAATAGCTGTCAGGAGATAAAACCACCTTCTGTTTGTCTCTTCACTATATTATAGTTAATGTTTTTTCAACTGCAATAATGATAAATTGTCATTAATTATGGTACACTTACGTAAATACTAAAAGTTACCTAAGTCAATGATTCAATTCACAAATGCCATTCTCATGAACCCTGAAAGGCCAAAGACCTTTGATTTACCATCTCCAGTTTTGTTTTTGTGGTTTCTTGCCATCATTAGCACAATACAACTTCTGCCTCTATAGAACGTGTGTTCTGTGTATTGTTTTAACAAAAATTTTCCTGAAAATATTTTATTCATCCTAAAACAAGGTAGTCTGAATTTTTCTAAAGCGGAAGAACATTTATTTCCCAACAAAACTGACAATTCAAAATTGAATAATTAGATTTATCAAATAATTCATTAGAGATTTAACTCATTCTTAAAAGAAAACCTAAGAGTTCTTCTTGCCTTTAAAAATATGTAAATGAAGCCATTAGTAGTTACAAAAGTATTATAACACAATACTAGAAACAAGAATTATTGAGCTATAAAGAAGTAGGATATTTTTTTTCAATTGCATGTGGTATAAAAATTGAAACCTCAAAATTCAGCACAATTAATTATTTCATCCATTTATGAAAATGATGTTTCCAACTTCTCTCATCAAATCATACTCCTCACATTATTATGTCTTTGGTGCAGAACCTCATACCCTCTCAACTTATTACCATTATAGCCAGTTCTATGTGTGGCATAAGTTATAAATGGTACAGAGTAAAGCTCATGGAAAGCTTAAACTGATGGCCCCATCAGAATCATATTTTAAGCAATAATGAAAATGATGACAACTGCCCAAATAAATCAAAGTAGTAAAATTATGAAAAAAATTAATACTCATAGAGTGTTTATAAGATACTAGGCTTTGTGCTAAATGTTTGATATGCATTAGCTCATTTAATATTTATAGCCATCTTCTGAAATATGTATTATTAATAACCCATTTTATAACTGAAATTGAAAAGATAAGTAACTTTCCCCAAATCATGAGCCAATAAGTAATTAATTAAAGACCAGGCTTTAAATCTGATTCCTAAACCTGTGTTCTAACTGTACCACATCAGTTTCCATTCCACACCCTTGTTTTTATTTTATTTTTTTATTTTTCTAATGCCAGTTTATTTTTTTATACTCTATATACATAATTTTTTTAATATTTTGTTTTTTTATTTTCTCCCTCCCCCCTCCCCTCTGCTTTCTGGTAACCACTAGTCCATTGTCCATGTCCATGAGTCTCTGTTTGTTTGTCCTGTTCATTTGTTACTTTTAGGTTTATATCCCACATATGTGATATCATGTAATTTTCAACATTTTCTGTCTGGCTTATTTCACTTAGTATGATTATTTCAATGTCCATCCATGTTATTGCAAACAGCAGTATTTCATCTCTTGTTATGGCTAAGTAATATTCCATTGTACATATGTACTATAGCTTCTTTAGCTAATCATCTGTCGTAGGACACTTCGGTTGCTTCCATGTCCTGGCCACTGTGAATAATGCTGCTATAAACATCACTGTGCAAATATTTTTTTCAGATATAGGTTTTCAAGTCTTCGGGGCAAATACCCAGTAGAGGGATTGCTGGATAATATGGTAGATCAATTCTTAGTTTTTTAGGACCCTCCATACTGTTTTCCATAGTGGTTGTATCAATTTGCAGTCCCACCAGCAGTGTATGAGGGTTCTTTTTTCTTTGCATCCTCTCCAACATTTGTTATTACTTGTTCTGTTGATGATAGCTATTCTAACAGGTGTAAGATGGTATCTCATTGTGGTTTTGATTTGCATTTCCCTAATAGCTACCAGTGTTGAACATCTTTTCCTATTTTCTTTGTTGGCCATTTGTAAGTCTTCTAGGGAGAAGTGTCTGTTCAGGTCTTCTGCCTAGTTTTTGATTGGATCATTTGTTTTTTTTGTTGTTATTGAGTCGTATGAGTTCTTTGTATATTTTGGATATTTATTTTTGCTCTTATTTCTCTTGCCTTTGAGGTCCAATTCATAAAATCCCCTTTAAGCTCAAGATCCTTGAGTTTAGTTCCTATGTTTTCTTCTATGCATTTTATTGTTTCAGGTCTTATATTCAGGTTCTTAATCCATTTTGTGTTAATTTTGGTGTGTGGTGATGGACAACAGTCTAGTTTCATTCTTTTGCAGGTTGCTTTACAGTTTTCCCAGCACCACTTATTGAAGAGGCTTTCCTTTCTCCACTGTATATTTTTGTTTTTTTTTTTGTTGTTGAAAATTATTTGCCCATGTAAATATGGGTTTATTTCTGGATTCTTGATTCTGTTCCACTTGTCCATGTGTCTATTTCCTGCCAATACCATGCCTTTTTGATTACTGTTGCTTTGTAGTATAATTTGAAGTCAAGCAAAGTGATGCCTCCAGCCTCATTCTTTTCTCTCAAGATGGCTTTTGCAATTTAGGATCTTTTGTGCCTCCATACAACTCTGATGATTTTTTGTTCTATTTCTCTAAAAAATGCCAATGGAATTTTGATGGGGATTATATTAAATCTGTATAATGCTTTAGGTAATATGGTCATTTTAACTATGTTGATTCTTCCAATCCATGGAATATCTTTCCATTTCTTTGTATCTTCTTCAATTTCTTTTAATAGGGTCTTATAGTTTTCATTATATAGGTCCTTCACATGTTCCGTTAAATTTATTCCTAGGTATTTTATTTTTTTTGTTGCATTTGCAAAAGGAATTATTTTTTCCACTTGTTTTTCTGGCACTTCGTTATTAGAGTATAGGAACGCTATGGATTTTGGAACATTGATTTTATATCCAGAGACTTTACTGTATTTGCTTATTGTTTCTAGTAGTGTTCTTGTGGAGTCTTTAGGGTTTTCTATATAGAGAATCATCTCATCCACAAATAGTGACCACTTGACTTCTTTGTTTCCTATTCGGATGCCTTTTATATCTTTCTCTTGCCTGATTGCACTCGCTAGGACTTCCAATGTTATACTGAATAAAAGTGGCAATAGTGGACAGCTTTGCCGCAGCCAATTGTTTTTAGATAATATTATGAAAGACATGTAGTCTTCTACTTTGCTAAGTGTAGGGATGTAAAAGGATAATTTTCTTTAAATTCTCAATTGGTCTGAGGAAATAAAATATTAAAAGTTAGGAGATTTTTGTGTTAAACCAATTCTGTAGACATACATCCCAACATGAGCAGATTATAATTGACATATGCTATTCAGGTTAAGACTGCTTGGCAGATCCAATCAATAGAAATCACATTAAGAAAGATAGTTTTAAAAATTAAAAATTGAAATAGAATATTTTATCTCACTGATATACTTCTTTGAAGCATTTTTAAATAAAAAATGAAGAAAATTTTAAATAAAATAATTGATTTTATACAGTTAGTGACAAAATCATAATAATCAACAAAAAATTATGGCTAACATTCACTGAGAATTTATTATGAATTTATTAATCATCTTACATGTTTTATTTCATTGATTCTTCAACATAACCCTCATAATACAGATACTATTATATTCTTATTTTATAGATGAAGAAACAAAAATTTGGAAGTTAAATACTCAAGATCAAATAGTCAGTAGTATTAGAGCTAGAAATCTATTATATATCAATCTGATACTAATCCATAACTCTATCTACTAAAGTTTTTCCTTATCTAGTGGTGGTTCTTACAATTTGTCTGCTTCAGCCTCTGTTTCACTGAGGTTGCAGACTTCATGGTGTGTGTGTATGAAAGCTATTTAGTTATTACTAACTTTGCCAGCATACATTTTTATCTAAATTTTTATATAATAGCAGTGGGAGCAAAAGCCTCTATCAAATTTTTACACCTATAAGGCTTCTCTAAAAGTAAAATGTAATGGGAAAAGATCATCATTTCACATGATGTACTTACTCCTCAACTGTAGTTACATAGACCAAAATAACTGAACATTCATTTTAAAAAAAAAAATTCTTTCTAATGCCAATTCATACTATTAAAAGTCAGCAAACAGTAAGTGTAAAAAAATCTCCCCTTCCTTCTAATCTTATCACTAAACTAATTTTGAAAGGGGAAAATCAGCCAAATAAGTTAAGAGAAACCTGATTTTCTTCCCAAACTTAAAGATATCTTCTAATTTCATGCCTCGACTGTGTCGGTAAGATAATTGCTTTCAGTGTTTCTTGGAAACATTCAAAGTTCCATTTGCAACTAATGTCAAACTTTCTTGGGAAATTCTAAGTCTGATTTTTCTTAGAAAAGACAAAAACTTTTTTTAAATACCATTCCATATCATGCTTCTTAATCATTTATATTCATAAGATTTGCTCATCACTAAATGAAGCAGCGCTCATCAGTATACCTCTTTCCAGTCCAATTTTGTTCTGCCATCAGCATAATACCAACCACATCTTCATCCCTAAAATTCAGACTCTCATCTCTAGACCAGAAAAGTCAGACAGAAGAATGTCCTTGAGAGAGGGAAGAAAGCAGCTATTTTTATACAGATGGTTAACAGAAACTTTTATAATTTAGGAGGAGAAACAATAAATTTACTCCTGGAAAGCTGAATATATTTTATAAAATCTGCCCCTTTTTCAAAATTAGATATTTATTGTCTTCTAACCTTCTAGTTATAATCTGTCATTAATAAACATTTTGAAAGTGAGTTTTCCTTGGAAAAGATAACTCACAATTTTAATTTTATATCCCTTCAATGGTGAGGGCAGCTCAACATAACTATGACAGATTGTGACACAGCTGGGGATGGGTTGTATTGAAATATACAGTTCAGTTTCTAAAGGGAAAAATATGCAAATTCTATAAGACTCTAATGACATTTAGGCTTTTACATTGTCATTGGACAGTAACATTGAATAGCTAAATTGTTTTCAAATACCTAGAAAATGGAATGTACTTTTTTTCTGTTAGGAACCAAACTAAATGTGGCAATGGTGAAATGGAGTATATGAGGCTTTGAAGGTATTTTTAGAGTAAACATTGGGTAATAACATCATTAACATTAGCTCCATTAGTCTTTGTTGAGATGATGCAGTTTCTACAAGCCTACTTATTTCACATGTAAAAGTGAAAATAGCTACAGGAGAAATTATAATTATACAGTTATGGTCATTAATAACTTCAGTCATATTGGTCTTTGGTGATAAAACTTGAGGTCTTTCATTTCCTAAGGCTATAAGTAAGCTTGAGTCTATTTAAAGGAATCCCAATATCTCACCATACTTTTAAGTTAAATGTATTCATTCTCCATAATGGTTGAGGTTAGGCTAAACAAAATATTGAGTTAATGCAGCCACTAGATCAAGCTAATTTGGGATAAATTTCTTTCCAAGCATATGCAAAAAGAGAATCATAAATATTCTATTCACTGGAGGAAACCACTTTTTCTCTAGCATATTAATAATAGGATTTCTGCATCCACATTTGTCTACATTTTGAAAAGGAAAAATTATTGAGCAATTGTTTTTCTCACTGCTACACAGTGAGTTTGAGCTAGGCTGGCTTAGAAGTCTAGGTCTGTCTCCAGGTCTGGGGACAGAGAATGGTTATAACTGGTAGATGCTCTCTAATGAAATGATTTATACTTTTCTTTTGCCCTCATGAAGCTATATAGCTACCTTTACCAAGTGAGTATTAAAAGAGATCATTATAATGACGCTTTCAGAAATGGAGGTATTCCTAACTTAAAAACTCCCAAATAAATATATAAGCTTCATTCATTTAGTTCAACTAATTATATATCCATATAGATATTTCAACGCTGTGCTAGGCACTTAGTCTGTAAATATATTTAAGTATTATCCTTGAGTCACAATCTATTTGGAGAAATAGCAATGTAGAATTCAGTGACATAGGGGCTGTCACTGAATTCTACGTAGGGAAGAAGTAATTTAAATCAATAACTTGCAGAGGGTGGGGAGGAGAAAGGAAAGAAACTGTCAGGCATTATAGAGATTCTCTGAGGTGCCATCTGAGAGTTTGAAGGATGAATTTCAACAGACTGAAGGAGTGGCATACGTGGGACATTTGCAAAAAGCAACTGAGATATGAAATTCCTAGGAGAGTGTCTAGCAAAGGATCAAAATATGTTAATTTCCTTCCTGGGTTGGAATGGGTAATGTAAGCGTGGTAGGAAATGAAACGGAAAAGAAGGGTGGGACTAAATCCTGAAGGACATGATAAAGCTTGTTAAGGAATTTAGGCTTTTTCCTGGAGATAATGGACAGTGACATCATTTAAGAAAAACAGCTTTATCTGTGGAAAGAGAGTACGTGAGAGAAAAGATGTAGGAGTATGGAAATTCATTTGAGGTGTGTAATGCACATGTATTTATGGCATTTAACTAGTCTCTACTTGATGTAAACCTGACCCATGTATCTTCTTGTTTCAAGGGCTATTTACTTGGGAAATTCCTAAGGATTAAAGGTAATTTAAGAGAAATTTGGTTTGAGAAACTATATCTCTAAGTTAAATTTACATTTCTAGTGAATGCAGGAATGTAGCCTCTATTTATTTATTTTTTTAAGATATATAAAGAGAGTGTGTGGCTTACTGTCTCTTAGCTAAACAGGTAGGGAAGAAGAGAGTTACTAATGTTAGGAGATGCTAGAAATCACTCTGGTTAAGCTACTTTTTAGATGCTATTTTGCAGAAAAGTTGCATCTCAAGGTCTGTTATTCATGGACTCCATCCTGCCTACTAATTACTTTTAGCCTTGAGCCATCAAAAAAGAAGTCATCCTAATTTTTATTTCATTTTAATGCATTTTCTTTTTACTCTAAAGGTAATACAAGGCTATTTTGAGAAAATAGGAAAGTGCAGTAAAAATTTGAAAGACAAAACATTAATAATCCATAATCTGTCATGTAGTAATAAATTTTGTTAATGTTTAAGCAAATTTTATTTTAAATGTTATATTATAGTATAGAGATGTGCCATATACCTTTTACCTAATTTCTCCAATGGTTACGTCTTAAATAATTATAGTACAATATCAAAACCAGGAATTAACATGGGTTTAACATGTACATACTGTTCTGTTACCATTGGGAGCGATTTGAACGTTGGTGTCTCCCCAACAGCAGGGGGATAATGGTGCAGAAGTGTAATTAACATTTTTTCCTCGGTTCTTCCTCATTGATTCAGTGAAGTATCACAGGTCAGTGAGATTTGGAAAAGATTTATTAAAAGTATATTTTAGAAAGAAAAAGCATGCTCCAAGGAGGAAAGTGGTTATAGCGAAGAGAGCTATAAAAACCACCCAGAAGTGGGAATCTCTGAATTATATTTGGGCCATGATGGGTGGTTCCAAAGCCATTCTTAGGTGATTGGCACGTGAGGTCATTTTGCTTGACACTTGGCTGCTGTATAACACTTTGCCTAGTATGCATGTGCTTACCCAGAATTCAGTCTGTTATAATTAGATTCATGAATGTCCAGGCAAAATGACAGTATAATGACAGTATAATTATAATGGTACCTTCTGTGTAGGCATCTTTGGCCGGATTAGACCAGCTAAGATTATGGCCATCCTGTACTTCGTCTCTGGAGATGCTGGAGGGATTCTCCAACTACAAAAAGGGTGTACTTTGGACAGTCTCTAGTCTGGGCCCTTATTCCTTTGTTTCCCTATTGCTCATGTCTGACTAGTTACCTAACAGTTCTATGCTACTTTCATCACATCTATAGAATGTATAACCACCACTTCAATACAAATACAAAACTGTACCTCACTGTTACAAAACCTACCCCTTTGTAGTCACACTAACTCCTTCTTCTCCATGGCTCCCCAATGCTTGGCAATCAGTAATATGTTCTCCATTCCTACAATTTTTGTCATTTTGAGAGTGTTGTATAAGTTGTATTATACAGCATGTGGCTTTTTTTCACTCAATTTAATGCCCTTGAGATTCATCCAAGTTGATGTATGCATCAATAGTTCATTGATTTTTATTGCTGAGCAGTAATCCATGGTATGGACGTACCAGTTCGTTTAACAATTTACCTATTGAATGGCATTTTTGTCATTTTTAGTTTTTAGCTATTACAAATAAAGCTGATAAAAACATTTATGTGCAGGTTTTTGTGTGGATATGTTTTCATTTTTCTAGCATAAATGCCTTACAATTGCTAGTTAGCATGGTGAGTGTATGATTATTTTTAAGAAACCACTAAAGTATTTTCCAGAGTAACTATACCATTTTAAATTTCCACCAGCAATGTATTCAAGATTCAGTGTCTCTGCATCCTTGCCAGCATTGGTATTGTCACTATATATATTTTTTTATTTTAGCCATTCAATAGGTATACAGTGATATCTTCTTTTAGTCTTAATTTGCATGATCCTAATGGCTGGTGATATTGATCATTTTTTCATGTGCTTTTTTTCATCCTCTTGCACAAAAGGTCCCTTCATGTCTTTTGTCCATTTTCTAATTGGATTATTTGTTTTTTACTGTTAAGAGTTCTTTACATATTCTAGATACAAATCTTTTTGTGAGATACGTGGTTTGCAAATATTTTCATCTGTTTGCTGCTTGTCTTTTCATCCTCTTTATAGGGTCAGTCACACATAGAACAAAAGTTCTGGATTCCAATGAAGCCAAATTTATCAATTTTTTTAACTGATTGTGCTTTTGGTGTCAGGACTTCACTAAATCCTAGGTCCCAAAAGTTTTCTAGTTTAGATTTTATGTTTAAGTCTATAACCCATTTTAAGTTAAGTTTTGTGTTAGCTGTAATGTTTAGGTTGAGGTTTATTTTTTTGCCTGTGAATATTCAAATGGTTCAGCAACATTTGCTGAAAAAACTATTTTTCCTTCATTGAATAGTTTGTGTACCTTTGTAATGAAAAATCAGTTAGCCATGCTGTATGAGTCTGTTTGGGTTCCCTATCCTGTTTTATTGATCTATGTATCTATCTCTCTGCCAATAATACAAAGTTTTGATTAGTGTAGCTTGAAATTGAGTAGAGGATTCCTTCCACTTCTTTCTTTTCCCCCAGAATTATTTTAGCTCTTCTATCTCCTTTGCTTTTCCACATAAATTTTGGAATAATCTTGTCTCTATCTCTACAAAGAAGTATAGCTAGAATTTTAATAGGAATTGCTTAAATCTGTATATTAATTTAAGGAGAATTCACATCATCTTTACTATAGTGAGTCTTCCAATTTATGAACTTGATATATCTCTACTTATTTACATTTTTAATTTCTTTCATCAACATTTCGTAATTTATTGCATATGTCTTATACTATTAGATTTATACCTATTTCCTTCTTTCCCCAGTAATTATAAATGGCATTGGATTTTCAATTTTGGGTTTCACATATTCATTGCTAATATAAACATACAACTGATTTTATATACTGATTTTATCTTGGGTTTGCTGAGTAGTAATCCATGGTATGGATGTACCAGTTTGTCAGAGATTTTATTAGATTATTTGGGATTGTCTATATAAGCCTTCATGCTACTTACAAAACTGAGAAGTTGTGTTTCTTTCTCGTTTATATGTCTTTTATTTCCTTCTGTTGCCTAACTGGAACTTTCTAGTACCATGTCAATTAAGAGTGATGAGAGTAGACATCTCTACTTTTTCCCATTTTGGAGAAAGCATTCAGTGTCTTACTATTAGGTATAATGGTAGCTGTCATTTTCTTGTATATATTATCTATCAAATTGAAGAAATTATTTTTTATTTCTAGTTATCTATATGTTTTTTTTTTACATGAATGGGTGTTAGATCTTGTCAAATGCTTTTTTTTCCCCTGTCAGTCAATATGCTCATAGGATTTTTCTTCTTTAGCCTGTTTTTTAGATTGCATTGTTTGATAACAAACTGTTTTCAAAATGAAGTAGAAGCTAACTATACTCTCCTCTCCTATTTCTTCTCTTTTTTTCCCTAAATCTTGTTTTCTTTTTGATTTTCTTCCTTCTTTTAGTATCAGGCAATAAAAGATCCTGACTTTCCCTACCTGCTGCTTTACTTCTTATTCCCTTTTATCTTACCTCATCTATTGCTTCCTTTTATTCTCTTCCCATTCAAGTTTGTCCTCCAGAGTGTGGAGTCCAGGTAGTTACTTTCTTCTACCCTTAAAATTGACTTGAAAACCTCCATTATTACCTTATCTTATCAAAATAAAGTCCAACTCCCTCAGCAGAGCATATTGAACCATTCAAAAGTGATCAACCTCATTTTGGTCTACTGGCACCAATTAACCCATTCTCACACTTGTTCATACTCCAGTCAAGCCACACTCTTGAAGGACATTTCAAGGGAGTTTACATGCTGTTCCCTCTCCCTGAAATGACCTAGAACTCCCTTTTTCTCTACTGGTATATTTTGTTTGCCCATGCACAATTAATCATTACACATGTGTCTTCTCTTTGAGAGTATAAATGCTTTAAAGGCAAGGACTATGTCACATTTATACTTGTTCCTCTTATGCCTCTCCAAGTGCTTGGCACAGAGCATTAATAGTAAGGGCAGCTAGCATTTATTGAGTGCTTGCTACATGACAGATACTTTCCTAATGCTTTGTATAGGTTTTCTCATTTATTTCTCATAATAGCCCTACAAGGGATAAATTATTTTCATTTCCAATTAAAGATGATGAAACTAAAAGCTAGGGTAGTAAATGCAGGCCATCTGGCACTAGAACATCTGTCTTAACCACTGGAGCATATCTTCTGCAATCAGCAAATATACTAAACCTTTACTGAATGAAAAAAAATAGTGAATGAATGAATGAAAACTATGTGTCATTATAAGTTTTTTGAAAAAAAAGTTTTGCAGAAAATAATTAATGGCTGGATTATATTTAGTGAAATTAATTCTAGATAGTTCTAAGTCACATGGTATCTTGGGAATAAGCACTGGAGACAATGGAGTCAAAAAAATGTGTATTCAAACTTTCTGCCTCTTGTTAGCTGAGTGATCTTGTCATTTTTCATAATCATTTTAAGCCTTATTTCCCTGAAGGTAAAAAGAGAATGGTTTCAACTTAATAGACTTATTATAAAAATTAAATGAAAAGGAAGAAGACATAAATAACAGCATAATTCCTCAATATACTATACCTAACATTTGCTTTCATTTTTCTACTTGCTCTCCAGGGACTCATGTAGATTTCTGGGGCTGTTCTTCCCTTCACCATCATTTTTGGTGGTGCTAGTAATGAATATTTTAACCATTTTATCTATAATTTCACACACTAAATTTGTCCTTTCACCTGGTTCGCCTAAACATCAAAGTTGCTGCTGCTATGTGTCAAAGTTGCTTCTGACACCGCTGCTGCCACCCTACTTCATGGTCTCCCTTACTGGATGTTGTCTGCTTGCTCTGCCACTTTACACTAAAATACTGGCTAACAGCAAGTCTTCTCTGAGTTTAAGTGTAATTATCATTAAGATCAAGCTAGTACTGATAGTGACTGGTACCAAACCTGAATCAGAATATGTGTTCATCAGTCAAGTTTTCTCTTTTAACTCATCTTTAATTACCCTCTCATATCTATGTAGCTTTCCTCATTCTATTCTTAGCAAGATTTAGTGTCTCCCTTTTTTGAACCACTTTGTCTCTACCTCACTTGCACCCTGAACTATATCTAGGCTTGCATTAAAGTAATGTTTCAGAAAAATCAGACTGGCAAGAAACCAAGCACCATTCGGAGAGTTGGAGAACTCAGGTTTAATATGCCAGCAGTCTCAGAAGAGCTAGCACTCTGAAGATCTGGGCCCCAAGCTCAGGGGTAACTTTCCTTTTATAGGGCTTAACAAGCAAGGCAATACATCTGTTATCTAGACATAACAAGCAAAGGAGATACATCTGTTACCTAGACAGAGCAAACAAAGGGGAGGGTAAGTCTTTATGATCTTGAGGTCACCCTGCCCTTTGGCCTATGTAGCAAGCATGTCTACAGAAGCAGAACAAAGAGCTAATTACAAGGTTAGCCATTTGAGTGAAAAATTCTTCTTCAGTATCATTCTACTTGTTTTATCTTCCCAATCAAAATATAAATTCTTGAAGGTGGTTTTGTCCCCTTTGTATCAACACAGTGACTCATGTAATACCTTATTGAGTACAGAGTTAGTTACCCATAAATATTCATTAAATGAATAAGTCAGAAAGGGATTTCTTAGAATCTGGCCTGAGACGTCAGAAGTACATGACTTGTTTATGTATCTCATAAAAAAATCAGAAAGATATATGAAAGCTATTTTTTTATCCTATTATTCCAGAATAAAAGAGGGAGCCTAAAAAAAGCATGCTGTCTAGGTTTCCTTACTGTTTCACTCATTCTCTTCAGTCTTCTAGTAGGAAGCTATTTCATAGCTCTCAGCAGGGAATTGCACAATTTATTAGGAGCAGCCAAAATCAAGGCGACTGAAGTGAGCTAGGTCTATTCATATGACATTTATGTTTCAGTTTAATACAAAATTGTATAGCCTTAGCTCCAGAATGTACAGGCACTACAGACAGAGGGAGACATCTATCTCCTTATTCTATATTGTTCAGTGTTGAAATGGGTTCCTTGTCAAAGCACTTAAGTTCTACACTGATAGATGTTTTATAAACATGTAGCCATCTAGATGTTAAAGACAAGATTTTGTCTTTCTTTTTGAAAAAAAAATAAATAAAGACTTTCAGAAGCATGTTGGTCTTTCAAAGCTACCATCCAGTGAGCATTTAATTAAAAGTTGTCTCCTACTTTATTTGTGACTCCCAGGAACAGGGCTCTATTAGCATTCCTGTAGACTCTATTTACACTGAGTTCATCAAGATGAAAACTTTGCCAAATGAATAAGCTTCTACAACCCCTAAGATGATCTTCCTCCGGACGAGCCACATCATTCTAAAGTTAAATCCTTCTCTCTTTCTCTTTCTCCAATCTTAGTCATCTAAGCCTAAAAACTTATTAAGTACTCAAGAATATAAATTCCTGTCTCCTCTCTACTTCTTATTTTTATTCCTTATCTCAAGTCAGCTGAATGACTTCCATCTACAAGTATGTGGGTATGATAAAAACCCTATATTTGGGAGTAATCTGTTTAGTCATTCTAGAGGAGCTAGTTTGAGTTTGGGATATGCTTTTGTGAAATTAATATAGGAAGAGTAAGTGATGGAAATCAGCAATAGTGAAATTGGCAGGCAGGATTGTTTGGCAGAACACTGGTGAAGGAGACTGGAAACCTCGGACCAGGTGTTCAAGTTATCTTTCCTACTACTAAACAGGCAACTTTTTATATTGATGCAGGACAGAGACAGGGGGATAAGTTCAGAGAGTTCAGCTGGAGAGGCTATGGCCTCTTCTCCCATTAGAGTTCCCACTGGAGAGGGTAGGGAAGGAGGAAAAGGCTAAGGGGGGAGATCAGGAAGTAAGCTCAGACAAGCTTCTGCAGCCCAAAGTTTCCCTGGTTGCAAGCCCCCAGCAAAAATGAAAGCAAGGGGCCAGGAGGAAGGAACAGAAGACTCCCCTTGGGTCTCACCCATCCTATTGTGGCTAAAGGTGCTGCGCAGTCTTTGAATTTGGAGTTTGGACAGGGTTCCTCAGCAAGTCTTCTCTGCAATTTCGATGTTGATGCCAAAGCAGGGAAGTTAGGGGAAGAGAAGTAGGAAAAGTAGACAGGACTATTAGACTCCTGCTCAGTTACAGAATGAGTCTCTTACCAGACTCCTAAAAAACGTTGTCAGTTGTATGCCCAAGGCCAGTTGATCTGCATGGTGTAGGGAAACCCCAGCCACTCTTCGGGGAGAGGAGCCATGGCAAAGTTGGGTGGGATGAGTTTGTCCTTTGGTCCTGTTGTACTTAGCCAGAAAAGATGATGCCGGACAGGGAAAATTTCCTTGGTGGGGAGACCAAGTCCTGCAAAGAGAGAAGAGGGTTCTTTGGCAGAGAATATAGAAAAAATTCAACACACACACCAAAGTTTACTGGAGAAGGGGTAACACTCCACAGATGAGTGTGGTCTCCTCTCAGAGGCAGAGAGTGAGAGAGCGTAAGAGAAAATCAGAAGGACAGAGACAATAGCAAGAGAAGGGGACAATGAGAGAGTAAAGGCCCAGAGAGGGACTGAGAAAAAAGATATTGAGAGAGACAGAGTCAAGGAACTGAGAGGGACCTGAGAGTGTTCAGGAAATTCAGTTTATATATCATTCCTTAGTTCCTGTGAATTACAGTTTAAAGACTTTGTTTACCCATTTCCTTTGATGTAGGCATACGGTGAGGAGGGAGAAGGGAAAGAATATGTAGTGTGAAAGGCCTGCTGGCATTTGCCAGCCTTTAATCCATAGGTTCCCTATGGTTTCACCATAGAGAATGAACGATTTTATTTTGTGTAGGGCAGCCACTTAAAGACTCTGTTTTTCCTGTTTCCCCTTCACAGGTGTGGGAAGTGGGTTGTTAGCAATCCCAGCAGAAATCTTCCTTTGTTCTGCAGGTGTCCTCCTGGCCTGGCTGCAGAGCTGATCAGCATGTTACAGTCTCTGAATGTAGCTTGGTTTAACACTTTAGTTCTATTGCCTCCTCCCTAACCTAATACCACTTTGTACCTTAGTTTTCTGTCTTTAAAAATGTGATTCATTCCTTCTCTCACTCTACAAATGTTTGTTTCACATTTTTAATTAAGATGTTTAATATCCCTTCAGCTATATAATTCTATATCAACTACTCAAATAGGTATCTTGTTAAACAAGGTCTGAGATAACTGATAAAAATGTATTCACATAGATAACTTAAAAGAAATCCTAGATTGAAAGGCAAATCTGAAAGAAAACTCCGTTTTACCATATCTTATCTTTTTTTTTTCCTTTCTGTTTTTCTTATCCACCTTTCTTTCCTGTCCTTCATCATGCTAGCAATCTTGGTGTGTTAATCTCTACCCTCCCCTAAGTATCTGTTTGACCTCATTAGTTTTCTGAACTTCTTAGTTCCTCCACAAGCTCCGGTCATCTAAAGATAGTTTATTTTTAATGGCTTTCTCCTCCACTCTTACACACACACACACACACACACACACACACGCACACACACACCCCTACTACAGCCCCTATTTCTTAAATCCTAATCTTTCAACCTAAGGACAAAACTGAAAATTACCAGGTGCCTTAAATCACAAAAAAATCATGGGGAAGGTAAAAAACAAGATCTGTAGCCAGCTGGCTGGGCTGTTTTTTTGGATGAAGATTGTCATTTTCTGAGAAGGATGCTGCAGAATCTCAAGATTTGCTGCTTAATGCAGGGGATGGGGGCACATTTGTAGAACAGTTTGCACATTTATAATTTGAGTGGCTGTTAATGAGACCTAACTCTGAGCTTCAGGATATGCATTTTATATCTTCTCTTAGTAGAAAGGCCTCAAAAAGGCAATACTACCTATTTGAGAATAGAAAATAATTTTCTGAATGATTCTAAAAAAAAAATCTTGATTTGGAGAAATCCACAAACCTACTGCACTGGGAAGAAAGAAAACATCTTTGTATTTGGGAAACTTTAAGTCAATAGAAACGTGGTGCCCTGCTCTGAAATATGAAGAGCCAGGATTTTTGTTTTTATTTAGATTCATTAGAATCTTCACTGAAACAATGACCTTCCACCTTACTTTGACAATGATGTTTCATGGAGTTTTTAAATAGGCTATTAAAAGAGTCCTATTGTTGTTCTTTGTAACTTTCTCTCTCATTGTTTCTTTCCAATATGAATAATCTAATAATGTTTTAAGTGCCTTAAAAAACATTATCAGAAAAAAATTACAAATTACTATTGAATTCTCACTTGAATCCACACTATATTTTATTTGGGTCATTGTTTCATGTAATAATATTCTGTATTATTGTATTACAGCTTGTTAGTTGTCCATATGTGAGGCAGTGATCAATGGTTCAATGTCAGCCTTGGAGAGTGTATTGAATAAAGTTTTTTTCCGTAAGTCATGGCTGGCCTTGATTCTAATTAACATTTTCAGCCTTGATTTGAAGTATGAAATAGGGAGTAAGCTTATTAAATATGCAGATTACTTTATTGAGTAGGGGTGATTATTGACTAGAATCACACTAGAAGAATTCATAAGAACCTTGATAAATTAAACAAGGTGATTAGAAGTGAAATGAAGTTCAGTAGGAACAAATATGTGATAATTCACTCAGATGTGGAAAAAAACTACCTATGATAGTTCAAAATTTGAGGATGAAGGCAATTTCAGAATGAATCATCATCTGTCAATTATAAATCTGAAAAGTAGCATTGGTATTTACAAAGAAAATGACCAAAGTCACCTAGCAGTGTAAAAGTTGTTCAGGCCTTTTAAAAGGCTACCATGACCTATTTGTAAGGTCCATAAATGATGCAAAAATTTCAATAGAAGAGAAAAAATAAGGCTTAGTTAACAACAATGTAACAAAGTAAGTAATATATCCTGTGGGTAAGATCTAAAGGAATTTAGTGTTTAATTCAACAAGAAGAAAGATAAAGGATGAAAATGAAGTGTTTGGTTACATAAAGAAATAATATACTAGAGGTGGTGAATAGCAATTGCCCATTTTCTCTGAGAACAAAATGAGAGGCTAATGTAAAATAGATGAGTTTTAGGTTAGGCATGAGAAAGGACTTCTTGGTGTTAATTTTTCTAAGTCATTAAAATGCACTAGAAAGAAAAATAAAGTCTGGTTTGAGGGCTCATTTATATGCCTTAAGGTACATAATCGAATTAAATGGTAACTCCAGAAATTCCTTCAACTCTGATGTTATGATTCTATTAGGATTCTTCCTTAATACCATTTAGAAATTTGTTGATCCTCAGGAGAATTCATGGGACTTAGTCAAGTCTTTCTTGTATTTTCAGTGATATAGGAACATAAAAATCCACTATTCTACTATTGAAGTCTATTGGATTTTTTGAGTATGTCATCTTAACATAAATTTTATAAATAGCTGACAAGCAATGGTAACATAATGAAAAAAGTGTTCTAAAGAAGTTCAGAGCACAAAAACCTGAAGCTGTCTTTCATCTAATGTACCCCGTTGTACCATAAAAGGGCAGGTATGAGAGTAGGTGAAGGATGTAAGACAGGAGTAGGGAGAGGGACAGAGCAGAGGGACTGCAGAAGGCTGTACCACATAGGCCTTAATCGAGTGTCCCACATGGAGCCACCCTCATCTCCTGACCCTCTTCTGTAAATCACCAATCCTCTTTGGCCCTCATACAGCCCTACTTTAAAGTACCCTTTTTATCCCAGGAGCCTTCCTTGGAAAATTCTCCCTGTCTCGACAAGTAAAGAAGTCTTAGCCCTCTGCCCTGCCTGGTATCATTCAAACTTGTTGGACTCAGACTTTAGGAGTGTGCTGTCCTGAGTAGGTCAAAATTCTGGCACCACGAGAGGCAGGAAGACACAGTCATTTCAGTGCTAGTACATTCTCCCCTCTAGAGATAGCTGTGGTTGGGCTCCGCCTGAACTACCTTGCCCCATACATTTTGTTTTTAGTCTATACAATCTAATCTTCTATGAGAGAATCATGTTTCTTTAACTAACATGACTTTGACCTTAATCTTTTAAAAGTAAGAAAGCAAGCATTATTGCACTAAAAAACATTTAACTCTTTCCTGGGCCTACATTCATTAAACTGTGGCATTCTCATGCATTTAAAATAGTTCTCACAGAGCTTTTCAGTATGGACTAAGCCATCTGTAAGCCAAATTTTCTTCTGATTTCAAAGAGTATTAGAGTCCTGCTTACCCCATTATTTACCCTTAATACCCTTATATTTTATCAGACCTTCTTTACAAATTTGTATCTGAGGAATCTTGGGAAATTTCCCTGAGGAAAACAAGCTACTAAGATACAGAATATGGTTTTCCAAATGACCAATGGCCATTGACTATGCTACAAATAGGAACATGGAAAACCTTTCTGTGGCGCTTATTTTGTTTTCCTAAAACTAAAGCATATGTATTCTTTCTCCTCTTTATTTAAACACTCAACACTTAAAAGAAAAAAAAAATCCTAAAATTTAATTTTTTATAATAATACTCAATACTATTTAATTTTTTAAATTATCAAAGGTGACTGTTCTCTCCTTGTTCTGGTGCTTATTTCTTCTTTAGCTACTCTAATTGTAATTTCTTTTGTATTTTTTAAACAATTCAGTTAGCAGAGTTAGTTTAGCAATATTTCTCACTGTTCAGCTTACTTCTGAGGATATTGGTGACAGGAAGGCAAAGGTAGTGACAGACTTGCAGTATGTAGGTAAAATGTGTGGAACTTGATGAGAGATTAGATGAGGTAGGGGTGTTACAGAGAAAGGCCATTAGTGAGAAAGAGGGATTAGCTGAGAATTAATCTTAATGGTGGGAAAATAAGGAGATGGCAATTCCAGAAACCATAGAGAGCAAAATAATAGTAATAACAGTAATAAAATTAATAATCACAACTACAAGTAATTGAGCACTTACAGAGAGCTAACTACTAAGCTAAGTGTCTTATATGCAATATCCACTGCACACTTCCAGACACCTTATTACATACTTATTATTTCCCCCTGTTTAATAGGCAAAGAAATGACTATTTGGGAAGTTTAAATAATTTGTCCAAAGAATGAAATTCAAATCTTTATGTTTTTCTAAATCCAGCTGCTTAGAAACTGAGCAGTTGCCCAGTGTACAGCTGTTGGCAGTATCTCTCAGTGTCAGGCTATCTTCCCTGACCACCTCAGACCATTTTCCAACACTTTTGCATGCTTCTTAGGTCTCAGCGACACTAATTCTCACTTTGTTAGCATATTAGTTGTGTTTTTAAGTTTTAAATTTCAGAGCACTTTTTTATGCTGGAAAGCCTGCCTCTGTGCTGGACGTACAGCAGCTCTCAGCTGCTGCAGCCAATTAACAGCAGTGGGCACCAGGCAGGCTCTTCATATGGTTACTAAGGGATCTTAAGGCTGCAATATCTTTTCTCTGGCAGATACTGAAATCAGTATCCAGAGGAGGAAACTGGGGAGAAAGTGTGAGGGAAAAATCCTGAACTGAGTTGGAGGATACTTTTACTATACTTGTTTGCATCCCTTCTACTGTCATCCCTCTTTGCTTGAAGCATTTAGTGCCTAGCTTATTAACCAAATTCCATTTTTTCATCTCTAGAAGAAAAATCCCTTCTGATGTGACAACTTGAGTTGACTTGTTCCATTCCATGAAAGATGGGATTAGATTTCCAATTCTCCAGAGCTAGAACTCTTGTCATTTGTTGATGAGCAATCCATATAAACAAGCTCAAATGTTTAAAAGAAAGAAAGGAAGAAAGAGATAAAAGAGAGAGAAAGAGAGAGAGAAAGAGGAAAGAAAGAAAGAAAGAAAGAAAGAAAGAAAGAAAGAAAGAGAGAGAGAGAGAGAGAGAGAAATAGAGAAAGAAAACGATAAAGAGAGAAAGAGATAAAGGGAGGAAGGGACAAAGGAAGGAAAGAAGGAAGAGAGAGAGGGAGGAAAGAAAAAAGGAAGGAAAGAAGGAAGGAAGGAAGGAAGGAAGGAAGGAAGGAAGGAAGGAAGGAAGGAAGGAAGGAAGGCAAGAAGAGAAATAATTGAGATGGAAAAGAGGTTTATGGGAGGTTTTTTAAAGTTTACATAGGTAAGATCTAGTCTTTTGTTAAAGGAAAATTGGTAAAAATATGAGTGAAAGTTCACTGAAGGAAGAATGGGCATTAAATTTTTAAATAGTTGACAATTTTAGAAATGCATTTTTATCAACACATTTATTATAACATAATTTCATTAACACGAAGTTATATAAATGTCCCAAGGAGTTTGCTATGAAGAAAGTTATGGCCATTTGAATCATAAATTCAATCTTTTACTAGGAAAGGAAATGAGAAATTAGTTTGACTTCAATTCATGAATCTCTTCAACAATATTTATAAGAGGTTATCCTGCTCCACACTCTCACACACACAGATCTATTAAGAATCATTACACAAGGCATTATAAGGAGAGGAATCATTATAATAATGATCTTCATATAAAAATAATAGATAAGTTGTTCAAATATTGATGTGACAAGTGCTCTAATCATCACGCCTTGAGGAGGATACTATTATTCTCTTCATTTATAGATGAGGAAAGTAAGGTTCACAAGGGTACCTAACATCACACAACTCACAAATTAACAAATCTGCTTGATTTTAAAATCTAATCTACCCAATGTTAAAGCTATTGCTATCAGATATATCAGACTATCCCAGGTGTCAAAATTAATTTTCAATGCTTGAAGGGTTTTAAATGTTTTCTTTTCTCATGGAAAGAGTTTGAAATCAGCCTAGATCTGCTCAAATTCCTAAAGTTTACAGAGTGCCCTAAATCAAAATGTCTTAGTATCTGTAATGTTTATGCAAATAACTACACATCATTTACCTACCAACTTTCAATATTGTTTGGTACCCAGGTCTCTAGTTGTCTAGGAAATTGCTATGAAGAATAAAAGAAGAATCTCAGTAAGATGATGAGAAAATAAAGCTGATTAGAGCGGCAAAGCTCTCATTCACCACTTATAGCAACAGACACTCATTTTTTACTCTATGTGCATGACTGGGAGTGTGGATTTGGAAGGAGGGCTCAGGTTTAATGGATTCACAGAGTGATAATTCAGTGAGTTTTATGTGAGTATATGTGGATTTTGTATGGTTAGGTGGAGAAATGTAATATACTAGTATGATTATATTCACAGTTAACTTTTTTCTAGTATGCTCTAGATTTTCCCATTCCTTCTATGGCCTGGGTAAACATTGCCAATTGTTTAAAAAGAAATGTCAATATGTTCCATGGTAAATTAATTTATATGTTAAGTTCTTAATTATTTTAGAATTGTTTTGCATTTTAAAACAATTTGGCATGTCTAAAATCCATCTAGGTTTTGACCTTCAGATACAGTGTTTGAGGATTACCACTTGTAGTATAACTTACTAGATTTCTTTTAGAGGATCATAATATAGGCTGTAACATTTCTGTTGACTTTGCTCTAAAATCTTATTAGCATGAAAATAACAAAATGACCACTTACAATAGGCACTCCCTTTCTGTGCTGAGCTCCTAAAACAACCTTCTCTGCCGGAGCCAGCCGGACGGAGTCGAACAGTCCTGAGTGGGGGAGCTAGGGTTAGGAAAAAAAGACAGAGAAGAGAGAAAGATCTCGGGAGGGCATACAGTCAAAGCTGCAGCCTCGAGTTTATTTAGCACCGTATACTTATACGGCTTGAGTACGTGACAAACTGCTCATAACAAAGTAACAAGCTGCTCAAAACAAAACCACAAGTATCCAGAAACAATAGCTGCGATTAACATGAATTAACATAAGGCCGAGAGAAAAACTCCTCCCTTGGAATTTCAGGAACTGATGCTTCTCCTCCCTTCAGGGTTCCAGGAACTGATATTTCCTTACAAAGGGCTCCCAACATCTCCGGCTCCCAACACTTCTCTTTCTGTAATAAGCTATTTGAGCTCACTTCATTTTGCTTTATTTATTTATTTATTTATTTATTTTTGTCACCATTGTTGCTATCTTGGCGTACTATAATGGAATGATATTGAATCAGACAAGTTATAATTTTTATTGCAAGCATATCTCAAGGCAAATATGTAAGCTGAACTTGATATAGGAAATGAAGCTATAGGGAACATGCCTTTGTTCTAGGTTATAAAATGCCCTGCTATTCTGAATTGAAGAATGTTGAAAATAAACTGCCTTTTTTTCTGGCATCAAGAACTTCACATAAGTGATATATTAAGATATTTCTTTTAAAAATTCATTGCATACGAAACAGTTTCACCAACTAAATTCTGCATTATAATTCTATATTCAAGTTGTAAAGATAATATTAAGGTGATGCTGTGTTATAAAAACTTGATTATGTGAAAGATCCCAACATTTGATTTCATTGTCTTTTCATGGAAAGCGAAGAGAGAGTATTAATTTATTTCAGAGTATTTTACTGGTATGACTATTTGAGCAAGCCAGTTAGGTATTTAAACATAGGCTTAAAAAATGTTCACCCCTAGACTCTGATCTTAGTACCACCAAATTGAAGCTTAACAATTTTAATCAAGAGTGATTGCCAGGTCAAATATATGATGACAGAAGGAAATTTAACTTCGGCTTGTGTTCAGTTTATTTTTTAATTGTACACTTGTAACCTATATAATTTTATTAACCATTGCCACCTCAATAAATTTAATTTTAAAAGGAATGATTACCAGAACCATTTAAGCAGCAAGTGGCTAATCTTATTCTGAGAGGGTTTCTGCTGAACCCTAACATGGCCTTCTCCAGCGGTAGACCTCAGGTTCTAGAAGACGCAAACTCCGTGCACTTCCCTAGCCTAGGCCCTTGTATTAATAGAAATTGAAGGAATGAGGCCTGTTATAACCCATATAGATATGTTTCATTTCTTTCATATGTTACCACTTTAGAGCATCCTCCGCTAAATATTAGGAAATACGTTAAACTGTTAATGTTTGAATACAATTTTAATCCTACAACTTGAAACAGCAATAAAAGAGAGGTAAATTGTTCTTATGAATTAAAATTCTCATTGCTATACTATGACCAAGGTAATTATGGTATTTCCTAGGAGCAAATGCCCTGTCACTCTGGTATTTAGTTATATCCTAGGTACATGTAGCCCACTTATATTTCAGATTTTGCTATCTATTCTTCATTTATACTGCCACTTTATCTTTTATAAATGATAGAATTACTTCAGTAGTTGTAGAATATTCCATAAAATTCTTTCCTTCAAATAGTAATTTTTAAATGCATTATTTCATGCAGTAAAAGTATACAGTGAAAGTGAATTATCATGGTAGTTTCCATAAAGTAAATGATATACATCAACAACATAAAACTCAATAAAATGCAGATTAAATATTGCTCAAAGTAGTCTATGGCCATGTCACTCTGAATATGCCTGATCCTGTCTGATCTTGGAAGCTAAGCAGGGTCGGCCCTGGTTAGTACTTGGATGGGAGACCACCTAGGAAGACCAGGTGCCAAGTATCTAACTTTGAACGGTATGCTAAAGACACATATTTGTTTTAAATGTCATTCTTTGGAGTTGGGCACCCACACAAAATCAGTGAGATCCAGTGGAATGGTACTTGGTTCTCTATGTCAGACAGCATAGACTGGTTCAGAAAACTCAAGGGTAAGGAAACTGACTACTTATTTAGAGATAACCTGGAAAAAGTAGATATCATCTAACTCAAAGATTAATTTGAAAATTCTGGAACATTATTCTGTAAAAGAGAAGGCCGAAACATATTTAGCTTTCCAGAAGCATGAAATTTATTTCATTTGAATACAAATAAATGCTTCTCTCTCCCTCTCTCCCTCTCGCTCTGTCTTTTCTGTCTCTCTCCCTGCCCCGCCCCGCCCTCTCTCTCTGTTTCTCTTCCTCCTCTCTCTCCCCATCTTGCTCTCTCACACACACTGACACACAGACACATAAAACAAATAATATAGCAAAAGAAATATAGAAATTAGAGTCAGCATCTTGAAGTAGAAATAATATGGCCTTTGAAGCCAGTCAGATCTACATTTGAATTCCATCTCTATCCCTCAGTGACTGTGCCACACTGAGCAAGTCCTTTATTCTCTCACCTTAAGTTTCCTCACCTGTAAAATGTGTAAAATATATGAACATGAGGCATTGCTGTGAATAATATACGTCAACTGCCTGGCATTGTGTAGTAGCCACTCAATAAGTAATGACTATTATAAATACTATTTTTTTAAGTATACACTTGACCTCAAAACATGTTGCTTATGGAAAATATAATTATTTTGTGAAAATATTTAAGCCTTGCTACCTAAAGGAACATGGGCTTAAGGCTTATAGCATACTGAAATTTTTTAAAAAATTAAACAGTTTTATGATTATCTAGCAATCTAATTTAGTCTTTGCTTTGATGGGATTGCTAGATTTCATTTATTTATATATGCATTTATTTATTGATTTTGCAATGAAGATTTACAAAAAAAAAATTACCTTACCACTAAAAATTTCCACCTTTCCTTTACTAATGATTTTATCTTCTCATGATCCATATAATTGTCATACATCCAAATAGCAATTCTCCTTACATATTACATCTTAATATTAATAAATAACAAATAAGAAAAGCAGTTTGACATTTGTATTTAGATATATTGTTCTTTGCTTACTTTAACTTTATTTCTACTTAAAATATTCATTATTCTTTCTTTTGTCTCTCATCTCTCCTAATAATCCAGGTCTCTCCAGGACCTTTCCAAACAGACAGACATCCCTTATGGCACGGTCCTGGACTCTGCAGTGTACGAGCATGTTCGCATGAAGGGAATGAACCCTTTTGAGAGGGATAGCATGTATTCCCAAATGTGGCGGATGATCAACCGAAGCAATGGGTCAGAGAATAACGTTCTGGAGTCTCAAGCAGCCATTCAAAAGGTACCAGCTAGAGTTCTTCATTCATAGCCTACCATTTGGTCTTCCCTGTTGAAATTGCTAAGTTGAGATTGGTTAATTGTTTTCAATGTTAACTTTGACAGAGTTTTCAGTTCAATTATATCTTCCATTGGTTATGATTAAAGAAGATTTTGAGTTGACTCAGTGTTCCAAATGAGGGAATCAGAGCCCTCTATGGTGTCTCTAAAGGGTCTGTTTCCAATGTAATTCCAAAGCTAGAAGACACGAGCTGGTATTTTGTTCAGAACAGGGTCAGAGACTTATACACATGAAGACTAAAAAGGTTTTTACAACTCCAAATATCATTCCAAATATCATTCAGGTTATCCAATTCTTTCAAATGATTCAGGATATTTTCTACACTATATTTGTTTTTAGATGAAAACCTTATATTTACTTACCATTATGTAAAGCTATCTGTGAGTAAAAGTTCATCTTGTCAACAAAGTTTCTGCAAATGACTGTTTCTATTTCCAAAAGTAAAAATTGTTATATCTTATCTTTATATAATCATAATTCAGAAGTTATTTTACAAAAAAAAAGAAGAGAGTGGCTTAGAAAGCAGTTCTTTGTGCAAAGAACAGGAAGCTAGTTTTTATTCTGGTCTATAGTTTATACAAATGTATACAGAAGTAATTCTTTCTCAGGTCCTGTCAACTTCCACATAAGAACTGTATGATTTTGGTTTGAAATTATTTTAGTGGCTAACACAGTGAAAATCACAATGGCTGATATTCAATAAATAATTATAGGATGAATGACTGAATGAATGAATTAATGTTATTAACAGCCGCAACGGTAGTATACGCTTTTTTCTCTGTAACCTTCCATAGTAGAACAATTTGGATCTCAAAACTGAGTTCCTTGTTCAAAATTAGACTCAATAATACCATGTTGGAGAATGTTTTGATGACTATAAAAATTATTCTGTGACAGGTTCAAGCATCATTCTATGCCTTTTCAAACATATGATGTTCTTTATCTGCTACTGCTATTTCTATGGCCCCCTAGAGTCAGCTAGTAATTTTTGCAGTCACTACATTGATACTATTACTTAAAAAAACTGATGATGCTCACATAAAGTCCTCTCCAAGTACTAATAATGCCTTTAAGGAAGTAAATGTCCTTAAAAAATTAGAAATGGCCTCTAACTCCTTAACCCTTATTGTATTTATTCCAGTTTCCCAGGGCCCAGGTATTAATCCTTAAATGTTTCCTTATTGTTTTTCTCAAGAGGCCTATTGGCTCCTGGAAGTTTAATATGGTGTCCTTAAGTTAGTGGGAGTTGGAGGAAGGTGGGGGAAAGTGGGTGGGTAAATGTGCATATATGTCGTCTGGGGCATAAGGGAGAGTAGGCATTTTAGTGTTTAGTAGTTTCTTGTAGTATGTGAATGAATATAAGCTTCCGAATAAGTATACTAAATGGTTTTTGGAAGAGTTGTTTTTTTCTTCATATTGTCCACTGTTAAAAATAATTTTGTTTTCTTGAAGATGAGTATAAATTGAAATTCATCATTTACATTTCCATTCCATTCTAGAAGCCAAAGCTCCCATGTTTTACAATCTTTTTCTATGCCATATTACTCTAAAGAAATTTTTTTTTCTCTGCAGACAGATTTCCAATCAAAAAATTTTTTAAAAACTGACATATTTACTCATTTATTATTTACTTATTCATCCAGTATTTGCTAAGTACCATTTTTATACCAGCACTGATCTAGGAATTGGAGATAAACTTAACCACAGAGAAATGATCATTGGATTCATGAAACACAGAGTCTGGTGAGAGAGAAAGAAAAGGGAAGTAAAATATATAATCAAACAAAATGAGTTAAATTTGATAAATGCCATGAAATAAACATATAGAGTGCTATTGTAGAAATTAAAGAAGGAATGAATCTACTTGAGGTACAGTTATCACATAAGGTTCCCTAAGAAGATAAAAAGAGTGGAAATAGTGAGACTATAAGAGGCTCCTAACTTTCTGAAGTACCCAGTAAAGTAGATACATGTAAACATGGCCTTGTTTTATTTTTATGTTCTTATACACACACATAACCCATGTCCCTTACATTCTTTGTATTAGTACAAACTGGGTATACCTCTTATATCCTTGTATTTCCAGAATAATATATAAATCATAAAGATATAGGATATCAATTGCTACTTAAAATCTTCAGTAGTCATATATGTGTTAAGATATAGATGTATGTCTTCTAAGGTCTTCAGCATTAAGAAAATCTCTCCTTTCCCAAGTACATATGTACAGTTTTCTACATTTTCTGAGTTTTTTTTTTTACTTTTATGTTTTTTAACCATATGGAATTTAATTTTATATTTGTGTATATGTAAAAATAAATTTTAAATATTCACAGAGAATATTTCAATATGAAATTTCATGAAATAAAGGTGACTTTGACTAGACCGTTGATAATTTTGTGGCATGTTTTGAGAAATTTTGTTCATTATTCTTTAAGCTTTACTGTTTCTTCTTTTCTTTAAATATGCAGCCATTTCATCGCCCTTCAATTTGGACTAATATTTCTTATGTTGTTAAATGTCATACTTTAAAAAAAAAATCAGTTACGAAGAATAGAAAGAACTCTGATTATAGAGACAAACTATCTGGTTTTCTTTCCTGGTTCTTCCAGTTCGTAGCTGTATAACTTTGAGCAAGTCACTTGGCTTCTCGAAGGCTCACTTTACCCATCTGTAAAGTGATCACAGTGTGGGGATCAAAAGCCTGGGCTTGGTAGGCACATCAACTGGTGTTTGAATTCTGCTCATTTTTTTTGTTGTTATTGTTTAAAAAAAATGTGTAAATGTGACTAGCTAGTTACTTCAAATCTCTGGGCTCCAGGATTTTCATCACGATAGTAAGGAATTTCTACCTCCTAGGGTTTTTGTCATTACTTTAAAAAAAATAATATATGTAAAAGCTTCAATAAATAGTATGATTAGAGCTATCAGCTCATAAGTCTAAAAATTACCTGAGAAAATGCATATATGAGGGATTTGTAACTACAAAGCATTATTATTTAATATTTCCTAAGTTAACTTAAACTTGTGACATAAAAAAAAGATAATGCAATAAAAGAACCAGAGAACGATTTCTATTTCCTGATAGTCTGCTGATAAAGAGGACTTATGAGTTTTTGAGTATTTATTACACCACATTTGCTCAGTAAATTTATTGATTTACTAGAGGGATAGTGAAGAATATCCTTAAGAATTCATAATGGGAAATACCAAAGTGAAATTTGCTTATACTATATATTTCTTTCAACCAAAATCACAGACGAGTGAAAATGGATTACACAGAGAATAGGTAGTAATAGCAAAGTGTATTTTGGTTCAGTTTGCAAGATCTTGGCCAGTTTCTATTAAAACAAAACCAACCAACCAACAAACAATAACCTCACCTAGTAAAGCTCACCGGGAATTCATGAGACTAAGAACACTTGAAATGTGGTTGTGGCTTCTTCCGTGAGTAAGTAGTATTGCACATATCACACAGAAGCTTCCTATTCTCTGTCACTGATTTCCTCAGAGGTCAATATTCCACAAAAGGCCAAATTTCTTCTGCAGTATCTTTGACAAAAAGATATATATATATATAGTAACTGCCTTACAGGAAAGCCTGCCTATCGTGAAAAACAATCCTCACAATCTAATTATAACTTAAAATAGGTCCAATTAATGTCACAGGTTGTTCTTGTTCTTAATTTTGCTACTAGTTTCATTAAGTTTCTTTTTCTTGAAGGTAGATCCTGATGCCTTCTAACATCTTCATTCTGCTCTTACCAAAGAAACCTGTATAAATGAGAATTAAGTCAATGAGTTCTGATCTACTATTCTCGGGAAACATTCACCTATACCAAAAGCAGCCTATTTAAACTAGAACAAATTTATTTTTGTTTTCCTCTTCCAAAGACTTTTTGCATAACTAGAAAAAGCATGATTTGAAAAATATAACTGAATTTTTAAATGTATTTATCCACCACTTATTTATAGAGCACCCACTATGTATCAACTGGTATTTTAGTCACTGGAGTGAACAGAAATGAAAACAAAATGCCTTCATCAAGTTTATATTCTAGTGGAGGAAGCAGATAATAAGCAAGATAAATAAAATATGTCGTACTTCAGTAGTGATAAGTATTAAGGAGAAAAATAGAGTAGGTCAGGGAGAGGAGGACATGGAGAAGATAAACTACTTTGTTACATCAGATGACCAGGAAAGTCTTCACTAAGAAAGTGATACCGGAATAAAGACTTGAAGCAGATGGAGGAAGAAAGATGAGGAAGTGGGAGAGAGGGAAAGAGAAGGAGATGTATATATCTGCGTGAAGTGTTTCCAGACAGAGGGGTCAGCCAATGCAAAGGCTGTAAGTGAGTACATGTCTGGATATTCTAAGGCTATGAGAGGCCAGTGTAGCTCCAGAAATAAAGGATAATATCAGAAGTGTAACAGATCACAGAGGCAGAGGGCCAAGTGGTAGGAAGAAGGCAAATCATATAGGGTCTCATTACTCACAGCATAGCCTGTGAGCTAACAGCATCAGCATCACCTGAGAGCTTGTTAGAAATGCAGACTCTTAGGCCCACCTCAACTCTTCTGAATGCGAATTTCATTCTAACAAGATTCTCAGGTGATTCATATGCATAATAAAGTCTGAGAAGTGCTAACACAGCGCTGTATGGATTTTTTACATGGGCTTTTACTCTGTGTAGGATTTACTCTGTGTCAGATATGAAACACTGAAGGTGACAATGTGGAAGCTGGAAACCAGTTAGGAGGCCATGATGGTGACTCAACAACATTCTAAATTACACCATCAAAAATCGATTTTTGTTAAAACCCAAATATATTTTAGAAGACTATAACTTTAAGCTGTTATTAGCATTAGCACAATGATGGAAATTTAGTCTATCAGATTATTTTAGGAGGAACTGGGACATGAGACAGGTAATTTCTGAGAACAGATAAATTCTAGGTTGCAGGTGAGGATCTGACTAGGAATAAAGGATCTGTGCATAGCACTGATATAGAAATGTCTCTGGTTATTAAGAGGGCAATATTCATTTCCTGATAACCTATTATAACTCAGATAGTGAAGAACAAATTATTGCAGAACCTCAGCAATAAAGACTACTAGGGAAAAAAAGAAATTCAAGATTGATAGTATTAGAAATCCTGTCCTAGTCAGAGGATCCCAGTGGTAAGTATATAATACTTCAGACTATATCATTCGATGGGGTGTAAACTCTAAGGGATAACATGGCAACCCAAAAGTGGGTGGTGATGCTGGCAGCAGCAGTATTGGATTAGAAAGATAGCATCAATAACAGTTAAATAGACTTAGTCTACTTAAGTCTGAGAGCAGTATGGGGAAAGGGGAACTGACAAGGTTTAGGTGGGGCATCAAGGCTCCTGCCAAGAGCTGGTTTTCAGGGCTCAGCTCTAATCCTAGCTGGAAAACTGGAGGACTGAAATGAAAGCCAAGATGAAAGACCGGTTATATTAAATTGACCCAAATCAAGGATTTTTGGAGAACTGTGGTGGAAAGGCAAATTTCAGACTCTATGCGATTTTGAGGTGAGTGTACTCATTTTATTCTTCTCTGGCTGAAAAACTGGGTGGACTGAACTTATTTATTAAGCACATATTCAGGGAGCAGCTATTATTTACAAGGCACTGTTATAGGCTTTGGGAGCTATAATACAACAAGCAAAGTCCTTGCTCAAATGGATTATATTGTAGCGGAGAGAAAACAAGCACATAAATGTGTACTATAAAGGAAAAATGGAAGGGTAAGAATGAAAGGGAGCAGAAGCAGAAACCGACCATCATATATTGAGTGGTCTCAGAAGGCATCTCTGAGAAAGTAACATTTGAATAGAGACTTGAAAGAGGACAAGGTATGAGCCATAAAGATGGTATGAAGAGAGAAAGGACAGGAAGTGCTTCAGGCAGAAGGAACACTCACTGCAAAATTTCTAGGGCAGAAACTAGCTTAGTCTAATGAAGAGGACTATCAAGAAGACCAATGGTGCTGAAGCAGGTGCACAGAAGGAGTTTTGGGGATTGTGGGACAGAGGGGTAAAATATCAAAGTGGGAGTTAGGCAGGATGGAGGCTGTTAAAAATGTTGATGCTTGGATCCCACTAAGGTTCCAGTTGTATCTTATTTGGGGAATGGAAAGCACCTGAAGATCTTAAAACCTTCAGGCAATTCTCATTCATTAGAGGTTCAACATCACTGGTATATTTTGTGAGACATTTAAATGACTTTGACTTTTATTTTGAGATGGGAAACTAAGGGGAGAGTTGTGAGTAGAGGAGTGACATGATCTGACTTACCTTTTAAAGGTCCACTCTTGGTGCTATATGGAAAAGGAGAGGACACGGGGGAGGGAGTGTCAAGGCTGGAAGCAGACCAGTGAGGAGGCCACTGCAATACTCTGAGATACAATGATGGATGGACCAGAGTGGTTATGATAGATTGGTGAGAAGTAATTGAATTTGAATATATTTTGAAGGTAGCTCTGACAAGATTTTCTAAAATATTGAATGTGGGGTATGGAAAAGAGGAGTTAAAGGTGAGTCCAATGTCTTTGTCCAAAGTAGTTGGAAGAATGAAATTGCCTTTTTTTTTTTTGAGATTGAGAAAACTATGGGAAGAGCAGCTTTGAGAAGCCAAATGAGAAATTGTCTTTGATATGATAATTTATGTGAAATGCTTATTAGTTATCTAGATAAAGATGCCCAAGAAATCTGCTGCACATACGAGTTGGGTGTTCAGGAGAAAGTTCTAGCTGGAGATAAATATTTGGAGAATATTAGCATAGAGTTTGTATTTAAAGTAATAAGACTCAATGATAACACCAAGGACGTGTGTGTTATCTATAGAAGAAAGATACCTGAAGAGTAATCCCTGGGACAATTTAGTCTTTAGAGAAGAGAGAGATAAAAGGAGTATAAAAGAGTCAGGAAAGATCAGCCAGTGATGCAGTACAAAAACTGTTTAAAGCCAAATTTTAAAAAGTGTTTCAAGAAATTTCAAATTATCAACTGTCTGTCAAATGATGCTCGTGGATCAAGTATAATGAAGACTGAGAATTAATGATTTATTGGCAACCAGCAGATCTTGACAAGAGCATATCTGGTAGAGGGAAAGGAAAAAAAAAATTAAAATTACACTGGAAAGAAAAAATAATGAGAAGGGATGCAGTGGAGATTATGAGAATAGGTACATTTCATAGGAGGTTTGCTAAAAAGAAATGTTGAATGATGGAAGGGGTTCCTGGAATGGAATGTGAGGTTTGGAAAAAAATTTTTTATGAAATAAGTATACGATATCTGTATAATGATGGATGATACAGTAAGGAAAACTCATGATGCAGGAGAGTGACAGGAGACCTGTCCTTGAGTAGATGATAAGTAATAGGCTCCAGTGCACAAGTGGAGGGTTTAAACTTAGGAGCACAACCTATCCACAACAATGTTACCAAAAAAAAGAAAAAAAACAAGTTTGACTGCTTGCTGCTCAAAAGCCAATACTTGAGAGGCAAGTGTTGAGTGAAAAGGAAAACTTGCTTTATTCAGGAAGCCGCCAGCCTGAGAAGACAGTGCACTAATGTCCAAAGGCCACCTTTTAAGTTCTGGACCAAGCAGAGGAGTTTTAAAGGGAGAAGGGGAAGGAGGAGTTCCAGGGAACTGAGTCACAGATTATGCTCTTTCACCCCAGACTCCTGGACTCCAGCAGCTGTTTGTAGCTACCCTGGAGACAGTCCTTCCTTCTGCAAAACAAACTCATAAATTATCCTCTATACCCTGAAGTTATCTCTTCCTGCTGGACAAAGAAGTAGCACATCAGCAACACAAAATTACACTGTGAGAACAAAAGGAGTTGAGCAAAAAGAGTGGGTAACATGTGAACAAAGGCCTAATTGAGAATTAAATTATTTAATGATAGCTACCAAAAATACTAAGGGTATTAAAATTACAAGGGTTTAGCTACAGTAAGAGGAAAAAAGATAGAGCATGCGGGCAGACATGCAGATAGGTTGGAAGGTAAAGTGGTGAGAACAAATGAAAATTCGTTTTAGATTGCTTGTATTTACTAAAAGAAACAGGAAGCAAGACCGTTACCAAAGTGTAAGCAGCAGAATAGAAACTGTGGGAATTTAAAGAGAAGATAGGAATTGTTGCTATGGAGAATGCGAAGGACAGTAGACTAGTGAAAAGTAATGGGATTCCTAAAAAAGACTAAAGGCCTTTTTGCAGTTATAGTCATGACTGTAAATTGGGACCAACCAGCATAATCGTGGGTTTTTCTCTAGCCATCTTTAGCTGCCTTGATGTAAATATGGAGTTGACAGAGAGTCTGAGTTGGTGGTGGTTAGATAAGCATGGTAGAAAAGAATGGAGTGAGGGCGTCGAAAATGTATGCAAATAAATTATCATTATTATGAATTATGAAATCTGAGCTGTATAAGAAGAAAGTGATGGCACAAAGGAGATTGAGGATACCAAAAGGATGGCACGAACAATGGACTGTAGGTCTAGATGGAACTGAAAAATTATTGGAGTCAGTGAACCAGAGGGCAAGGACAGGACTGGAAATAATATGAAGTTGGTTCTGCGATGGCACATTTGAAATTGAGATGATAAAGAGAGTGCTGGTATTAGAAGTGATATGACATGGGAGTGGGTGGCTGAGGTAGGAGAAAAGACACAATCATTAGAGAAGAGGGAACCAAGAGACTGAGAAGCCCAGTATTAAAATGAGATATCTATATGAATAATCAAATCACCAAAAATAACCACAGACAGCAAAATGACAAAATCTTCAAACAATGTTGGAGGAGTGACAAAGTCAGCAGATGAGTGCACTAAGAACAAGTAGCGGGTAGTATAGTAATAACATGACCTTCAAAGATAGAAGACTTTAGAGACAAGGGTCTATAAGTGGTTCAGGGGGAAAGGAGAACAACTACTCCCTTATTCAGCCCAGTGGTATGAATCTTGTAGAAGAGAAAAGTAGCTACCACTTCAGAAGACCATAGGTAATGTGATACTGGCAGAGGAGAAGCAGGCTTTACTTAGCAAATGAAGGTAAAAGGAAATTTTTAAAAACAGACTGAAAAATATATGCCAGGGTGCCTTATGTCCTGGTCCAGGACAGTCTCAATTTTGCCAGGTGTCTCACTGTTATTTTTAACAGCATCCCTGCAATATTGCGACTTGTAATAAGAAATATTTATTTGGTCTTCCTCCAGTTTTTGGCCCAGAGTTCCTAAAACCTTTGGAATTTCCTAAGTGAGGAGAGCAACAAAAGTTTTTTTTTTTTTTTTTTTTATGTTAATGAGTAACTTTTGGACTGGTTGCCAGGGAAAACAGCCTAGTAATTAGAAGGTTAACACTTTCAACCCCATCCCCAAGCTCAGGGAGGGGAGAGGGGCAAGAGATTGAGTTCAATCACCAGTGGCCAATGATTTAGTCAATCGCTCATTTGAATGGAGCCTTCATAAAACCCCAAAGGAAAGAGTTCTGCGAGCTCCCACAGTGATAAACACATGTAGATTCAGGGACAAGCAGCAAACTCTGAGCAAGCATGAAAGCTCCATGCCCTTTCCCCATACCTTGTCCTATGAATCTCTTCTATTTTGCTGTTTCTGAGTTACATCCTTTTATAATAAACCAGTAATCCAGTAAGTAAACTGTTTCTATAACGTCTGTAAACTACTCTAGCAAATTCATCAAACCCATGGAGAAAGTTGTTGGAACCTTCAATTTATAGCCAGTTAGTCTGTCAGAAGCACAGGTAACAACCTGGATTTACAACTGGCTTTGAAGTGGGAGAGGGGGCAGTCTTGCAGGACTGAATCCTTAACCTATGGAATCTGTTGCTATCTCTTGTAGATAGTGTTGAAAATGAGTTGAATTGTAGAACACCCAGATGATGTCTGGGAATTGTTGGTCCCCCCACGTGTCAGAATTGGTCCTAGAATCTTTTACCTCCTATTACTGTCGAGATTATTCACAGCACAACAATAAATTGTATCATGTCTCTAGATATAGGGGTCATGGTGATGAGTTCCATTGACCAGAGTCTAGGGAGTTGAAGCGGAATGGGAAAATTGGTGACAACCAAGGTATGAGCAGGTCCATATCAATAAGAAATGAGGAGTGACCTGGAAGTTTTGGGTTTTTTATGACAGGCATTCAGGGATCTAGACCCAATATGAGCTTTAGGCTCTAGGCAAATTGTGTTGGTACGTTGGTGAGTGTAGGGTGGCAGGAGGGGTGAGCATATTCACAGGAGCATACTGACAACGGCAGGGTGGAGGCCTGCCTAAGAGCATTCTTACCAGCAGCTGAGAGATTTGAAGGTGTTGCTTTCCACAGCTTAGGATGAAGTAAGCGTGAACCAAGTTACATAAAAGAAAATAGGCTGTGAGTAGAAAACAAATTTCAAGTATTACACAGTTTTACATATAGTTATTCCTGGTCTTATGTGCCTCAAACCCATGAACCACATCGACCATATTCTCTTTTCCAGTTTTTCCATTCCTCTACCTTCTAGAGCTCTATGGTATCATTTGACATCGAGTAAAAATGCCAAAGTAGATGACAATTTATGAGCCAGCAACAGAGAGAGGGTAAAAGCTAACCTGAGCTTCAATGACTTGGTAATATACTGACTAGGTGCATAAGTTTAAAATCATGGTAAGGCCCTTATTACAGGAATGTATAATCAGTCCAGACATAACTTAGGTTAAAACAAAATACTTGACAACTTTGGTTCTGTGAAAATGCCAAGACTCCCAGGCTGCTAAACCACTGGGCTTAGAAGTAGCAGTGCATTTACTACATTTGTGCTTTTGCCAAATGATTCCAGCAAATGTATGATTCACTTTAGCACTTCACCTGCATCTGGGATCTCAGATCCCTCTGGCATATTTTTTACTTTTTAGAAATCAGACTTTTTAAGTCTGTGTCAATTATCACACAATGAATATCACTCTTCTTTCTGCACCAGTGGGAGAATGAAAAAACACATATACATCATTTCCAGCAGCCCTGCCAATGCATTTGTGATGCGTGGGATTGGGTGGGTTTTTTTTTAATTATTTTTTACAACTTCGTTTCTAATAATCTTCATGGATGTCTTAAATCAAAATTAGTCTTGATTAGATATTTTCCCAAAGAGGAAAGGAGAAAACTAAAACCATATACTCCTTAGGCAGTCATAAGCAATTTAACTTGAGTTAGACTATGTCAGGTCTTATAGCACATAAAGCAAATTATAAATCAAGAATTTTTTCCTGGATGCCCAGGAAGACATGCACACACACATACACACGTGTGTGTGTATGTGTGTGTGTATTTCTGTAAATTAAAGTGAAACGTATGAAGTAGTGTTGTCTTATGTTTATAAAGATGACACTACTAACCCAGTATTAACAGAGCCTGTATTTTTAAAATTGCTTTTTTTAATATAGTGATTTAATCTATGATGAAAACCAGACCTGCTCCAATTCTTCTTTTAATTAGCTACACTCAGTTTCAATTCATCCATTCACTCATTCTTTTAATCAACAAACTTTTTTTTAATTCAGTGACTGCTAAGTACCAGAAACTGTGTTAGGCACAGAGGATGCAGATATTGATTAGCCTAGTACAGGTGGGGCAGTAAAATGAAGAATAGTAGCTACCCCACAGAAAGATGTACAAGATAATATGAGAAAACAGAAAGAGAACAAGCATAGCCTAGGGGATTAAGCTAGCTCAGATCTCAAAAGCTTCCTAGAGAAACTAATGTTAAATATAGAATAAGTAGGATTTAATTAGGTAAAAGAGAGATAGGAATAAATAGAATAGGGAAGAGACAGCCTAAACTAAAGCATGAAGGTGAGTAGAACACAGCATATGCAGGAAACCAAAAGCAGTTACAGTTTGATATTAAGGTACTTGTATTAGGGTTTTCTAGAGAAATAGGACCAATAAGAGATTATATATATTATATATATACTATATGTAAATTGCATATCCTTTAATTTATAAATATGATAAATATCTATAGCCTATATATTGCATATATACACATACCTATATACAGATACATATATATGTACACATACATACATATATATACATACATGTATAAACAAAAAGAGATTCGTTGTAAGGAGTTGGCTCACATACTTATGGAGGCTAAATTCTACAATCTGAAGTCTATAAGCTGGAGACCCAGGAAAGCCAATGCTATAAATTCCAGTCCTAGCCTGAAGGCTGGAGAACAGGAACACTGATCGTTTAATTTCACTTCAAGGGCAGGAGTAGACTGATGCCCCAACTCAACTAGTCAGACAGAGAGAGAGAGCATTCAGCCTTCATCCACTCTGTTCTATCCCAGCCCTCCATGGATTAGATAATGCCCATCCACACTGGGGAGGGCCGTCTGTTTTCCTCAGTCCACAAATTCAAATGCTAATCTCATCAAACACACTCATAGACACATTCAGAAATAATGTTACCAAATATGTGGGCATCCCATGGCCCAGTCAAGTTGACACATAAAGTTAACCATCACAGGGCTACAATAAAATTAAGGAGATGAGAGATGCACTCTGTGCCTGTGGATCAAAGATTCCTACTGGGCCATATATCATTTGGTTTAGTTCTTACTCTCAAATTTGCTTCCTAAATTTGAAAGTTCTATACATCTTTAAAATTTCCTGTTAGAAAAATGAAAAAAAATAAAAACTGTAATCACACTATAATTTTAAAATTGGCTCACTCAACCCATCCAATTTTACCTTCAGAATTAACCTCCTTGGTACATCTTTATGAGTTTTTTCAGTATTCGATAGGCACGCATATGCAGTCTTTTGTTTGGTTTCCATTTTGACATTTTTTTTAAATAAATTGTTTTTTTGCCTTTGTCTTTTCAATTTCTGTTATAAACAACTTTTTGGGTAACATATATAATATATAAATTATATACATATTATATATATTATATATCTCATATATACATCATTCTGATACCTTTAAAATATTCCATGAATTACTATAATTTGTCAAATCATTGCCCTTGATGAACACTTTGGAATGTTTCATATATTTTCTCCTAAAAGCAGCTATGATATATATATATATATATCCTATATATATCATACATATATAGAGAGAGAGACCTAAAAGTGGAATTCTGGGTTAAAGAGCATGTGCATTTACAAATTTAATAACCACTCTCAATGTAGTCTCTAACAATTTCTACTTCTATCAATACAATAAGAGAGTGCCATATTCCCACTTTCTTTCCTGAAGTTTCCAGAACTGAATGGTATTATCTTTTTTCATTTTTGCCAAAACGATAAATAGAAAGTATCCCATTTTTACTTTTACTTTTACGAATGGTAATAATGTTGGACAATTTTTCAAATATGTATTTTTTTTTGTATTTTGTCTATATATTGCTAAGCAATTTTTTATTGGCTTGTTATTATCACTTTTAACATCTCTTTTAAAAATATTGATAATAGTACTTTGTCCTTTTCATAACTCTACCTCTAACCCTTCAGGCTTTTCTATTCCAGTCCATGTCCACATCTACATTTACACTGTCAGTTAAGCAGATGTACTGGCAAGCAAACACAATTTGGTCAGGTCCTAATGCAAATCTTGGTCAGACCCAAGTGTACATTTCATAAGACAATATATATATATATATATATATATATATATATATATATATATATATATTTTTTTTTTTTTTTTTTGCCAGACAGTACTTTCAAAGAGCAACATTTACTTTGCGAAAAATGGGAAAAGCTAAATGGTTTTGCAAATATGCCTCTGAGCTGTCTGTCCACTGTTTGCATCTTCCTTTTTATCCCTAAGACTATTAATATAAATAAGAATTTTATAAAACTTTTACTAGTTCCCTAGTAAAAGATATATACTGAAAAGGCTCAAAGGTTTTGAAACATTATTCTATGGACATTTCTAATTAAGGTATTGGATTTTCATGCCTATGTATTTATTTCTATTACATTAAGCTATAGACCTTTATAACATATACCTCAAATTTTTATTTTCTTAAGAAAATCTCCTTGCCTTAATAGGAGAATTAGAAGCCTACATAAGTTTTATTGGCATTCCTGTGGGTCCCAGCCCCTGATTGTCCTTTTATATTTCTCAAAGGGCCCTCCCTGGCCTCTTACTCTGATTTATGTGGTCAGTGTTCTGTGATTTTTCTTCTCAATGTCTGAATTCAATTATCCTACTAAAACATAAAAGCCACGATTACTAGTGATCCTTCTGCTTTTACATTTCTTAGATTAATTTCATCTTGGGCACTAAAGCTTCTGATTACAAATTCCTCTTTTCTCGTTAAATATCTATAACTCTATTTTCCTTATTTTGAATCAATATGTTTTGCAAAGTCTTTTGGGGCTCTGCCATCTGGCACTCATTCAGCTTGGGAGATGATAAAATAAATAAAATTTTAATGCCTTTATGGTATTTGGGGGTAATATATATTATAATATAAATCCATACTTATATTTGGTAGATAATAGTCTGCCTTTTCAATTTTCTCTTTATTTCTTCTGTTACACATAATATTATGTACTGGAATCCAAAAGTACAAATAGGTTTTTAAAAACTTCATAACTAAGGATAGAGCTTCTCTTCTTATGTCATAAGGAATTGGTTTGTAATGTAATTGCATATCACATTAATAATTATTATTTTTAACATTCAATGTATATAAATATTTTATTAAAATTAAAATTTTTATTTTTTTTAAATTTTGGTAAAATGCATGATATAAAATTTACTGTCTCATTTTTAATTGTGTTGTTTAGTGGCATTAAGTATGTTCACGTTGTTGTACAACTATCACCAACATTCATCTCCAGAACACTTTTTATCTTGTAAAACTAAAATTCCATACCCGTTAAACATAATTGCCCAATTTACCCTCCCCCAAAGCCCTGGAAACCACAATTCTGATTTCTATCTTTATGAATTTGACTACTTTAAACACCTCATGTAAGTGGAATTATACAGAATTTTTTTTTTTTTGTGAATAGTTTATTTCACTTAACATAATGCCCTCAAAGTTCATCCATGTTATAGAATGTTCTTCCTTTTTAAGGCTAAGTAATATTTTGTTGTATGTATATACTGTATTTTGTTCATTCATTAATCAATAGGTACTTGGGTTGCTTTTACCTTCGGCTATTGTGAATAATGCTGCTACAAATATGTTTGAATTTCTCTTTTCAATTCTTTTAGGTGTATACCCACAAGTAGAATTCCTGGATCATATGGTATACTATTTTTAATTTTTTGAGGAACTGCATACTGTTTTCTATAGCAGCTGCACCATTTAATATTTTCACCTTTCTACATGCTCACCATCACTTATTCTGTTTATTTTTTATAGTAGCCATCCTAATGCCCTGCCAATGTCCCAGCCAGCTATATGACTTAGAACATATAAATTTAAGGTCTACCTTAATATCCATTTTTTAAGAGTTAATATTTTGGCTAACAAACTGGAATCACTATAATTTTCATCATTTACTCCAATAAAAATTAGATTGTTTTGGCCAGTCAGTCCAACCGACAAACAAGGCTCACCTAATAGTGATTCTCAAAGACGAAAGAGACCAATTACCTAACAACCTACTTCCAGCAATAGAGGCAAATCAGAATGGGGAGAGAAGTGTGTATAGTTTAACAAAACAAAGCAAAGTCCCATGCTATTCTGACCCACCCAATTGAGAAGTATTGGTTTTCCTAAACTCCTGGGAATGTTTGTCTCTATTTTCCATTGCTATTCCACAGTTATAGAGCTGAAAGAGAATGTGAAGATCTTCTAGTTTAATCATTATATTGTATAGGCAAGAAAATAACACATAAAAAAGATTATCCAAGTATACACAACTAATTAATGTCAAGATTTACGACTATAACTCACATCTCTTAACTCTTGGTCATTTGCTCTTTCGACCACAATTCTAGAACTTAAGTCTCTAACATCCTCCCTCAGCGAATTAAAATTTACATCACAATTTGTGTGATTCTCAAACTTTAGAAGATACTAAGAAATACCTAAAAAGGCTGCACAAAATGCTTACTCCCAAACTTCAAACCCAGATATTAAGATTTACTGGGTCTGGAGGGGGATTACAAGAATTAAATTTTTCATAAACAATCCAGGTGTTTCTGATGAAGATTGTTCACAGATTGTCTTCTGAGAATCACTCTTCAAGGCATTATTTAAAAACCCTAGTCCTAGACCAGTGATCTCCAAAGTGTTGGCTCTGGACCAGAAGCATCAATACTACCTAGGAACTTGAGAGAAATGCAAATTCTTAGACCCCACTCTAGAACTACAGAATCAGAGACTTCAGGTGGGCCCGGAAGTTCTAGATTAACAAGATCTTCAGGTGATTCTGATGAAAATAAAGTTTGAAAACCAGTGGCCTAGGCTACAGTTAAGTCCATGCAAGCTATTCCATTTTATTGTCTTTCAACCAGAGGCTTTAGGTATCCAGACTTCAGGTACATCTAAGTAATCTAAAATCTTTTTTAACTTTAATTGATACTACCAGGCTTTTTAGTAAATGGACATGATTTTCTTGAATATTTCAACAATAAGGAACAAAACAGTCTCTATCTTTGCTCTTTACATGCAATTAATCAGAAAGTAGAGATTAAGTGAGGGACACATAAAGTGGCAAATGTTGCTTCTCCCCTAGTGACAATGTTTATTTTTTAGGAACAAGACACTTATCTGCTTGCTGCACATCTCTACCTGGATGCCCTGCCAATGTCCCAGCCAGCTATATGTCTAGCACTGAACTAATTATCTCCCTTTACAAGTTGATACTTATCTTTCTGTATTATTTCTGTTAAAAGCACCAATACCCTCCCTGTCATCCAGGCTGGAAATTGAGGACTTTTTTATTACTTCCATCTTTCTTACCAGAGCCAATTAATTGCTTTAACTATCAATCCTTCCTCTGCAGCATCTCTCCCATTTATTCCTTCTTTTCCCTGTCCGATTTGGTAATTCATGTCACTATTACTACCCTTCCTGGACTATGGAAATCGCTAACTCTTTGGCCCCCTCCCGCATGCTAATCTTCTCTCAGAACAGTTCTGATGGCAATCCATTTTTGTTCAAAAGCCTTTAAGTGCTCCACTTTATCTCAAATGCAATTTGTTTATCCTGGCATTCAAAGGTCTCTACAATTTTGCATTACCCTTCCTTTGAGTCTTCATTTATTCATTGATTATTTTCATTCAAAAAATTTTATTAAACACCTATTCTGCGCTAGGCATTTATTTAGGTGTCTTTATTTCCCCTTTCCCATGCTTCATATTCCTATCAAACAAAAGTACTGACTTTCTCTTGCATTCCTTAATATTCTGACATATTTTTTTTTATCTTCCATCATGACTCTCCTTTCACTGCATTTTTTTTCTACCCATTCGCTATTCATTTTCAAGATCTATCTCAGTTGTTACTATGAAGTTGTTCATCATTTCCTTGCCTAAAATATTTTCTCCCTCTGTTAATAATTTAATAATTTATTAATAATATATCCATCTTGATAATTTATCCATCTGCACATATGATTTCTTCTTAATATTATAATTGTTTGTGTCTATCTATCCTTCTGGATCATTTATTACTTAGGTCAGGATCCATACCTGATTCATTAGTTTATCCCTATGTCTCTATAGAAATTCATATATTATAACTGTTCTGTAAATCTTAGTAAATTAAATTAAATAGTTCAGTTTCAAACTTGACTCAGTCTTTCCACTTGAATGACTAAACTCTTCTTTGAAAGCAGTCAGGTTATTCACGAACTCAGATATTCAAATTTCTAAGCCTGGACTCTCATAAAGAGTTCTTAAAGGAACAAGATATTTTTGTATTTTTATTATATTCTGGATGTTACGAGTTATTTGCTCTCTTAAAAAGCTCTCAGTGAAATAATTTGCCTAATAAATAGAATGGGTCTCAACATTTTTCTTCCTAATTTAAATGATTTCAGTGTCATTGTGCTTAAGTGAGACCTAGTACTTTGATCAGAGGAGGTCGACATGTGGAATTTTGTGTATTTAGGTTGGTAAAATGATCAGTTGTATATTCTTGGTTTATATCTTTTGTCTAGAAGGCTGGGAAGCAAGGCAGGAGGGAAAGAGAAGGTTCAGGCTAGGGTTAAGCAAGTACGGCATTGACTTCAGGTGCATAATCAAAGAGGGGGGATCCCCCCCAAAAAAAACCTCAATTATTACTATCTGGAGACATGGCTCTACATGGCATTGGCAGATTCAGTGGTTATTTAAATTTTTGATATTTTGTTTATCATGGATTTTTAATTAATTTTGATTTTTAAAAAATATTGCATTAAAATATTATTTATCTTGATTACTATGTTTAGTGCTCCCTTCAATTTTGTGCCTGAGACAAATACTTTATTCACCTAAAACTAGTCTAGATCCTGAGAAGGACACGGAAAACAAGATAGGAAAGAAAGAAGAAAAATAGAGAAGATGAAAGGCAGGAAGGCAGACAGACACAAAGCCTTTATTGGATACTCTTAATCTTTAAAATATTTGATAACAGATATATAAAAACAAGCTGTGTACAGTATGTATAACTACATACAGATGTAATTATTTCCAGATTACAAACTTCTGCTTATTTTTTCCTTGTTAGAATTAGTTACAAATTTTTGTGCAACACTTTAGAAGAATTATTAATCACTGACAATTTCTAAACAATACTTTCTTAAATTTTAAGAGCCAAGATAACATATTAGATCTAGGCTTATGTTGTTTGGGCTTTAGAGGGAGATGAAATAAGGTTTGTGGATGAGGTTCCCCACTAATCAAACTTTAGGGGCTAGTCATGATCCTGAATAATTACCAGGTAAATATACTTCAATAAATATATGTGTTTTAATGCTCTGAGCTTCAGTTTTTCACCTATAAAAAAAATAAGGGCTGTGTAATGTGAAAATATAAAGTTTATTTTTAAAGAACCTAGGACATTGTCTGGAAAAGAGTACATACTAATTATTGCTTTCCCCTTCCCTGACAATAAGGCCCACCATATGCATTTGTTTGCTGATTCTCACCTAGAATGTTAAGCTTGAATGCTCCATCTGCTCAGCAGCAAGTAAATGTGACAGTTTCTGCCTCAAATTATATCACTGTCATAAATGTATTGCATTTAATACTTTTGTGTATTTAACTCTGCGTATAAAATATCTAGCCTGCAGGAAATTTATGAATTATAGTCAACTGAAATATTGCACTTGAGCTACAAAGCACAAGAAACTTTTATAACCTTTTCATCTCAAAATATCAATATTCTCTTTCACCATGTTAACACATAAAGGATACACACATTTGTGTAATTCTAGCAACAGAAATAGTCTTATCATTTCTCCATTTGGGACTTCTCATTAAATAATTATGCAAATTTAGACAAATTCCTTTTCTACATTAGGAAATCTAATTAAGTTTGTCAATCTAACTGCTTTTGGAAATTGTTCCACGTATTATACATATGATCTAATAATATATGACCTAAGCCTCATTTTTCAACTCTACATTCCTTAGAACTGTCCACAACATTTTGTATATTTTTTGGTAACTACTCTTTGAAAAATCAGGAGTTGTGTCTTGGAATTGCTTTTTTTGTTTTGTTTTTGTGTTTGTCTATACCAACAAGTGCATTTTTTAAGCTGAGTATACTGTGAGAGCCACTGAAAAATCTAATTGGCCAAAAATGTTTACCATTTGATATCCTCTAATCATCATCTGGCTGTTTAATATATATTTTTCAAATTTATTATATCTAACACTCAACAATAGCTACATCTTTCATCTTTTCTTTCTCAGTAGTAAATTTATTTTTTAAGTTTCTCAGACCCAAAGCCTTGAAATCTCTCTTTCTCTCACATCTTGTATCTGATCTGTCAGCAAATGCTTTTTAAAAAAAAAAAAAAATTTTTTTTAAGAAGACATACAGAATCTCACCACCTCCACTGCTCTTATCCTAGTCCAGATTACCATATTTCTTCCCTGGACTCTTATAATAGCCTCCTACCTGATCTTCCTGCTTCTACTCTATTCTACCATAGTCTCATGCATCAGATCATATGATCTGTGCCTTCCCATCTTGTTATTTTCTTGACTTGGTTAATCTGGTTCCTTTGCTATGTCTTGAACATGCCAAGCACACCTCTAATCAAAGCCTTTTCACTGGCCGTTTCCTCTTCCTGAAATGTTCTTCCACCAGAGGCCTCCATGGCTGGTTCCTTCACAGTCTTTTAGTCTTGGCTCAATGTCACTTGCCCGCTGAGACCTTCTTGGATTACCTTATTTTTAAATGCAGTACACCTCATACCTTAGCATTTTATATACTCCTTTTCCACTTTATTTTCACCATGACATATATACCTTTCTAATATGTAATTTACATACCTATTTTATGTATTAACTGTTTTTCTGCACTAAATGTAAGCTGTATGAGGGCAAAATTTTTTTCCTTTTTTGCTCATTAATTTATTCCAAGAACTTAGAATAGTGTTTCAAACACAGATGGTTCTTCATAAATATTTGTTGAATAAATAAATATTTTTTGCCCCCTCAAAAAAACCTGAAATATCATCAAACAAAATTGAATCAGTCAAAAGCAAATAGCCTCTATGATTTCTTTTTTATATAGTAAGAAATTATTTGAGCAGATTTTTAAGTATATCAAATTATTAATGATTAAATCTTAGAATTCAAAATATATAGTCCTGGGAAGGTGACATTTATAACATTTATTTTTTCCAACTACTGCTTCATTACTCAGTGAATTACTTACATTTTTTAAAAAAGTTACCTGAGACATTTGCTAGAGATATTAATTTTATGCAAAATTGTCATTTCTATTTGTTTTAACCTATCTTTGGCCAATATGTTTTCTAATTAAGTGATTATCTCCAAAAGTATGCATAGCTTTAATAGCCTTGATGAGAACTTTCCTTGAAGCTTCTATGACTCAAGAATATTGTAGGATAATTTATCAAATTATCTAGTTTACTTCCAAGTATCTGAGGGAATGAGATATCATTTTAATCTAAAACCAGGCCAGCAATAAGCCCAGATGGTTGTGGGAAATAAGAAGTCTTGACCAAGAAAAACAGGACAAAGGATCCAGGAATAAATGCTGAAAAACATGTTATGGTAAATGAAAATGGGGATATGTATGGAGACCACTGCCAACAAGAAAATTTGAGTACATCACAGTTTTGTTAGATGTAGAAACCTTTTCTCCAAGTCTCACAAACCCAGTCATTTCACTTATAAACAATCCAGTTTTTAAAAGCCTTACACTATACCAATATCTGTCTCCCCATATCATCCATCCACTGTTTTGTTGCCCTCTAAACAAGCATAAACTCTTCAGGTATTTAACATCAAAATTCTTTCTAAATTAAATATCTCTTTAAATGTTTCTCAGATGCCGTGCTTTCTGAAACTTTAATTTCTTCTGAGTTAATGGTTTTGTCAATGTTTTTCCTAATTTATTGTTCCCAAAGCTGAACATGGTATTTTCAATATAGTGGTTCTGACTGACTGAGACTTGCTTTGCTATGCCTTGAAACCCACACCACAAAGGTGACATCTACTGAGTTTGTATATACAAAATACTTAGATGTTCTTTAATAGGATTGCCAGTTTCTGCTAAGCAAAAAGTATAGAGATTTATACCTCTTATATCGCTTCCTTTTTTTTATTCGCTCCATCTTTAGGTCATCTGCAAATTTGTAAAGTATACCTACCAAGTATTCATTAAAGCCATTAACAGAAAGTTGAATTGCAAGATAGGGTTAAATACAGACACCTGCAAGAACCCAAAGTTGACATGAATGCAAGAAATAATACATTTTGCATGTAATGCTTAATTAATTTTAAAATCTATCTTATTAGCCAACATATATTGTTCCCTTTTGACAAAAATAATTTAAAGTACCATGTAGAATTTATACACATTTTATTATATATTACTATTTACATATAAATACTATTAAATTCTTCATAATTTCCAATCTACTAACCCTATCACTAAGAAGATGATATTAACTTGTTATAACTTATTCTTAATTAACCCAAAATGTTCCTTATAATCACTGATATCTTTTTGAAGTATGTAGAAATGAAATGTTTGTTCAAGAATTGGCCCTAAAATATTTCCCTTGAATCAGTCATATTGACCCTTTTTGGAAAAAAAAAATTTACCCAATGTTCTGCAAAAATCATTGTTGGAAGTCTTTTCAGAAAAACCACACCCATGATTTCTCAAAGTTTGCAAACATCCCTTTCTGGATCACACCTGCAATTTGTTCAATGTGTAGGGGTCTCCAGATTTTGCTGATTAAACACTCCTAACAATAAAAATTATTGACTATATCCAATAATGTATTTATCTTTTCTTATTTATAATTATATCCATAGTCTAAAGGTAAAATAAGCAATATTTGTGAAGAATTTTACATTTTATTATAATCATTGTAAAAATTTTTCTCACTAAAAATCATGTCTTAATTTTCTTCAATGAGAGCAAAGTAATTAAACATGTTTCATCATTTTTTTGATATCTTGGCAGGTCTTTCTGATATGTGGCTATAGGATTATGTTCACATATTCTCTGGATTTAAAGAAAGTCTTCTAAAACCTAAAATGTTTAAATGACTCATCTTAACATGTCTTTTTGTAATTATTAAGAACTTTTCAATAGCAACATTTCATTGTCCAAGGTTCCTGTGACTTCTGTCTCACCAAATAGTAATCTTTTTACCTAATTTATACCTTTATTCAGTGTTTATCTAGTTCAATTATGTATCTTGAAATGGACAGGTGTTTGAAGGATATTAAGATAAGTAAGACAGATTGTACTTTCAAGGAATTTTGCCTTCTAATACAATAAATCAGGTAAGCAAATGCCTGTGTTACATGGTGGAAAGTGATATTGACCATCAGAGAAAGGCACAGATTAAGTTAGAAACTAAGAAGCTAATTGGAAGCTTCAAGAAACAGCCAGACATATGTAAATTGACAAAAGAAAATATAATTCTTTTTTATTTGAATATTTCCAGAAATAAATCTAATATAGTAGCTTTATTTATCATTCTCTTAATTCCTATGAAATAGAACTGACTAAAAGACAAATCAAATACAATTTTAATCACAAATTGTATTTGATTGAATGGCAATTACAAAAAGATATCTGGATAGCTAATGCCTCCTAGTTTCTGCATTAGTTTTGTAGTCTGTATTAGAAGAATCTAATTCTTATTCTTTATTGACCAAGCACAATGTAAATAAGGCCATAAAAAATGTCTTTTAATACTAAATATTTTCCCCCGTGTTTCAACTATTGGTTTATATCAAAATGTATTTATTTTGTCCTCTTATTATATATGTTTCTTTTACCTCATTTTTATCTTTGTAACAATTCTTCAATAAATGTTCATATGTCAGTAACATCTAGATAAGGTTACTTAAGGTTTTTCTGTCAAAACATTTCTGCAACATGAAACTGTATAAATAAATATTTTTAAGTAAGAAACTTCAAGTTTACTTTATTATCTATACTCTTTTTCAAATTTTTTATATATTTTTATATTACACCCAGACTCTGGTTTCTAAATACTCTTCCCCAATAAAAAGAACCAAGGATCCTTGAAGAAGTGATCACTTTAAGGCTAGGACAGGGAAAAGCTATGTGTGTGCTTTTTCTGGAAGATTTTCTATACTCCCTAAATTTTTATTTTTCATTTTGGCTATCATATTTTCTTAACTTTCACAGTTCTTTTTGTTCTCTGAATGTTGCATTTTCTATAGAATCTAATATTTCATTACTGCAGTGTCTCTTAGCTCTTTAAATCTATAAGAATATGTCTTTAATTGTTGTCACTGTTTTTCTTATTTGCCTTTAGTATATGTCTTTCCATACATATATTGTTTCTTTTAAGTAGATTTTTCTTTTGATTGTTTTAGTCACTTTCAACATTAAAGACTATGTTTTGATATCTGGTCGAGTTTGAATGGTGGCTCATAATTAAAAGTTAGGAACTAAGAAGCTAATTGGAAGCTTCAAGAAACAGCCAGACATATGAGAGAGAAAAGTGTGCTCCAGGTAGGAAGAAAACAGGTATGAAGGACCTAAGCAGTATTGAACTTGGTCCATGGAAAAATTCAGGTTAAAATGGGTTGGAATATGGTATGGAAGGGAATTGATGCAAGAGATTAATTTTACCTTCTAGAAAGAAAGCCTTTGACTTAGACCAGAAGCTCAGGAATAGAGCCAGAGTGTTCCATAATTTATATCTGGAAAATGGAAGGCATCCAGTCAGTCCAAGCAGAAGTCCAGCTGCAACTTCTACAAAACCTGAGAAAATTGCAACAGCCATCATCTTCAGCATCTTTTATGAATTCTGTTTTTATAAATCACTTATAGCTTTGTCTTTCACTGAACCGCAGGATTTTCAGTTTTTTAAATACCAACATGAATTTCATTGGTAAAGAAAGCAAAGCCCTAAGCCATAAACTTATTAGCATTTTTATCACTAAAAATTTTCTATTGCATTTACAATTACATTATGAGAGTATAAGCATGCTGTTCCTAACATCATTTAAAGTTCCCAAAACCCTAGTGAAAAGGAGCATGACAGCTCAACAGAGAAAAGGGATGTGTTTACCTAACTCAAGGAAATGTCACTGAGAGGCACCATGGAAAATATTTAGCCTAACTTGGTGAAATGGAAGTATATTAGATTTTAAAAGGCAGAAGGAAAACAATGAAATTCCAGAGACACTTCCCCAAAAGGCATTTAGTATACAAAGACAGTAAATCCCACAGTGTCAGTGTGACTTTTGTTCAAAGTATTCAGAAATTTTCTTAAGAGTTGTAGAATTATAAAAGTTCACAACATGACTGTATTGATTCCCAGAAAACACCCCATAATGCAGCCCTTAAATCGTAAGGACCCAGTGCTTAAATGACTCTTGGAGTTTTTATCTCTTCAAATATAAGTTATGGCTCCCCTTTCTCAGAGCAAGAAGAAAAACTAAAACTCAAATGGAAGAATAAGAATTCTCTCTGTGTCATGGTTCCACTTTATCTTTAAAACCTTGTCAAAGAATATCTGATATTTTCTCAAACTCCATAGTCATTTACAGACTTTCATGGCATTTACACCAGGTCTTACTAGGGTGACCTTAGGAGCTATAACTCTCCTTTTTCTAAAGCTGCTGTCAGGAGATTTTCCACACAATGCTGTTTGGGAGTTGCTATACAGTGTGACATGTGTTCATAAAGACCAAAAGACAAGACTTTTAAATATTAACTTTTGAAAATTCACTAGTTGTTCATTTCATGACACCAGCAATGCTGAATCATAAAATAACATGGCTCAAAATTGTCCATCCACAATTCTGACTTCTCATTGCAAAAAGATTATGTACAAAAAGTGTGTGAGACTTAAAAGGACCATTTCATATGAATTTCCTGGGAATATTACATTTTCCTCAATTAAGCCCGTGAAATGCCTCCGATATTATTTCAGTTTGCTGTTCAGGCTCAAATGTTTCCTCCACCTGCCCAATCTGAGTCAGTGCCTCTCACTTGACCTTCTTTACTTTCCTTCAGTTAATTTACCACTATGAAAGTTATTTTTGTGTTAGCTTCTAATTGTCTAATTACTCTTACTAGACTGGGCAGAGACTTCAGGGACCTTGTCTGTCTCCTCTGTTGTATTTATTTCTGTGTTTCTAGCACCTAGAATAATGTCTGGCAGTCCTCAATAAAATATTTATTGAGTGAAATATTGTACTATCCTGGATTTAGACTTTGATGACTCACCAGAACTGAGCCCCGGCACAGAGAGCCTTTTCTCTTGTTTCGGTAAATCTTCTCTTGGATTCTGCTGAGAGACAGCGCAAATGTGGAAGAAATTACTGGAGTTAGCAATAACTCCAACAAATGGTCACAAATTCTGATGGTGTTGATAAAATATATAGGCTTAGTTGCCAGTATTGAACCACAAATTTGCAGTATACCTGTATAGTAGAATAAGAAAGATCATTCTCGTCATTTCTACCTTTTCCCACTGGAAATACAAAGAGAAGAAAGGAGCCAGGAATGGGTGGAATCATGAAGTCAATAAGATAAGGGGAGAGCAATGATATCTTTGGCTTCACTTTCCCCAAATGAAAATGCTAAAAGAAGTGTGAGGATTGGAGGCATTGCTCACCAGGAGGAGGTAGGCCTGATTAGAAAGCTCAGGAGGGGCTCAGGGCATCTGAAGCCTGTACCTTCTTAATCAAAGTAGTGGGAAAGCAGAAAACCTTATTCTCTTCCTCTACTGTCCTATCCCAACCAGACTCCTTCTGGCATAACTGAAACCATCCCTTTTAAACCCAGCATCTTCTCCTTTTCTAGAACCAGTGGTCTTAGCTGTCTTCCTTCCTGATGCCACACCTGTGTGGCTCTTCCCTTATGTTATTGATTTCATGTTTCCATCCATTCCTGGCTCCTTTCTTTCTGTGTGGCTGCAGAAACTTAGAAGTCTTGAACACCATCACTTAGATTACAAACCAGCCATTTGGAGGTGTTGCACACTCATTTCTACAATTTACTTTAAGCCTTGACATTTGTCATTTGACAAAACTCAAGTGGTTCCTGCATAGCAGGACCCTGACTCTCACTGCATTCTTCCCCAGACTACCTTCTGGAAACTGAACAGAGGAAATATTATTTTAATGAAATGAAAAACACTGCTTTTGCTACCAACATTTCTTAAAGCTCAAATTATATTTGGACAGTATATATCTGTAATTGTAAGCTTTTCATCTCTCAGATAGTTGGGAGGCAAAGTAATATCTGTAGCCTTTGCTGTAAGGGAAGAGAAAGTAGAGGAAAAAAATAAGATACCTAAGTATTCTATTGCCAAGCTTATTAAAAGCAGTTAAAAAAAAAAAACCTGACTTTTTAAAATAAATTTGAGATGCCAGCAGAGGCAAAAAGCTTTGGAAAGTTGATAAACACTGAAAGTATTTTTCAGTTATTTCTTACTGATTATTATATTATTAACACATTATACACAAACCCCAGAAGAAACAAGAAAAAAAATATCCTAGGTACCACTATAAACTAGGTTGTCAGCATGAGTGAGTGAAAATAAAACTGCTGAAAATATTTGTTTATTCAGTTTCAGCCAGTTGACAATAAAATAAAATATATTAATGTCTTAGAAGACAGTAATTTCAGCTTGAGAATATCAAATGGACTGGGCATAAGAGAGAGAAAGCAAGAGAGAGAGAAGAGGAGCAATCCCTGGATCACCAGGAGCCTCGAAACATATGACAGTGCAACATCCTGAAGTCTCCGAAGTTGCACTGACATGGCTATTGGGTGACCTTGAAACAGACAGGCTTTATACGAGGAAAACAAGTTATGCAGCTGCTATAACAAAAGCCAGACCTCAGAAACAACCAATATAAGAACTATAAGCTTGCCTTTTAAATTCTTTAGCAATTATCAATAGTACTTTCATCCACTGAATTATACACGTCTAAACTTTGGTTTATTATTTTTACACAACCTCTGTATTATGCTAAATGTTTTTATATTGTCTTCATGCTAGACACATTTCAGAGGAAAGTGTACCAAACTAATATAGATTGCCTGAGTTCTCATTCTTCCAGTGATTTGCCTTGTTACCATTGGGAACATAGTATTTCTGATTTCATTTTCTCATCGTTAAAGTCAAACCAAACATACTAATTCTCAAATATTGTGGGTTGTATGGAAGAGATACGTATATAACTTTTATGAGCTCTTTCAGAAACATTTGTGAAAATTCACAATATTAACATTTAAAATAAACAAGTATAAAACCAAATATGATAATAATCTATATTTATAAAATATTCTGGTTCACCATAAATTATACATCTTAATGATAATAACAATTACTAGTTATTTAGCAGGTATACTATACCTTACATATCATGTATGTTCTCAAATTTAGTCCTAAACATTATCTTCATTTTACAAATTAAGAAAGACTTAGGGCCAGAGAGGTTGAGTGGCAGACCTGGCATTTAAACTCATGGTTCGCTGACCCCCCAAGTACCTACTCTAATGCTACCGCATCTGGGGGCAGACCGCCAGATTTTTAAAGTGTGCTCAGTTTCACATCTAAGTTGGTGGATTTTAATCTTATGATGCTACTCATGAAATTGCACCCCTTAGGGAGAGTTACTTCTCTATAACCACAAAATCCTTCCATTCATTCATTCACTTAGCACATTCATTAAGCACTCCCTCCAAGTCAGGCTCTAAGCCAGGCCCTAGGTTACAGTGGTGAATGAGACAAACTAGATCTCAGCTTCATGAAGCCTAAATTCTGGTGCAGAGACAGATGAAGAACTGAATAAATGAAAATTGCCAACTGCAATTCATGCTATGAAAGAAGGCAGTATAAATTTTAAACTAAGGCTAGGAGAAGCCCATTTAAATAGGATGATCAGGGGAATGCTTTCTGAGTACATAACATTTTATAGCTGAATTGGGGAAGACAAGAATGAGCAGCCACAGGAAGTACTAAGTCAGAGAGACCAGCACATTCAAGGCCTAGAGACAGAAGATTTTGTTTTATGCTAGGGATAGGAGGGAATTCAGTGTGGCTCTAATGTGAGTAAGTGATGGCAGAACAGTATACAATGAAGTTGGAAAGGTAGGCAGGGGGCAGGTCATAATAAGGAGTATTGGAAGAAAATGAAAGTTTCCTAATGGTGTGCTGGAGAGGGTGCCTACCAGCCCATGGGAGCCAATTCTGCACATCTCCCAGCTCCACATTCAGCATTATGTTGATAGCTTGAAATCAGCCATTGTGGAGTATTTATATATCTATGTAAATTACATATAAATCTGCATATTTGCATATTTATGTCAGTTATATGTAAATATATGTGGTATTTAAATATCTAGGTGGTGGTTAGACAATTGTATACATATGTAAAATTAATTGGCTATAAATTAATATCAGTGCACTTTACACTATGATGTTATTTCTCAAATTTTTTTCAAAATAATAGCAGGGCTTAAAACAAAAAATTATGGAAAGAAGCAATTCACTATAAGTAAAAGTCAGCAGTGACAAAAATAACAGAATTAGAAACATAAGAATTTTAAATAAAGAACAACAGCTTGAAAGAGAATGTAAAATAACTTATTAAAGGCAAAAATAATAATGAACAGTATCTAAAGACATGTGGTTAAGAATTTTCAAATTGAAAAAAGACATGAATTATATTTAGAATGTTTCATGTTTTATTCATGATATATTTTGGAGCTAGAACTAATAATAATTAATAGTGAATTGGATGTGAAGAGTGAAGGAAAGTGAGAGAATCAAAGATTATTGTAGGTTCTGATTTACCTGGATAAAATTGGGAAAGAAACAGGTTGGAGGGGTGAATTAAGACCTCTGTTTAGTTGTTTGAGATTCTGATCAGCACTCCAAGTGTAGAAATCAAGTAGCAGATAGACAAGTCTATTGTTCAAGATATGGGCAAGTGATATGAATTTGGGGATTATCAGAATAGAAGAAATATTTAAAGCTTTGCGTGTGGATGAGATTTCTCGAGGAAAGAATGTGGACAGAGAAGAGAGACAAGAACTGAGCCAGATGACTCCAATGTTTCCAGACTGGCTAGAGGATGAAGCTCTGCAAAGACCAAGGAGGGGCCTGGACACTGCACATTTCATGTCCAGCTGCTGCAGTCAGTGTGGTGTACTAAAAGGAGACCTGTGCAAAAACTGAAATAAAGTCTAGACCGGCTTAGATGAGTTATGAAAGTGTTCTGTGCATCTATTTTCTTATCTGTAAAGTGGGGATAAAGATTCCTTTTCAGTCTACCTATTAGGATACATATAAGGATTGACAGGATTTGTGAAAGCAGATATGCTTTGTAATCTAAAACTACAGTGGAGTCATGTCCTAGCTTTTCTATTGGAATATACTTAGAGGGCCATGTTGAAAATGACATTTTCTCCTTTTCTAATTTATTGTTATGTTCCATAAAGAGTAGTGTTAATATACTCAGTAAATTGTCTTGAGATTCTGATACCTATTATTCGATTGTCTGGTTGGCCAAAATAATTGCCTTATCTCAGATACATCATAGAAAAAAACTAGGGAGTGAATGTTCCTAAAAAGAAAAAAAATTCAAAATAACGTTCTAAAGGGTCTTTCTAGTTTTGCCTTCAATAGATCCTAAAAGAAGTGAAGGGCACCGGGTTTTGCCATGACACACAACCAGACTACCATTAGCAAGGCAACCCTGTTCTCAAAATTCAGCTTATAGAATCAGTAGAAAAAACTAATAGTATCCAATTTTGCTGGTTCAGCATTTTAGAAGGTTTTGTTATCATTGTTTAGAATAAAGTAAATAGAACTCTTAAAATAGATTAATGATTTCTATTCTGGGTCAATATTATTGTGCATATTCTTTTAATCTACCTACTTTCATGTACAATTTTGAGGTCTGAAATTTCTAAAGTCTTTATATTTCCCATTTATATACCCTAAGGTGTTTTACTTGGCACCACATTTATCTAGTAAATTTTGACCAATATTCAAAAATTAATTGGATTTCTTAAATGATTTTCTTTCACTAAGTGGTCAAGTGTTGAGGAATTCATCGAATGACTATTCCTCTGAAATATGCACTTAGTGAAATGTGCCTCAGTGACTATGACAGAGTGATAGCTCTTCTTTTGTGTTTACTCTATTTCAGGCCACATACTAAACGTTATCTGTATATTACTCTTCATGATATTCACAAAATTCTTATGAATTAACCAACTTTGTCACCTAATTATGAGAGTTAAGTTTGAAACAGCTGTATGATTTGCCCAATGTCACCTACCAGAGTGGTTAATCTGAAATTCAAACCCGTGAAATCTGACCTCAGAGCCATACTCCTGACGGCTCTGGGGGCTTGTATTTTAGGCAGCCATAGAACTGTCTCAAATGCTGTAACTGGACCATTAACTAGCACAGTAATGTTCTTTCTAAATACGAAAAGACTACTGATTTTTTTTTTGAGGAAAGAGGAAGCATTCTTTGTTTTGAAAACTGGCAGCAATTTCAAGACTTGAAAATACTAGTGTAACAGAAACTTTTAAAATAAAAGAAAGAATTGTCCATAGAATGAACTGACCTACAAGAAATATATATTAGGAAATGTGTTAAAAATGGAGGCACTTGAATGGAAATAGCACTGGACAGGGAACCATATTATATGAAGTCGATTCCAATTCTAATGGTAGATTTCCTTCTTGACCTTAAACAAGGTTCTTTATATTTTTTAAATCTCAGTTTCTTATATATGAGATAGAATCAGAGGTAGAAGTTTTGCGCCAAGGGCATATTCATTATGGAAGAGACATTATATGTGGTACTATTTTAACTACCTTAGAACAGTCCTCAACAAAGGTAAGAGAGTGATAGTATGTAAAACAATCAAAGCCCTAATCAGAAAAGTTCTATGTACTAAGACTGTCTTTGTCAAAGCCATGTTAAAAAAAAAAAATTAATTAAATAAAATAAAAATATCCAATTCTTATAGTGCATTGAATTCCATTTCTAAACTCACAGTATGTCTGTTCTGTAGCATGTATTCTGCCTCATTGCTAATCTATCTTTAGATAAATATAATAGAACTAATATATTGAAATATGGTCTTTATTTTTTTCCAGTTAAACTTTGTTATGCTCAACAGCGAATCACATCACTACAGTACCAGATATGAATTGTGACTTTGATTTCTTGATTTAGAGAAGTAGGAAGAAATTATACACACACACACACACACACACACACATATGTATTTTTTTTATGCAGTCTAGGTAGAAGAAATGAACTATAACAAATATGGCATGCTAAATCCCTTTAAATTCAATTGAAATTTTGAAATATCTTATCAAGGAAAAGATCAACCAAAAATCAATATTAAAAACTTTTATTTCTCTCAATCAAATAGTTGGTTGTTTTAGAGAAAACTGAGCTATCATCTCACCAAAACGTGTTGCACCAGCATCACAACATTTTTATTAGAAAAAAAAAAAGAGAGAGAACTGAACCAACAGAGAGGAAAAGTTGCACTTTTTTTCACTTCTACCAAAGGGCATGAGGAAGAGAATATAGTTTGAAAAATTAACACAGTAGCCATAAACGGAAAATATCCTCCGGTAAAGGAACAAGAATTTGCGAATATAAAACCTGTCATAAGAATGCATAAACAGAATTGACTATTATCATTGACATTATTGTTTAAAACACATTTTCGTACAAGCCTTAATACTTCAAACACCTCCTGAGGTTGTATGTTTGAAGCACGTTCATTGTGTTTCATGTCATACTGCAAGCAGTGAAGAAGTAAGGGAAATGTTTGAAATTCAAATTCAAGCTACCAGACTTTTTAAAATCAGTGTTTAGTGCCCACTGGTGAGATCTACACACTAGGAAGAAATTTGAGGATAAATACATCCATAAGTAGGGGGTTTTATGTATGTATCACAGAATTTTATTCCTTCAAAGAAGTGTTTTATCACTCTGGATTGTTGAAGTTCTTGTTCATATAGGGGAGAGAGGCTTTCTGCCAACTAATTAATTAAAGTAATTTGGGAAACCAAAATGTGTCAGCCTATCATCGTACCTATTACAGGGTTGAGTAAAAACTATAAGTAATCTTATTTTGTTTTTCCTTCTGGAATAAATATAATAATTCAGTGTAGTGCAATGATCATAGGTTTTAAATCAGGCTGACCTGTGGTCAAACTACATATTTGACTTTACTTTCTCTGTAACCCACCTGAATAAATTATTCAATTTCCTTGAACTTTATGCATGAAATCAGAATAACATCTACCTCATTGACTATTCCAAGGATACAATGAGAAAATGTCTGAATTGTTAGTTCCCTTTCTTCACTCATTCTTTACTTTCCTGGTTCTTTCTAAGGTTTACAAATCTAAAAATATTTCTGTACATTTTATAAAGACAAGGTACAAACATACCTCTAACGACAAAGTACTTTCACAAACTGTTAGATCCAAGGTGTATAAAAGTAGACATTCTTAGAGTGGATTTTCAGAGAGCTTCTACTAATATTAAGCTTATGCTTGGATTTTAGAAATCACTATTTTAAAAGGCTGCCTAGGACCCTTCGATCAGCAATATTTCTAAGAAAGTTCACCATTATAAGGTGTTGAAAAAAGGCATTCACCTTTTTTCTACCCTCTGGGAGCATTCAGATATTCGAAGTCTACCAAAGCCCACATTAAGACTTTTCATCAGCCTTAAATACCCATGTTCTACATATGTATTATTTGCCATGTAGTGACCTAGATATTTAAGATACATATACTTTGAATATACTGTTTTATTCAAATTTTATATTTAGTCATCAAAAATAAATAAAACAAAACAAAACGTTAGCTAGCTCCTACAGTGGGGAACAGCAGCATAGTTGTTAAAGGCTTGGTCTCCAGAGCCAGACTTCCAGGATTGGATGCAGACTCTGCCATGCACTAGGTCTGTGACTTTGGGAAAAGCAACTTTGCCTTTCAATCCCCCAGTTTCTTCAATTACAAATCGAACTTTAAGATTTGCCTTAAATAATATTAAGCTATATATGTGAAACATTTAGAATAGTGCCTGGTACACAGTAATTACCACATAAATGTTAGCAGTTACTGTTATTAGTACTATGGAGGCCAGTTACCCTCATGGAAGAAATAGACAACTGAGCAAGAAATAATATAACTTAACATTGAGATAAGTGCTATTAAAAAATGTAGAAAGGGATAGGGAGTGCTGAAGTGGAAGGTTTGAAGGGATGGAAGTTAGATATGCAGGTCCAGCAAGGCTCCTATTGGGAGGTGACAGGTTAACAAACCTGAATGAAGTAAAGGAGTGAACCAAGTGAGTGCCTAGTGTGACAGTGAGCCAAGAAGAGGGAATGGCTAGAAGAAAAGGCCCTAAGGTGAGATGAGCTTGGAAGATTTAAGAACATTTGAGGAGAACGAGCTGTCCAGTGGGGATAGAGGAGGCCAAGCAAGATTGGTGGAGGAGTCAGGGCTTAGGCAGGCACCAGATAACATGGGGCTTTGTAGGCAAGGACAAGAGAGGCATAGAGGTAAAGCACCTTACATAAGGTGACAGAGTTAATACCAGTGTTCTCTGACTCTAAACCCTATAACTTTTAATCACTTTGCTGCTTTTGTTATGAACAACAGATCTTACTCATTTTAATATTTCATCTGATTTTTTGGAAGTCATGTGACACTGATGGCTTATACTGTGCTTCCTGTCAACTGAAATGTTTAGGCATGTATTTTCTAGAAACTTTTATAATTAGGGTATAGGCTCCCAGTTTTTTACACTGAATTTTTAGAGAGGTTTGCATTTATTCTTATTTTTAAAAGAAAATTCAGAGAGCTTAACTTGATAAGAATATTTTATTGAATAAGAAACAAGCTCTTTGCAAACAGAGAGACTTCAAACCTACAACTGGTATGAAACTCAAAAGCTTATAATGTTACAGGATAGTTTATAAAATGGAAATAAAGACATCATTTAATCTTTACAATGCTTGGTTATTATAATGGGGGTTTCCAGACAGCTGGGAATTTCTTAAAAGTGATTACTTATATCATTTTAGAAAAATGACTTAAATTTAATTTATGATTATCAGAGGCATTTACAAGAAGTATCTAAGTTAAGTTTTGTTTATGTTCACGAAATAAGGTAGACTATTTTGTTTATATAGCTTAACTGTGTTTGTCTGCTCAGGAGATTTTTAAGTCTAGTCTACATATTACTTTATTTTAACATATTTCATCTTGATTTTTTAATCTTCTTATTTATTGATTATTCATCTTAGCTCTCTGTGTTCTAATAAACTTATCTTCTACACCTTCATACAAAATCTAATAAAAATGGTGGATCAGAAAAGAGGACAAAATGATTTGTCCTGACTGCAGGTTGTCATGAGTCCATTAAATTATCTTTGAAGTAGATTATTCCAAGTTATGAAAACACTTTCATTCTTAAAAATCTCATCCACAACTTTATTAAGGAAGATTTGTCTAAGGATCAAAAACATTTTCATGAACTCCTGGCTTAGTACATTATTTCTTTTAAAGAGAAGTTAGTTTATTTGGCATGACATGTTTATCAAACACAGGAAATCTGCTACTGTTTACTATATAATTTCTAAGATGTTAAAACAACATTCTTAGTCATCTGTCCTAAATTTTTGCTGTGAATAAATAACAAGCTTACTCAACTGTAGGTTACAGTTATTACCTGTTTGAAAAATGAGCTAGCATTTGGCTGTCTAACATCTTACGGAGCCAACACTAATCCACATAAATTTCTAAATTAGTGATGATGATTCTGTGACTATCTGTCGGATATAATATGTTTAGATCTAAGACACGAACTCTATTACATTGGTAAGGTTTAATATTATCATCTTTCAATCTGCCTTGAACTAAAAATTTTCTTTTACTCATTTTATTCCACCATTTCTATGTTGAATTACTACTATTAGTGAAGAATGTAGAAGCAAAAAAAAAAAAAAAAAAAAAAAGCAACTAGAAATCTACATTTTTTTCTCATTAATCATGACATCATCTTCCAAAAACTGAGCCTAGTCATTCTTTGTTCTCTTTGCTGCAAACTTGATTATAAAAGTACTTTTTTCTTCTTTCGCTCTTACCCCAATTCTCATTATATTTTGGATTTAAGCCCACTTGACATAATTCTTAGAAGTTCAATTTTTTCTTTTCTCTCAGCCCTTGATTAAATGTTCTTAAATTTCTTTTTCTACATATATATTTTAAATATAGATTTAACATGGATTATCCTACACTATTATATTGTTTTCTTTAGATATTCTCTCCATTTTATTCCTTAATGACAGAGATTTTTTGTGTATTATACAAATGAATATTTTTAGAATCTCTTATTCCTCATGAGTGACCTTCTTTTATATAGTTACCGATCTTATATTAATGCTTAAGTTTTCTCTGAACATTAAAAAATATGCTTTTCAGTGTTTATGGAGTAACTTATGTGATATCTGGCATTTACTTCAAAATACTCTGGGACCAGGGAGGAGGTTCAAATGGTTAGAATAAAATAAGATTGGACATCTGCTGATAATTGCTGAAGGTAAGTTACTGGCTCATTACACTATTTTATCTATATATCTATCTATCTATATCTATCTATCTATCTATCTATCTATCTATCCACACATATATATGAAATTTTAACATAAGAGATTGTAAGTTAATATCAGCTTTCCAGAGAGCACTAACAGAAGCCATAATAATACGTATATTTAAACTACCAATTTCATGTCTTGAAATCATGAACATGAGTTAACTGTATTATTTTTATACCAGTGTTTATATGATGTTTACTGTATTATTTTTATATCAGTGAAAAAATATAAATAATATAAATATTCAATCATAAGAGACTAAATAAAACTTGGTACTTATCATGGAATATATCGAATCATTAAAAATGTCATTAAGACATCAAAACATTTATAGACAGGAAAATGTATGCAAATTTTAAAATCTGTATTAGATTTTTTTATGTGTCTTATGTATGTATTCTGTACCATAGACTCATCTGTTTTTTAGCTTTCTAAATAGTGCGTATCTTATTGATATGCAGTGCTGGTCCCCTTCTCTTAAACCTATTTCTTTCTATTGAACATATCGTCCTACTCCATTTTCTCATCTTTTTTCTGAATTGTGACTAATCACTTTCATAAAAGTAAACAGTCATAAAGATAAACTAAAGAAACTTTTCTAAATACCATATAGGCCTGTACCAAAAATAAAGGTGGCCCAACAGTCCTAGTGTTGCAAATATTAATTTCATAGCTTTATTTCTTTGAAACTGTGTTTGAGTTTGAGGGGGAAAAAAACCCTGTAACTTATTATGAATTGAATGTGGTATAGCAATAGTATGTTAAAAATAATCATTTATTCCCACAAAGCAAATCCATATGTTGAAGGGAATGTGACCATAAAGTTCTCTGTAGGCTTATTTTACTGTATTCTTAAAGGATCTTGGTATGCAGATGAGCTTAAGTGTTTGAAGAAAAATATAGCATGAAGAAAAGTTTTGATTATTTTGGATTATACTAATTTATTTTTATCTATCAGATTTAGTTTGATCAAATTTATCATTTATTATACTTCATATAGTATTAGCAAATATGCTTAAAAGATGTTATATTTGAACATTGTGACACTGATTTCAAATCTGTAAACAATGAAAACATAAACAGTGAAAAAAGTAAACATGTTAAATTTACATTAATTGAGAAACATTTTCTATGGCCTGCTACTACCAAGAAAATAAATCATATAAATACATAGAATTTTACAATGGTAAATAAATAGATAGAAACCTAGCCTATTTAGCTACTATTTTTTCAAAAAGTAATGTAAAAAAAAAAGAATATTATTAAGCCAGTTAGTCAAATCCTAGAGAAAGGGTTTTTTTTAAAAACTGTGTAAATATGAAACTGTTTTATAAAAATTTGTTGAAGTGTAAAGTTCTCTGACATTACTTTGCATGACTGATGTTTGCTAAGAAAAAAAAGAACACTATGATGCAATCTGCCTAATGGACATCCTTTTATTTGTCTCCATCGTTTCATTTTTCTTTCCTATCTCTCAAATTCTCTTTCCTTTAAAGACTTATTCTCTTCTGTAGGTTGAGTGGTCTTTAGACAAGAAAGATTTGGGGAAGAAATAAAATTAGGATTACATTGAGCGAACTTTCCAGTCACTTTAGATATTTGTCAGAGGTGGTATGACATTAGGCAAGGAAATCAACAGTTAGTATTAAGGTGATTATCTTAACATGTCAACAGCACTCAAAAGCTCAAAATCTGCTTTTTAATAGGTGGATAGTACCCCCAGGCTAAAAAATAATGAGTGTTCTCTTTGGGGGCATCTTCTTTTTATTTAACCTGCCATTTTGCACTGTTTGTATTAGAAATAGACACCACAATTGTCTGGCTTGAAAATATGGCTCTTATAAATCATTATCTGTCTGCATAACACAAGTGAGGTAGATATGCAGAAAGTAAAAAGGAGACTGAGAAGGGTTTCTGAAAATGAAACAGTGGAATTTCAGGAAAATACAATACCAAATTACAAACATATGCCACTGTTTCCTTAATTTATATTTGAATCAATTTGTAATGCTTCACCTGATGATCTAGATTTTAGCATTGCATAAAAAGTATTTGTCAAAATCTGGGAAAATATACACAAATTAGATGTTGATAATATTAAGGAATTTTTGTTTACTATCATGTGTGATAATGGTATTTATTATACCATTATGAATTTAAAGAAGTCTTTATTTCTAGAGATTGAAATATTTATGGTGAAATGATATGATATCTTGAATTTGAATTAAAATGCTTCCTAAAAGTATATGTTGTGGGTAGATGGAACAATGACACAGAATATTAATAATCATTGACTCTGGATGATAACAAGCACATGGATTCATTATACTATTCCTTCCCCTATAGTGTGTATTTGAAAATTTCCATAATAAAAAATTTTAAAGAAAAAAAGTATTTACCAAATATTCTACTTTATTCATTGGAATGATGAAACATATAATTGTGTTTTACAAATAGGAATGATATGACTTTTGCAATAAAGGTACATGAGTATAAGAGGAGATACCAATTAATATAAAGCATATCTAGTGGCAGACTGCACAAGAAGTACATAATGCATATCCTTCTATAAAACATCCAATCTAAGATTCTGTCTCTCTATATAGACATATATATGTGAGTATCTATCTGAGATAAAAATACATTTTTCACTTTTTTTTGTTCATTTAAGAGCATTCTATTTACTTGTTTTTGAATTTAAAAGAATTAAAAAAGTAAAATTGAAGGAACTGTAGAACTTTACATAAATATTTCCTTTGAGATTTTATTTCATAAAGAATTCCTTGAAATTAAAATAATAGCAATAAATATTATGAATATCCTTAAGAAATGTCGTATTTAAAAACAAAAACTACTACAGTTTTTTTTACTACAATAAAATTGAGTAGAAGTTAACACATACAAACACTGGGAGAGAAATACAAGTCAAACTGGGGAAATCTGAATAAGATTGAAGTATTTCATCAATATTGTCAATATCATGATTGTGAATATTGTACTCTAGTTTTGCAGAATGTCTCCAGTGAGGGTAACTGGGCAAACTGTACAAGGAATCTATCTGTATCATTTTTTATAACTACATATAAAATTTTCACTAAAAAAATCAACACTTTGAATGGATATGTTTAAATTTCCAGGTAGGAAAATAAGGTCAATCTTTTCTCACCTCTGATATATAAGCAAACCTATTTTGTTAAAATTAAAAGGACAAAAGTTTCAAACCTAATTTGAGGATGAATCAATCTCTAACAAAATCAGTAGGGTAATGCTAATGAGTGTGAAAATTATTCTCTGAAAATAAAAAACTTTTTGATCAAATAATTATTGTTACTATAAATGCTAGCATACGTTCATCCTCTTTCTTCATTGGTATCACTTACAGAATACTTTCTTCACAAGATTCTTAGGGGTCAATTTTCCTATGAGCAGTTATGTATAACATCAGGTTAACATGCTGCTTCACACAATCATGCTCATGATCTTGCCCTTTTTAGGACTGATAGTATAATTTTAAAGCACTATATCAGTTAGAGTTAGCAAACTTGGGTGACATAACCCCATAAGATTTCTTTCTGGCTTATCTCAGAGCTCCGTATATTGGTGAGAGACTTTGTTCCACACAGTCATTCAGGAAACCAGGCTTTTTCCTTTAGATGATTTCTCTTTTCCCTAGAGTATCAGTGTCCTCTACCATATTCCCACATCTGAATGGGAAGGGAGGAGGATGTAGGGAACAGTGGAAAGAGAGAAAGATTTGGGAGGTCTAGTGGAGTTAGGAAACAGAACTAGAGGTGGTGTACATTGCTTCCAATCCCATTAAGATGGCAAGAGATCAGTAGCATGGACTCACCAAGGAAATTTAGACAATATATTTAGCTCTGTGCCTCAGAAAAAGAGGAACCAGACTTTGGAGGAAGAGGAAACAAATAACAGGTCCATCTGCATTTCTTATTGGTTAAACATGTATTCTCAACTTGTCCTTAATCGTATTACATATCTCTGCAAATTAGCAATTGCTCTAGAAATTCAGATAGAATATTTTGATTAATAGATGTTTGTTGTTAAAATGATACTGCTTTATGACTTATGAATAAGTCATACCAACTTGTACTAGCTTTGATAATTCTGTGAGTTATTACAAGAGACTTTGGGCATTTAAACTGACTTTATGTTGCCTAACATGTGATGGTCATTTTTTTTTTTTTGCTCATATAACCAAACAACCCTTTTATATGTGCCATAATAGCAGTAAAACTTACATTTATCTATGTAGGTATCTGTTGCTAAGTTTAATAATTTATTGTGAATTTCTCTAGTCTATCAATGTGGTTCTCAGAACTAGGTACTCTTTTCACATTGAATTTTAAAATAAAATAAACTCATTTACTAGCTGTGTATTACCAAAGACATGCTGAAAATAGCAGCCATTGCCCAGACTCTCTCATTGCCTCAGCTGTCCTCAGACCTAACACTTCTCATTGGTCCAGGCATGTTGATTCTCAGGATGGGTGCGGCTAACAATGGAGGTAATACTGATGACTCCTGAGGGGCCATAATTCATTTGATTTGATCCTTACTGTCCCTGACAGGGAGTGTCAAAGGAATAAGCTTAGGTCTTAACAATGACATTTAAAACTACCTGTAGCAGTCCCCATCCATAGATGTTCACAGAATTCTTAGAGCATGTCTCTTAATTTCATATTGTTAGAGCCGAGCCAGTTTCTTTACAGTGCATTTTCTCCAATGTTTAAATATTAGACATAGAGATGGCAACATGGCCAAGGGGTTAAATGCATGGATTACAGAGCCAGATTCCCTGAGTTCAGAGCTTGGCTTTGTCACTTATTAGTTAAGTGACTTGGGCAAGTTATTTAATGTCTATGTGCCTTGGTTTGCTCATATGAAACATAGAAATATACTCATACCTAATTCATAGAGTTGTTATGAGGTTTAAATGAGTAACTTTCTGTGTATATGTCAAACATATATTTGTTAAATAATTTTTCTCATTGATTTTCTTCATCTTAAAATCAAAGCAGAAGATAGATGATATAGCTAATATTCACTCAACTACTTGTTCTACTTTAGGAGAATATCTTTCTGGCTGGACTCTGCTGACAGTATAGTTTCCTTATAATTCATTATACATTGAAATAATACATATTTACTGCCTAATTCTGGATATTTTTTGTAATAGGACAAAAACATTTTTAGAAGATTTCTATTCAAAATTTAATAGCACACAAAGAGCTTTATTAAGATATTCATAGAAATTTTAATCATAATATCTAAAAACTGGAAACAACCCAACACCTATCATTTAGAGAATGGAAAAGCACATAAATAACAATACTATTCATCAATGTAAAGAAACAAATTATAAATATAAATATAATGCAATATTATAGGTAAGTCTCAAAAGCATTAAACTAAGCTAAAATTCCTAGACCCAGATCATATATGCTGTATTTCTCTTTATAATATATTCTTAGAAAATAGAACCATAATGACAAGTCAGTAGTTGCCTAGGACTAGAAGTGAGAGGAGGGAATTGACTACAAGGGGGTGAGGGAATTTTTGAAGGTGATGAAAATTTCCTATAGCTTGATTGTGGTCATGATTACATGATTACATTCACTTTTCAAAACTCATCAAACTGTACAATTAAAAGGGGTGAATTTGATTTAATATAAATTATACATTAATAAACCTGACTTTGGAAATTTTAATGCTTGCTTTCCACTTTCAATTGCAACTTTCAAGGTTAGATAATCAGAAGCATATTTAAGAAATATGTGCAAAAATACCTTCCTTTCTCAGGCACTGTGAAGTGTAGTCTGCAGAGTAGCAGCGGCAGCAAGGCTGGGAAATTTTTAGAAACATACTTTCATGGTTTCACCTAGCCCTGCTGCCCCTGTAAACCTTCTGAGTCAGAATATCTAGGGGTGGCACCTAGGAATCTGTCTTCCAACAGGCTCTTTAGTTCATGCCAAAGGTTTAAAAGCACTGATGGTTTATAAGAAAATTAAAGAACAGTCATTATTCCAGCACTAAATATACACTTATGGTATATTTAAATCTGATATCTTTATTTTCCCACCTTCTTATACACACTATAACTTTTTGGTTTTCACACTGTTGTATTACATTGTCATACTATTAACTTCTTCTTAAACAACTTAAGTTGAAGTTGTAGCCTGTCAACACATTACCAGTGTATTTAATAACGCTGGCAGAGGGCAATAACAACTAAATTTGCAACTTGTCTGACAAAGAGTTTGGTGGGAAAGATGTTTTCTTCTAAACTCAGATGAAAGCTGCATCCAAATTTTACAAATATTAAAATGTAAATAAAATTTTAGTTGGTTTTAGAAGTGTATATCTCTTTTAAAATTATCTTATCTAGAATGAGGAAATAATTATCGCCTCCGAAGAGAAGACAAAAGTAAGACAAGTAGATAATGCACTATGTTGGGGAATAAAAGGCATAAACCTAACAAATACCTTTCTCTCTTTTGGAGCCAGACTTCCTCTAAACATTGATGTAACTTTTGCTTGTGTCTACTGAATGGTCCATTCTTCTCCTCAGACAGAGAATGAAGCAGCAGCCTTTTGGCCAGGGTCATTGCCCCATTCCCAGCCTTGTTGGTGGATTTGGGAGGCAGTCCAAACTAACTCTAGGAACAGTTAAAACGTGTTTGAAATTTAAATGTATAAGCTGTCTATGAATGCTCTTCTAGAAATTAGCCTTTACTGTGCTTCATTATACCAACTGACAGCAGACTGGCATTCACAGAAATGAACACATTCACTTATAAAATCCTTTATTTATTCAAGTGTCTTGGTGAATTACAAAGGTATGAACCTGCGAATCAGACTAAAATAGAGTTAAACTGCTTCTTTCTGATTTGGGACAGCTTCCTCACCTATGGAATAGGAATTATAATGACCTTGCAGCTAAGATCATTGTGAAACTTAGTTGAAATAAAGGAATATCTAAGATGGTGTTGATTTTTTTATTGTTTAATAAACATATATTAAGGTTATTATCTGTGTTAGACACTGTATTCCCTGGGAAGAGAGGGCACAAAATTAAATGAACCATGATTTTCCCTCTGATGAGTTTCATAGTCATGATGAGGGGAAAGAATTGTCCCTCTAGGAAATTTTAAAGCTGTGTGTAGGGTATTATGATTAAGTGTTAAAAAGACTAGGAGTGCTACTGATGCTGCACGCGCAGGGATTCTAAAGCTTCTAACATATATGATACAGCTTGAGCAACAACAAAAGCAATTGTCTCATCCAGCATACCAATATCACCCCCATAAAGAAACAGTCTAGTTGAGGAGGCTGACTAATGAATCTAATGTTTTAGTGTAAGGGAAATAATTGCTATAGTAGATAGAGCTAGTAAAAACATCATCATCACCACCACCACCTTTGTATCATAATATAGTGACAACTCTTTACAAAGTAATTTAAACATCATTTCATTTCATTCTTGAAACAAACCATCAGGAAGAGTATTACATATCAATGCTTCTCAAACTTTAATGTGTATAAAAATCAAATGGGGATCTTGTTAAAATGAAGACTGTGACTCAGAAAGTTTGGAGTGGAGCCTTTGCAACAATTCATCAGCAGATCACACTGAATAGCATGTGATGTGTAATTGTAGAAGACACTGTTGGTGCTCAGCCCAAAACCTCTGAGACACCCGTTAGGTTGTTATGCTTCCCCACTCCCCAACCCCCACAAGCACCCTCACCCCAACTCCACCCCCACCCCAAGATTTACTTATAATCCTTGTACCTGCCATTCCCTTGCAGACACTCTAAGGCTACTGGAGTTGCTTTGCCCAAACTTACATCAAGCTAGAAGTACCTAACAATTTAGATCTCCCTGGAGTGAATTTCAGTGAATGACTGATTAGTTTGAGAGTATGAAAGACCAAATTTCTTTGTCAAGTCAGGACAAACTCTGAGGCATCACTTCTTAGCCAGAGTCCTGCAGGACTGAGCCAAAGCTTCCCTCTTTCAAACATTGCCTAAAATCACACTTTCCTCTTCCCTGTCCTGCTTCCATTACTGCCTTCCCAAAGCCCAGGGAACACTTCCTTAATAAATCACATGAAACTGTCTCAGTTTCTACTTCTGGAGAACCCAGCCGTAAGAGATCTTCAGTTCCTCTCTTTTCCTCTATGCACACATTCTTTCAGCTTGCCCCAAATTATACTCCAAATTCACCTTCATTTGAGTAATCCAGCTTTACATTAAACTGAACTTGGACATGTATTTCAGAAATAATACAGAGTTGTGTCTTTTTTAGCTCCAACATGAACATTTAAAATCTTAAACTAAAAAATTCATGATGGTTAAGCTAGTGAAGTTTAGCAACATCACATCATTAATAATAAAATTTTGCTTATAATACACTAAATATGGAAGAAATGTTTGTCAAGTTAAAAAAATAAACTTATTTTTAAAACTAGTTTTTATTTTATGGGCAAAACTGTACATAGTAATGCATAGCTTAATATAGAAATGTATAAAATGAAAAGTAAAAAAAATTTAAGAAGAAACTCAAATAAGAAAGACTCAGTGTGCTGCAGAAAAGAGATAGATGAATTTGTGAAAATAAGGAGGCAGCAAGCAAATTTTCAGGAATGAAGGTTAAGAATCGTTAGCCACACCTGTTAGCCTTCTAGATCACTGGTGAAAGAACCAAAGGATAGGAGATGGACCATGCTTAATGGCAGAAAAGATTTCATAATATTTGGGTACAGAAAGTTTTTTTTTAAGCTAGTATTAAATGAATTAAACATCAGGAAGCAAATGAGAAACCAGTGGTTACTCGTTGATCTTCCTCTTTGGTAAAAGGTCAAGCTACATGGAGAGAGAGTTTGTCATGTTGGATCCTAAGATACAAAGCCCACAGCACATACTTTTGTTAAATGATAGCCTTTCACTTATTTTCTCAGGACTGTATCACTGTGCAAATTTTATAGCCTTGAGAGTCCTAGAGCTTAGTTTAAATGCTGGACACATGGGTACTATATAATTTCCTTCTAGAATATAAGCTTCAACAGGGCCTGGATATTTTGTCAGTTTTGTTCACTGATATATGTATATAGAACAGTCCTTAGCACCTCACAGGATACATAGATAACACACACATAACTGGTAGATCAGTTTTTTCAAATCAAGAATGTATTCAGTTAACTTTGTACTTTTATTCACTTTTTGCTACCTATGTAACTTTGCTCATATTTCCATATATTTTATTACTAGGCCAAAGTCACATAATTCTTTTAAAGTGCTTTGAGTAAGATTGGAATTTTGAAGGACCTTTTCTTATTTCCCTCTTATGCGAAACAAGAGAAAGAAAACTAATGCTGACTGAGTGTCTATTATGTGCCAGACACTGTATTAGATGTTTTAATATATATGATCATATTAAAATGAGAAGACTAGAGTTGGCTGCTACAACTCGACTATATCCTCCCTTTGTCTTCATAACAAAGTTGTCAACAGCTGCAAACAAAGTGCCTACAGGCTATTCATGAATTTATTCAAGGATCAAGCCTAACTTGAAAGATGAGTGGGACGTCTCTACAGGACTTTGCCAGATCCTGCTTAGGGAGACAGAGACTGTCCCTTAACATTGCTACTGGACTCTTGTAATCTTCCGAAGTAGATCCAGTCCCCCTTTGTGTGATTTTTAAGAATAGGGGTGCTAACTATTTAATATACCCCTACTATGCTAAATGGAAAATCATAGATCTCCTTATGAACAAAGCATGTTTCTACGAGAGTTTTGCAGCATTCCTGTAGCCCTGGACCCTGCAGAAGGTTACAGTCCTACATGTAGAGAAATAATTCAGGGTTTGGAGCCAAACACATATAGATTTGAATTCTAACTCTGTAACTTACTGACTAAACCTAGATCGCCAAGGCTTAACTTATTTATAAAGTAGGGGAATTTTTTTAGGACTATTACAAGAATTAGAGAAATCATGGGCAAGTAAATACTCAATAAGGGATGCTATAATGGTTGGAAGACAGCAAGGATAGGAAATGGTAATATTTCGTCTTTAAATTGATATTGCCCACTTTACCATATGTACAAAATGAAGAGTTTTGAGCAGTGTCTTCAATTCATAACTTCTATTTAATGCCTGTCTTTCCTCTAAGACTCAAACCAAATTATACCTCCTCCAACTATGCCATCTCACACTGATCTCTTCCAACATGATTTATCCTTCCTGTAGTGGAAATTGCATGCAACCACAAGTCAGAAATACTGTATTAAATATGAATTCTGCCCTTTATTCACTATATGACCTTGGGCAGTTCAGTTCAAGTCTCCAAGCTTCAATTCCCTTCATATTAAAATGATTGTGGGGTTGTATTGAGGATTAAATAAGATAAAAATGAAAGATGTTACAAACTTTAACATGATTTACCAGTTGTCTCAGTTATCTATGGCTATGTAACAAATCCCTACAAAAACCCAGTGAGTTAAAACAGTAATGATTTATTACCTCTCACAATTCTAAAGTCTGGGCTGGGATCAGCTGGGCAGTTCAGCTCAAAATGGTGTCTGAGGCTGGCTACTTTACTCACCTGTCTGATGACTTAGTTGACATGACTGAAATTACTGGACCGTAACTGGATATCTGATTCTGTTACCACATGTCTTCTGTCTGGATAGCCAGACCTTTATACATGATGGCTCAGGGACCTAAGAGGGTATTTTCTAAGACGACAAGTCTCAAGCCTCTGCTTTAATCATGCTTGTTAGCATTCTATTAGTCAAAATGAGTTACAGGTCTGTTCCTACAGTGAGTGTATGAGATGACTAGACGAGGACATCAATACTGGGAGGTATAGTTCATTGGGGGCCACCAGTGTGACAGTCTACCATACCAGTGTAAGCAATAATTGATATTCTCACTTCACTTCTATTACTTTTCTATACCACACATTTTGACAATGGCTTTGCTTTTTTGTTTGTTCATTAGCTTGGTTTTGGGTTGTTTTTTTTTTTTTGGTATATAGATATAGATATAGATATAGATATAGATATAGATATAGATATAGATATAGATATAGATATAGATATAGATATAGATATAGATATAGATATCTATATATATATATAACTTGCCTTCTTTCCCTACGGATATTATAAATTTTTAGGTGACAGTGACTATGATATCTTGGAGTATTTAGGCTTTGCAAACTAGATCCAAATCCTTCCCAAGTCTGCCACTTATCAGGAATGTAGTCTTAGGCAGGTTACTTAACCTCCCTGAGTCTCAGCGTTCTCACATGTAAAATGGGGATAATAATAGTTTCTTCCCTCATGTGATATTTAAGATAGTTAAAGGTTAATGTTAGAAAAAAAAAGAATAGCTCCTAGTCAAAAATAAACTTTAAGTGTTAGTGTTATAATATTTTATTGATAGAAAGATAGCCTGCTGCACTTGTTTGTGCCTGATTTCTAATTCCTGATCCCCACTCCAACACCTCATGAAAGGATAGATTTCTTGAGTAATTAATACCGAAATATTTTACAGCCTCAAAAATTTTCAGAAGTGTTTACAGATAAAATGAAATAAATTCTGTATTTTAACATTCCGATAATTTAGTTAAGGCATTGATGTTTTTGTTCATCACTTTTCTCAATTGAAAAAGGAAGAAACTGTTTTGATTATATCCCTAATCTTATTTAGTTTTAGCAGCCTTATTTGGTAATTTGAGTTAACTACACATTAAAATAGTTATGCTAAGATATTATAATTAAGAAGCTGAAGACATTTATCAAAACTTCTTCTAGACTTCATTTGCCTGTAATGTCCCAAGATACAAAGTAAACAAGAATATTTTAACATTGCTTACATGTAAAAATTTCAGTATATATATTACAACTTCAAGGTACTCTCTGAATTATATTCAACTTTTTCCTGCCATTGTTGCTACCCTCTTTAGAAGTTAACAGAATGACATTTGAGCAAGGATGGAGCTGGCAGCATCAGGCAATCGATTTTCTACTCACATCCCTTCTTTCCACCCACCGAATTTTAGTGCCTGTGGGCAGCATCAGGTGTGCCCTCTAATTCAGTCCACTACTCTCCTTCTCACATCCACAAACAGAAGTCTACTGACAGAAGAAAATAGCTTCTTTTGGGGAAAAGAAAGAGGTTAGACCACAAAATCTCACTGCAGTGATGGTCAAGACAATTAAGAGGTTTAAATATTAAATTTATTTAAGAAACAGTATGTTAATTAACTCTTAGTCTTTTAAAAAATAATATACATATTTGAAAACTTTAAAAGTATTACTTTGATTTTCACATTAAGAGCTATTTTCTATGTTTTTCGAATATAGAGAGTATTGCATATGTAAGGTACAAATATATGTAGTTTGCAAATATATTTGCCTTCCTTGACTTTTTAATTGGCCTATATTGCTAGTCATTTGATATATGTGCATTTTCTTTGTTTTTTTTTTTCTCTTGATCCAAGCATTTTCTTTAAGACGTATGTTTTCTAGAAGAAAAGGGACTTATATGTGGTTCAGTGTTCAACATATATTCAAGTAATTCCTGCCTTGGGGGACAAGAGACCAGGTTGAAAAATGTCATAAAATGAAGAGAGACACAATTTTCCTGGTAATGAGAGCATATAAGAGAAAAAAAAAAATGATGAAACAGAAAGATTATTTTTGTTTTCTTACTGATCTAGGAAAAATAGTTTGAAGTATATTCAAATTGCATAGGCCTATGTTGTTAACATAGCAGGAAAAAGTTACAAATCAGAAAATTATTCATATTTCCCCAAAAAATATATTTCTTGAGTATTATTTGGTTCAATATATACAATGAGCCTGTGCTATTTCCATGCTGCTTCAAGTATTTATTGAGTGTATACTATGTGCTGGTTATACAAACCCTCAAATATCTTAAAGCCTACTGTAGCAGAAAGAAATATGAATGAATAAGTGTGAAAACAGTTATGGATTTCCTGATAAATGTCTGTGCTTTATAAAGAGATATGGACATCAGAGATTTGTCATGAAAACATTAGAAGAGAAAGTACTTTTAAGTTCAAAGGTAGCAACTAAAAAAACCACAGCGATTAAGGGATCCTTTTACTTCAAAAATATAAAAAAATAAAAGGGAAAAGTATGAGTCAGACAAAGATAAAACAAGATTATAATTTCCCCCAAATTGAGTAAGATTTACGATATTAAGGACAAGAACTGAAAATTCATTTTAATGCATTTATCAGTCTATTTGAAATTTTATCAGGAAATGTTTTCTAATTTGAGAGAAGAAAAAACAATTATGAAATGCCTAATTTGGTACATATTTATCATTTAGCAAATGCTCATGTAGCTTCTGCTATGTGCTAGCTACCACAGGAGTTTGGGGGAATAAAATGGTAAGAAAAAAAACAGTTCCTGCCCTCGTGGAACTTAAAGTGAGCATGAACCAAACGTTAACCTCAAGTCTTCCATGGTCCTTTTACGAATCAAATGGCACAGACCATAAAAGCTTCTGTGCTTTATAAACTGTGTAAGCAGTTTTGTCAGCTTTCTGGGGAAGTCTTAATATCATTAGGAGCAAATTTGCATTTAATATCTACTTAATTCAGGTCATATTGTTTTCTGTTTTGACTTTAAGAAGAAAATGTGATGGGTAATAACAATAAAATGGGCACAATTATTTAGAAGGGAGTGTTTATGCCAAGAAATTGCAAAGGCAGATTAAGATTTGCAAAGAGAAGACATTTTTCCAGTAATTGCTCTCTGGATGTCTGTGCAGCAGTTTTGATTCAGGGCCGGCTGTTGTTTGAGAGCTTCATTCCTTGCAAAGAGAAGGTCTGCTGGCTACACCTAATGATATTTTATTTGCTCTTCTGTGGTTTCATAATAACTACCATAGCAACACTAGCAGTGCTATCCCACACTGCCATCAACATTCAGGAGAAGGCTTATCTTGCCTTCACAAGACTGTTCTTCCATCTGCTATAGAGCATTCTCAATTCATCAGATGTATATATATTTTTAAATGCTTTCTTGGGGAAAGAGAAATAAATATATTGAGAGATGGTTATAATATTTTTTAGCCCACTGCACAAGTTTTGATTGCCTTATCAGAGGAGCATGTCCAGGTTTTGTAGAGCCTAAAGCTTATACGATTGGAGGTAAAAACACTACTTTAAAAAAAAAATACCAAATTACAAATTCAGAATTAGAAACAGAGATGAATATTTACTTAGGATCAAAAAGAGATCACATAACATTATAAATTTAAGAGCGTTGATAAACAACATAAATAACCACAAAATCCAGAAGAATAACATTGCATTGTTTTAACTGTCAGACACACTTCTATAATAGTTTTTCCCTATAATTTCCTATCTGTATGCTCATTGATTTTCTCTTTCTGTAGGATTTTTTAAGATCATTTTCTGTAGAGAGATTAGACAGATCGCTCAGTCTTTTCACTAACGTGATGATAATCAATTTTATTATTGACAGTCAAAAATATCTTCTATCAACTCACAGCTCATTATTGGTTATGACATGTAAATTTTTAGAATCGTTGCATAATTGGGGAAATCCTCTATCAAGTTTATTCCATATACGAACTGTCAGTTTGGGAAGAACATTTCACAGACTAGCTTTTGGCTGTGAATATTTCAAACTGTTTTTCTCCTTGACTATTCACATTGTTACAGTGTCAAACACCAGAGGGCATGATCATGTCACAGTACAGTACCCAGCACTGCACCTTATGTCAGGAAGCTTAATACATCAGCCTATTAGGTGGTCGGTGTAGTCTACACCCGACAGTTGTAACTTACCATTTATGGAAATGGCTGCAAATTGCCTAAAATTTTTTTAATAAATATATTTAAAATATATTCAAATCAGCTTCCTCTCATCCTGATGTAAAAAAAACCTAAGCCTACATCATTGCCACCTGACCAATGGGAAGTGTGATATACGGGAAAGTCTATAGAAAGAGACAATGATCTTAACTAATTGCAATTAAAATATTTTAAATTTGCCAAACAAGTAAGGTATTCTAACACTTCAGGTCAATTAACTTCACAGTGAATCTGCTTCTGCTTATGATGCATTCACTCGACCTTTGACACCATTTCCCCTTAGACTATATCTGATCCAAGAGAGTGAACATCTTGTAAGATTTGTTTAACTTCCTTCTCAGGCATCTTAACTCCATCACATCTTCATTTCCTTTAGCCTGTCACTTCTTTGTCAGACCAAAGACCGATTGCTCATAAGGCAAATAAGACAGAGTAGCTGAAAAGATGTGCCTGCATCATTTGGACCCTTTCCAATGGTCTGATCTATATTCTTGGTTATCAAGGTTTTCCAAAAAATTGTTTTGGAGAATGGGCTGAGCTTACATCTCTGAGATTTCTTCCTTTTTATTTTATTTTTGTAGAAGACACAAAACAGAACTGAGATGTACAGTGAATATGAAAGAGAATGAGTGCCAGTGGCTTCAGTGAATATTGATCAAAACATTCCTTTTCTAGTGTGTGTGATGTTGAGATTTCTCAGCGAAATACTGCCAACATTTGCTCAGCACAGTCTCCAGAACATTAAATGAAACATAATACAACCTTATCACCAAGTTGATTGAACATGCAGAAGGTGGTAGGAAGCTTTCATTAAACTCTATCAAACGGACTGTTATTTTATTCTTGTCCCTAGTTTCCCACCATAAAAAGGGAAGGAAGGAAAATATACTAATGTGACAGTGCAGTAGCATCTACTGACAGCACAATGATTGTTTTCTTCTGAGCATTTTGAGCAAGAACCCTATTTTTTAGGCTGGTACTTTAGCCACATATTTTTAATTGACTGAAGTATGGAGAAAAACTTAAAAGACAGATGTGATACAGTTTACTGTTTTGTTATACGAGGGCACAGATGCTTTAGGCAATTTTTACTTTTCTATGTAACAATGCCAGTGAACACCACCACTTACCTTGGCACATTTTAAAAACACTCTGCAAAGTACTGACTGGTTAATTATCAGAAAGCCAGCAGTAAGGAAAGTGGAATGTGAGTTTCACATGTAATAAACTAGAACTCAACATATATCCAGGGCCTCTGTGTTCCAGTTGGCCATTTAATCCCTAAATTATACAGCTTTCATATCTATAAATACATTATAGTAAATCTAGAAATAAAAAAAAAAAGATTTTAAATTGGTAACATCACGAAAGGTAAGAGTTACAGAATAATAGAACCAAAAATCCTAACTCTGATTTTATTTGTTAGACCATTTGTTTAAATTGGAAAGAACCAAATGTCCACTTCACTTTTTTTAGGTGAGAAAATGTTATCCAAGGAAGTGAAGTGACTTGTCCTAAACCTACAATCCACTAATGATAGGGCTAAATTCCAGGTCTGTGTGTTAGTTCAGGACTCTTTTCTCTGAAATATCTTTCTCTGATGACTAGTTTTATGTGATGTGACACTTAGCTTATGAATTAGAATAAACAGCGATTTTCTCGGGAATTCCTGTTTTAAAGTGGGATAGCTTATTCTCTTTTTCTCACAGTTGATAAATATAGAAATGTCAATTTTTGAAGAAAATAAGATCTTGTGTTGAGAATTTTTCATAAAATCCTATGAATTATCTGCATATTTTTGTACTACATGTATTGGATTTCTACTGCTGATGCAACAAATCATCACAGTGGCTTAAAACAACACAAAAAATGTATTATCTTACAGTTCTGTAGATCAGAATCTCGAACTATCTTACAGACTAAAATTTAGATGTCAGCAGGGTTGTGTTCTTCCCAGAGGTTCTAGGGGAGAGGTCACTGTCTAGTCTTTTCCAGCTTCTAAAAGTCATCTACATTTCTTGGCTCATGACCTCTACTCCCATCTTTAAAGCCAGCAGTATAAAATCTTTCAGTCTCTCCCTATCTCTGAACCTCCTAACTCCCTCTTTTAAAAAAACTCTTGTGATTACATCAATCCAATTGGGTAACATCTCCAAAATCCTTAATTTAATCACATCTACAAAGGCTCTTTTGTCATGTAAAGTAGCGTTTCACAGGTTCTTGCAATTAGGATGTGAACATCTTTGGGGAGAGGGGTAGAGGGCATTATTTTGTCCCACTTAACTCGAAGTTATTGTTTTAACTTGTTCCTTACTATATTTTGTTTTAGTTTTAAAATTCTTTGAGTTTATCAGGAGTAAAATGATCAGTACTATCTTTCAGATATTTTCCCAAAATAAATATAATTTCTGACACTCAAAAATGTATTTATCTCTCTATATTGCACTTTTATAATGGAGACTTTACTTATTATATATTTGTTTTTTCTATATTCAGATTGTGAGGATAAAGAATACCTTAGGTTCTTTAAAGGATGAGAAAGAACAAATACTCACCAAATTTGAGAAGTTTTTATACAATATTGTATTAGTTTGCTAGCACTGCCATAATAACAGGAACTTGCTACCTCACAACAGGAATTTGTGCCCTCTTACCTCTGGAAGCCAGAATTTGAAATTAAGGTGTTGACAGGGCCACGCCATCTCTGGAATATCTGAGAAAAAAAAAATCCTTCCTGCCTCTTCCAGCTTCTGATGGCTCCAGGCATTCCTTGGCTTATGGCAGAATAACTTCAGTCTCTGCCTCCATCTTCACATCACCTTCCTCTCTTGTCTCTGTGTGACCTTTTCTGTCTTTTAAAGGATCACTAACATTGGATTTGGACTCATCCTATCCCTTATCTCAATTCTTACCTTAAATACATCTGCAAAGACCTTATTTCCAAACAGGGTCATGTTCTGAGTTTCCAAGTAGACATGAATTTAGGGAGAACACTATTCCACATAATACACATATAAAGATTTATTAAAGAATTATTTTTTATAATTCACTTGCTAGTTATTTTTTCCTCACTTATCCCTGCTTAAAAAAATAAATAACTAGCCGCCTTCTTCCTCAATGCTGTGAACCTTTTTCCTCTTATTATTAACATTGCCTCAATTCTTAGGAATTCTCTCAATGCTAAGTAATAATAAGAGGAAGAAAGATAATAAGAATTTTTATTGGATGTTTTTTAATATGTGCTCGTCATAGTCCTGGATAACTTATAAACATTCGATCCCATTATAATCAGGTGGTTTTACTATCCCTATCTTCCGCTTGAAAAAAACTGAGGTGCAAAACAGGCTCAATAATTTGGTCAACATTACATATTTAGGAAGTGACAGAGGTCAAAATTAGGCATAAATAACAAAACATGCCCCTTTCTTTCAATTTTCCAGAGTCCTCATCACAAGATCTATTTCCCAAACACATTTATGCTCCTTCAGTTATCACTTTTGAATTCACCTCCAGTTTTATGTACTAACAGTTATCATCAAATACATAGCATTCATGCTTTTTGCAAACTACAACAATAACAGCAACAAATAGAACTTCCAAAGTGTGAAGAATGGTAATAAAAAGAAAAAACAAACCAACAAACAAGACATCTGTAAACGGTGTTATTGGATTTGGGCACCACAGGAAGCAGATGGAAAATGCTGAAACATTTCTAGAAACATTAAAAAAAAAAAAAAAACCTCTATTAAATCGGAAAGGGTTTTAGGATTCTGGTCTTAGATCACAAATGAAACAAACAGTTTCAGGAAAACATAACTGTGAGTAAAAATATTTCTAGAAATTCCTTGACTTAGTAAATGAACTTACCCTGAGAAAAACATATTTTTGAAAACTGTTTTAAATAGAAAATGCTTGTCCTCTAAAGCAGGGGTTCCCAATCCCTGGTCCATGGACTGGTACCAGTCCATGGCCTGTTAGGAACTGGGCCACAGAGCAGGAGGTAGAGCGCTGAGAGAGCCAGTGAAGCTTCACCTATATTTGCAGCCCCTCCCCAGCACTAACATCACTGCCTCAGCTCCACCTCAGATCATCAGACATTAGATTCTCATAGGAGTACGGGTCCCTGGTGCCAAAAAGGTTAGGGACTGCTACTCTAAAGGCACTTGACCCTATAAGATTACTTCACAAGTAAACAGGCAAACAAAAGTAGAAAATAATATTGTTACCATATTTGTTGATAAACAAAACTAGGAAAAAAATAAAATGAGCATATTGAATACTGGAACATAAATAGGAAGTTATTTGGTGTGTCGACAGAATCAGTAAATAGACTGATAATTCTACCTTTTGGTAAGTATTTAATTTAAGGAGAGCTTTTTAAATTTTTCTCTAATTCTCTATATTTCTCCCACTGATTCAAAATTTTACTTTTTTATATGAGAAATACTTTTAATTGACCTATTATTTTCTAGTTTGAGTTTTTTCCTTATTTTGTAAGAGAATACAATAAAATTAGGAGTCAAAGAATATACATGAAATCCATCTTTAGTTCCTGAATAAATAAAAGGTTTTCTTGTCTAAGTTGCTCATGTGTGCTAAGACTCAATCCTGAACCCTCTACTCTCATTTTTCACACTCTCCTTTGGTGACTTTTTACCAACCCACGAGTTTACTAGTATGTCTTAAATTGATGATAGCCAAACCTACAGCTCCAGCAGAGATCCGAAACCTGAGTGCCTGGCTTATATAACCAGTCACCTTGACCACTTGGTCCACTTGAGTACCCCTAAATGCCTTAATTTCCACATATCCAAAATTAATCATATCACCTGTTGCCCCAAACCTAGTACTGCTATAGATGGCACCACCAACCTCCCAGTCAACCAATTTGGATATTTGTTTTGTCTTCCCAGATCCTTCCTTCAAATTCAGGACTTAATTGGCCATCGAATCTGGAGAAATCTATCTCCTAAACATTTCTCAACTCTTTCTCTTTATCTCTATTTCTTCTGCTCACCTACATTATAATAGCTACATGCCTAAACTATGAATTCATCTAAATAATTATCTCTCTGTCATTAAGTGGTTTCAAATGAAATCCTTCAGTGGCTTATCCTAGCTTTCCACATAAAATTAATAATAATGATTGCCATTTTGTGTTTATTATATGCCAAATACTATTCTAAACACTTGGTATACATCTTTGCATTAGTTCTTACCTAACATCAATCTTGTAAGATGTTACTATGATTTTATAAATGAAGAAATTGAGGTTAAGAAGGCTTAAGTAACTTACCCAAGACTGGTGAGCCCAGTTATCAGTGAGCTGGGGCTCAATCCTAGAGCAGCCTAGGTGCAAAGCCTCCTGTTTCATTGGACCTGTTACTAAATTCAATTTTATGAAATCAGCACATGAGGCTCTTGATGATCTGTAATACTCAGCTGCTGAGCCTCTCTAGCATGAGCAGTTGCTTCAGCAATACTGAGATATTTTGTATTTCCTTTTTTTTTCTCCTCTCTCTTTTTTTTAACTTCATACACATGTACATAAAAAATTGTTCAAGAATACATTCAGGTTGTTAAAAGAGTCAAACAAAGAAGAAGTAATTAGAACAAATTATCCCTCCTCTACCCAGTCCCAAACTCCTCCCAAGAGAGCTAATCACTTTTCTTTGCACTTTGGTCTTAATTGTGAATTTATTTAATTTAAAGACTTGAGTGGCTTCTGTTCTGGGAAGTTTCCTTGTGTTATTTCTGTCCATTCACTCTGCTCTCTACCTCTGAAATTCCTATAGAGCAATCTTTGTGCCACAGATTGCTCTGGAAATCTGGTAAAGTTTAAAATTGTACTAAATTGCATACATAGGATCATAAAGGAAACTATATTAAAATCCAGTTATCAAAATAGTAAAAAAGTATGATATTATATCGATATATCAATAACATGATCTAGCAAAACATTTAATAGGTATTTAAATTCTGAAGACTTGATGAGCATAAATTATATTTTGAGAGACCTGAAGCTATATATATTGTCATGTGAAAATATCTGTAATTTCTGTTGGTAGTAAAGTCACACATGCTGCCAGTACTACTCTGATTTTTGCCTACATTTATCATTGAAGGAATTATTAAATTTCAACTAGAGTTTATTGAAAAAGATGTAGTTTCTTTTTCTATTCAAAGACTCCTTGAAATCTAAGGCCTTATGTTTTACTGGGATTTTAGAATTTTTATCTTGTGTTTCCAATATTCTCATACTTTCTAACTCTTTGTGTTTTTATATTGTGTTCTAGGATTAACTTTCAATTTAAATATTTTATTCTATTGGTAAAGAGAGCTTATTACATTATGACCATTTTTTTCTACTTGTTATGCCCTGCTAAAATTTCCTAACATATTAAGGAAATTACAGATAGATGTAGATAGATGTGTTTGATCATTTGTAGTTTAAAAAAATTTTTTTCAAGTGACCTGGATGTAGAGTCCTTGAGAGGAATGTTATTAAGAAACAAAGTGGTTATCAGATCATTGTTCTTATGCAAGATTAGATAAACCAGAGAAGTTCCCCAAATCCAGAAATGATAATCCTAATTTGACCTTTGCTATTACTTATGTTTAATCTGTAAAACAATTCAGTAAGAGTTAAATTTGGTAATGAAAATATTCACATGAAAACTACAAAACAAATAAAAAGTATGATCAATAGAGTTATACTGATATAGTATATGGTAAATAATAAGAGGTGATTTCTCCAACTAGAAATTACTGCCTAATAGAATGAAAAAATAAGATAGGAGAGGGGAAGAGAGAAAGAGATTAGGAAGAGAGAGACACTAGTTTTAAATGAGTAAACTAAAAAACATTTCCAAAACAAAACAAAACCTACAGGGCAAATTAAATTTTCTTCTGTTATTGGAATGACAGATTCTTTATACATGTTCATTATGTTTTAAATGTCTGCCTCTCCACTAATTCTCAGTAATATCATACAGAAGTACCAAAGATTAGGCTGCAAAGCTGTAGATAACCTGTCAGCCAGTGCTGACACACATAGTTGATAACCATTGTCGCTCTCAAAATTACAGGCATTTATTCTTCACATCTTTGTGTTTTACAATAACTATTCAAGGGAGAAGGCAAACAGAAAATGCATCAAACCCCAGAATAATTGTCCATTTCTTTTTCTGTTGTTGTCAGCTAATGCTCTCATTCTGATACATACTCACCCAGCAGCTCTACTGAAATCAGTGAGCAACTTTATTCTTTTTTTTTTTTTTAGTTTCAACGTGCTTATTTTATTTGACTATCCAATAGTTTGTTGTTGTTGTTGTTGTTGTTGTTGTTTTAATTTTTAAAAGTTAGATATACAATCCATGAAGTGATCCCCCTGGTTACACTAGCAGCCATCTGGCACTACATATAACTATTAAAATAATATTGACTGGGGAAACTGGAAATCCACCTGCAAAAGAATGAAATTAGACTGTTGTCTATCACCACATACCAAAATTAACTCAAAATGGATTAAGGACCTGAATATAAGACCTGAAAAAATAAAATCCATAGAAGAAAACATAGAAACTAAACTTATGGCCCTTGGCTTAAAGAGAGTTTTATGTATTTGACCTCAAAGGCAAGGGAAGTAAAAGCTAAAATAAATGAATGGGACTACATCAAACTTAAAAGCTTCTGCTCAGCAAAAGAAACCATCGACAAGGTAAAAAGACAACCATCTCAATGGGAAAATATATTTGCAAGCAACACCTCCGATAAGGGCCTAATATCCAAAATATACAAAGAACTCATACAACTCAATAAGAACAAAAAACTAAATGATCCAATCAAAAACTGGGCAGAGGACCTGAATAGACACTTCTCCCTAGAGGACATACAAATGACCAACAAATATATGAAAAGATGCTCAACATTGCTAGCTGTTAGGGAAATGTAAATCAAAACCACAATGAGATACCATCTCACACCTGTTAGAATAGCTATAATCAACAGGACAAGTAATAACAAATGTTGGAGAGGATGTAGAGAAAAAGGAACCTTCATACACTGCTGGTGGGACTGCAAATTGGTACGGTCGCGATGGAAAACAGTATGGAGGTTCCTCAAAAAACTAAAAATTGACCTACCATATGAGCCAACAATCCCTCTACTGGGTATTTACCCCAAAGACTTGAAAACCCATATCCTAAAAGATATTTGCCCACCAGTGTTCGTAGCAACATTATTCACAGTGGCCAGGACTTGGAAGCAATCGAAATGTCCTGTGATAGATGAATGAATAAAGAAGCTGTGGTACACATATACAATGGAATATTACTCAGCCAAAATGTTGCAGGATACTTGGACAGAGAGACGGGACACCAAGGCAATAAGCAGGAAGGAGTGTTTATTGGTGTCAGCACTGGCCCTGCGGATTCTCATCCAAAGGCTGAGCTCCCATCTCAGCAGGGCTTTCCCTTTTATATACACTTTATACATCCTCATAGTTACAGACTTGCATGTTCTTTCTATATAAAGAAAGTGTACTTTGATTGGTTGGTGGGCTGTAAGAGGAAGTGAATAACTTTCAACCATCCTAAGAAGTGTTTAGCTAGGCCTCACTACCACAATAAGAAAAATAAAATACTGCCATTTGTGACAACATGGATGCACCTTGAGATAACCATGCCAAGCAAAATAAGCCAGACAGAAAAAGTTGAAAACCACATGATATCACTTATGTGTGAAATATAAACATAAAAGCAACAAATGAACAGGACAAACAAACAGAGATTCGAGGACATGGACGATAGACTAGTGGTTACCAGAGGGTAGGGGGGAAGGAGGAGGGGGACATAGATGGAGTAAAAGGGATCAAATATGTGGTGACAGAAAGAAATCTAACTATGAGAAGTGAACACACAATGTAAATACACACACACACACACACACACACACACACACACACACGCCTTACTGAAACTTATCGGATTTCGTTAACCAATGTCAACATAAAAAATTAATTAATAATAATAATAATAATAATATTGACTATATACCCTATGCTGTGCTCTAAATCCCCATTACTGTTTTGTAACTACTAATTTCTACTTCTTCATCCCTTCATCTTTTTTACCCAGCCCTCTAACCACCATCCCCTCTGGCAGTCACCAGTTTGTTCTCTGTATCTGTGAGTCTGTTTTCATTTCCTTCATTTGTTTCTTTCGTTCCTTAAATTCCACATATAAGTGAAATCATATTTATCTTCCTCTGTCTGACTTATTTCACTCAGCATAATACCCTCTAGGTCCATCCATGTCATTGCAAATGTTAAGATTTTATTTTTTTAATAGCTGAGTAATATTCCATTGTATATATGTAACAATTTCTTTATCCAATCGTCTATTGGTGGGCACTTAGGTTACTTCCATTTTTAGCTATTGTGAATGGTGCTGCCATGAACATAGGGGTGTATAGATATTTAAGAACTAGAGTTTGGGGATTTTTTTGGATAAATACCCAGAAGTGCAATTGCTGAGTCAAAAGGTAGTTCTATTTTTAATTTTTTGAGGAACCTCCATACTGTTTTCCATAGTGACTGTACCAATTTGTAATCCCACCAACAGTGTATGAGGATTCCCTTTTCTCCACATCCTCACCAACACTTGTTCTTTGATTTATTGATGATAGCCATTCTGATGGGTGTGAGGTGATATCTCATTGTGGTTTTAATTTGCATTTCTCTGAAGATTAGTGACCTCGAACATCTTTTCAATGTCTATTGGCCACTTGTATGTCCTCTTTAGAGAAATGCCTATTTAGGTCTTCTGCCCATTTTTCAATTGGATTTTTGGGGGTTTTTTGTTGTTGAGTTGTATGAGTTCAGCTTTCTTTTAAAGGTTGCGGAGTTGCATTCACAACTGCCTAGAGCAGAAGGCAAGCAGAAGCCTGAGGTTTCCCAATGCTACTACCATGAAGCCCAAGGCCTGAGCAATGTTGCAAATATTTATATTCCTGATATTAAATAAAAGTCAGGACATTCAAAAACATGTAGATTTGGGGCTTTTCTAAACAAATAAAAAATTTCCCAACACTAGACCTGCTTTCTAGCAAGACAACAAGATGCAAGATCCACATTTGCCTGACTGAGTTAGATGGGGCCTGAACTCTCCATCAGGTTCGTCATACACATTATACACAGAATGAAGTCCCAACTTCTCAGCCTCCTCTTCAATGACATTCATAATCCTACCCTCTATTACTTTTTCAGACATACTGCCCACTCTTCTCTCATGATGACCTCATGCCACTGTTCTTCAGGATCCAACTTCAACCTCTTTAGGAAGCCTTCCAGGAGCACCCAGCCTACAGTGATTCCCCTTCCTTTAATGTCAATGTCAGTACCTCTTCCTTTAATGTCATGCAATTCTTTAGCAGTTAGTCATGGTCTCTCAATGACACCCAATTGTGGGTGTCTTGAGCTTTAATCAAATATTTAACTTTGCATGGATATATATCATTAAAGTTTTTTGCCCTCTTTTCACTCATTACTTAATTTTTCCACAGCTGGAACAAGTTCTGGTTTCTGAAGAAGCAAAGCCCAGCATGCTATTTACTTGCTGCATATATTTGGGCAAAATATTGATCCTCTCTCATCCTCACTCAATTCTAATATTTGCAAAATGAATATAAAAGTAATACTTACTCATAGAGTTATTATAAAAATTAATGAAACAGCACATGGTAAGCATTTTGCACAGAGTCCCAGTGCCTGGGATATAGTAAGAATTTAATTTAAATGTTTGTGTTATTATTATTCCTCTACCATTATCACTCTCTTGAGAGCTATTAAAGTGACTTAGCCCTGATTTCATTTTACTCGTTAGACCTTTCATTGCCCTAGAAGTTTGCATAGTTAACTTCCCTTAATTTTTCTCGGTAATTAATATCACCAAAAAAATATTCTTCTACTATTCTAAAATCACTTCTTATTATGTCACTTACATTTCCATGTTGAGATCATATAGAATAAAAATAAATTATTCAGGTCATAATTTGCTATTTAGATAGTGATGTTAATAACAAATACTTTCACCTACCACTTTACTGATAACCTAAGGTGTGGCAGGCACTGTGCTAGATATTTGTTTCCTTTGCCTTATCTCTAATGTTCAAAAACCCACAAAGAGAGTATTATGATGCTAATTTAACAAATGAGAAAACCAAAGTCTCAGGTGGTTAAATAAATGCCTATGTTCGTTAATATCTAGTTGGCAGGACTGAATTTAAAATGAGATCTATCTCCAAAATCTATGCCCTTCACTTTAATTATTTCTTTTTGCCTAGTGTTTATTAACTAGTTCAGTATTGATCAATTCAGAGGTAAACGGGCCCTGGTAGATCTTTATAATTTCTAGAAATATTGTAATAGAATCTGTTTACTGTATAATAAATTCTCCTTAGGATACTACCAGTAATACTGCTGTTGCCTCTGTTTGGATCCCCCAAAAAACGAAAGCTAAATTAAGAAGGCCCTGTTTATCACTTTAAGATTTTTTTTTCCATATGCAAGTAAAAATTATGCAATAATGTTTTGTTTTATATATTAAGTGTTACTCAATGTTTTGTTTAATAAGTATCCAATTTGCCATATCAGTTAGATATGACTGTATAAAAAGTGATCTGTTTCTTGGATATTAGTTGCAGATAGGTCAGATTTAATATATCACATGGATATTTATAAAGCTGTTTTACACACAACAAAATTGATTGAATATTGATCTGGTTTTAGCTGATATATTTAATTTAAAAATATATCTGCCTCAGTATTTAATGTGTTTAATGTGATATTTGGCATTTTGGTTTAGTGTTTAACATATAATTTGATAAAAAATATATTGCTCGTGGGCATGCAAAAAGTTGTAAAAGAAAATTATCAGTAGACAGTGAACAGATGTATCATTATACAGAAATAATCACATTTTTACAGCAGTAATCTCAAGTGAAAGTATGTTTCAAAGAGATATGTTAGTTTTGTGTAGGTAAATACGAAATTCTCTGCTACGTTTAATTAAACAAACAACAAAGAATGGACACATAAGGCGTCCCAAAGTCAACTAAATTTTTTTAAACAAATGGAATATTAATCCACTTTACTGAAACTTTTCTGGTATAATAGGAACTAATTTATGTATTTTTGATCAGCTATTAAAGATATTCCTATTTCTGGTTGGTCTTTATGTGTTTCTATTTTGAAAATCTACAGCTTCAGATTATCATGATAAATATTTTTCTATCTTCTTGCTGAACAGGAAACAGAATGCAAGAGACTCACTAGCTTCTCCGAGGATGCATTAGGAGTAAATATATTTTAAGCTTATGTATAAGATCCTTTTGCCTGACTCACCCATGAAATGAATTTTAATACTCACTTGCTCACTTATTGATTTCTCTTTCCTAGGAGGAAACTTCCTGTAATTCCCTCACAGCCATCTCCATTGTTCATCATCCTTATCAGAGCAGTCACTCCAGCAAATCTCCCTATCATACAACCCAGAAATCCCACAACATTCATCACTGCCTATCCTCTTTTGCCTCCCAAATTTGTTAGCTCGCAGGTTCAGCTACTTCTTTCCACTTCTTTTGAATCCAAATGTCTTTCTGCTTCAGTGAAAATTTCTTGCACATATATTTATGACCTGAAGTCACTTATTTTTTGTTATATTCTACTCTCCAGCTGTGTCTTGCACCTAAATTTTCACCTGTTACATTTCAATATTCTTTTGCTACTTCCTTACAGCAAAAGACACCTCTGGATCAAATATAAACTCTTGCATTGAAAGAGTTTATTAGTTATCCCTGACTTAATGGACTGAAGTCTCATTCCTTAATAATGCCAATAAGAAATACTAAAAATATTGACAGTTTGTTGTTAATAGACAATGGGCTATTACATGCTGTATGCATTCTCTGTATAACCTATCTGACAACTGAGTTAGGCATCATCATCAATTCTGTGGAAACTAAAGCTCATCGAAGTTATCATTGTTTGCTGAGAAGCATGTCAGGTTTCACATTTCATGCCCAAGCAGTCTGACTCTAGATTTCATGTTCTTGGATACCACACAATATTGCTTATTGTTATAGTTTCCATTTCACATAAATTATTCTGCAACTATATGAAATTATTCAATTTCTACCAGCTGCCATCTCTTCTACCATAACTCTCTCTCTCAATACTCTCTCTTCCCCTCATATATTTGTTCTTTTTCATTCTCTCTCCCTAATTTACTTTCTTTAAATGTTTATTTTGCTCTGCTAAGCACAGAGGAATATTTTTTTTAAATCACAGTTTCTAGGAAGTTTATAAGTGGTCTCTTGCTGACAAAACAATAAATAATAACCTTTCTACCTTGCTGCTTTTTTTTTGCTTTTTTTTTTTTTTTTGCTTTTTTCCAACAATTTTCTCCTAATTAACCTTACTTATTTTAAAGATCTAACCTAATCCTAAGCTGTTTTTCCTCTATGGACATAATTATAATTATCATTTATATTTGCATTCTAATATGTACTTTATACATGTTTACTGCTTTTCCTAAAATGCATTCTCCTTGAAGGCAGGGTAATATTATAAACCTCTAGACACAAACTAAATCTATCTCTGCCTCTTTCTTTATCTTGTTTAAAGCTCTCTTGTTTCTGTTTCTATGTCTTAGACAAAATAATGCAGATTTGTGTGTATGTATATGTGTGTATGCATGTGCATATGTGTGTTTAAGAAGAGATGCAGCAAGAACTGAATAAATGTAGCTTCAAAATTGGGTGTACTACATTTTTATTGTTTTTTTTTTTTTTAATTTATAATTCCTTTAAGGCATGGAAGAAGATTCTAATATGTCATTAAATAACTCTAACCCTTTATGATAATTTTCATTTCTCAAATACTACATGTATAATCTCGACTATAAAATTATATACTGCATTAAACATACTACAAATTTTATTCCCAGTTCAATTTCAGGATTTTCATGGTGCCACTTCCTTTCCCTTCTGGTCTAACTCCCAATAGAGTTCTAGTACACAGTCTATATCCAACCAATGTTATTGGATTGGGTTGAATGTAAATCATCTGCAGCATTCTGTTTGATGTATCTACTCTGCAAGAGAACTCCACAGAAGCAGAACTGGAGAAGAGAAAAATTTTAAAGCACTGTCATTAATGGGCACTTGTGAGCATAAGAAGAGTTAAAAGTGTTTCACCTAAAATGTAGAGTTAGACCAGTCACTTCAGGTATACTTCAGCTAAATAGATTACAAGTAAATTGTAGGCATTTCTTTAAGTGAAAAAAGCTTTTAGATGATTATATAAGTCTCATGAAACTAATTTTATCATCATTGAAATGCCATGTAATTTTCTCCTAAGTAAATTTCACTTCCAAATGCATCACTTAAGTGTGTGGTAAAATAATTCTAAACTATGGCTTCCATTTGCTTCCACTGATCTGCTGGAAAACAATGTGATTATATACATACAAAAAAATTTTTACTCCAATTCTAGTATTGGCTGAGTATCTTGTATCACACTAACCCTCTTACAAAAGCAAGTAGAAACTAGAGGGGATATGACCCTTGAAAGAGGGAAACTAGACAAGGGAGAAAGTCACATTTATATGGCTTTCCCTCCTGAGCACACTTCCACATCCATGTATGGCTCAAGGCAGCTAGAACTCAAGAAGAAATTTGCAGGTTTTTAGCTTGCAATGTTACAGGATGAAGTTCAGAGATGCCAAAACATATGAAAATTAAGAAAGCATCTCAGATAAAAGAGAGCCACAGTAGAAAGAACCCCCAAATCTGTGAACTGTCCTCAAATTCTTGGCTGACCCTGAACTATATATCACAGGAGAGAAACCAGGAACAGAGGAAAATAACATCTAGAAGACCAAAAAATCTCAGCTTAACTTAGTTCCCATATTCCACAGAGTAGACACATTTTAAAGTTTGAGTCCTGCCGATTTAGAAGGGTTAGGTAGGCATATTGAATATCCCATTAGAATTCCGGAAGGACATTGTAGGATTAAAACCGTCTCAGGACAAATACAATTTTCTTACAAAGAACAGTTAATACATTGAATTTTATCAAAATAAAAAAAATATTTCTACTTGTCAAAGATACTATTAAGAAAATGAAAAGCCATACAACAGGTGAAAATATTTGCTATGCATACATAAACTGGACCTTGTAGCTCAATATATGAAGAACTCTTAAAATCAATAATAAAAAGACAAATGACATAATAAAAAATAGCAAAAGACTTCAACACTCACTTTGCAAAAGAAGATAGGCAAATTTCCAATAAACACATGAAAATATGCTTAACTAACATCATTAGTCATCAAGAAAATGCTAATGAAAACCACAATGATTTACATTTCACATCCACTGAAATAGCTGCAATTTAAAAGACTAACAACACCAAATATTGACAAGAATGTAGAGTAGTTAGAACTTACAGATAGTAATGATGTAAAATATGCAGAAACCACTTTGGAAATGTTTGGCAGTTTTTTACTAAACTAAACATACCAAGTCTATGACCCAGTAGTACCAATTCCAGATATTTACCCAGGAGAGATGAAAACTTTCATCCACAAAATACTTAGATACAATCATGTTTACAGCAGAGTTATTTGCAGTAACTCCAAACTGGAAGTAACCCAAATATCCAACAACAGGGGAATGAAAAAACAAATAATGGTCGATTCAGACTACAACACTAAGAAATAATAAACAGAGAACTACTGATACACAAATCAAAGTAATTATATGTCAAAAGCGTTGTGTTCAAAAGAAGCCAGAGACAGAAGAGCACATACTATATGATTTTATTTATATTATATGAAGCTCAAGAACTGGCAAAACTAACATATCATGATGACAGAATTCAGAACAGTGGTATCTAGGGGTGAGGTTTGATTGGAAGAAGACAAGAAAATTTCTAGGGTGATGGGAATTTTCTGTATCTTAATCAGGGTAGTGGATTTACAGGTGTTTTGTATTTTTTAATCAAAACTCATTGAATTAGACATTTAAGATTGGTGCTTTTCATGATATGTAAATTTTATGTCAATAAAAATGCTACAAATGGTTACACTGTGGTATTTGGATTTGATTTGGATTAAATATAGCATGATTATGGTTGGGATTGGATTAATGATTGGGTTAAATGATTGGATTAAATACTGATTAGTCAGATGATAAGAACTGAAAATAGTTTTACCTACTCTAGGGTATTCCTGACTCCTTCTCTCCCCTACACATCATACTGTATCTGACCATAAATGCTTGGCTGTCCTGGAACATGACCCATCTTCATGCCTTTATTTCTGGTTCCTTTTCTGTAGATTTATTTTCTTTCCTCGTTGCTTATTCTTTTTATAAATTGGGAACTGCTCCAATAACTGAGGGCCATTTTAAACTAAGACATCCTCGTAACACTGATTTCAAATGCTGAGGTATTTCTTTATGCTGGTAGTTTCCAAAAGTTCATCTATAAAAAGACCAGTAATTGAATCTGTGCAAGATTAAACCAACCAAGACAGGGTTTTTTTCTGTATTTTTGAGGCTTCAGCGAAGCTTCTAAAGCAATGCTTGTAAAATGCTTACCAGGATTTGCTCTGTTTAATTTCTGACCAAAATTTGTACTGCCTTTGTTCAACTGTCTGTAAATCCTGATAATGATAATTTTTTCATCAAGCTGCTTTATAGAATTTTGTCCAACTTTAGCAAAATCTGATTCTTTGACATCTTTGAAAATTCTGTCCTTTTTTGAGTAACCATATTATTACAAATAAGCCTTTACATCTTTATTTTCTCACCGCTGGGCTAAAAAGATGGTGTGATACTGAATTGTGACAACTGATCACCATATAAATTCCTTTTTAATGCTCTTCTGTAATGCGTAATAGACTGTGAACTACCATCATCTTGAAATGTCATCATGTTTCCAAAACATGACAAGGTAATAATGTGAAAATGCTAGATTTAGTAATTTAAAATCTACCATGAGCAGTAAATGATATCACCAATACCAAGTCCTAATCTAAGAGTTAGTTTACTCATTTTTCCACTTCATTTTATAAGAAAATCTTTCCATTTTGTTTCTCAGGGAAGATTGCAGCATTGCACAGACACTTCCTAACACATGTGCTTAATAGACAAATGTTGAGTTTTTGCATTAAGCCTCGTATAAATGTTCCTTCTCAAAGCAATTAGTTAAGTATTATCTGTACAGTGAGTCTAGAAAAAGTTCTCTGTCCTCAAAGTGCTTTTGATATAATTGAGAATCATAATGCATATATATGAAATAATTAATTAGAAATCCAAGGCCTGTAAAAATCCAAATCTGTATGTATACGTATATATATACACACACATATCCAAAATGGTTGTTCTCTAGTAATACTAGAAGGGTGAAAAACCATGTTCTTCCATAGTAGCAAATATTGTTTAATTTATGATATTCAACATTGTAGTCACTAACCCCATCTAGTTACTAGTCACTACTTAAATTTAAATGGATTAAAATTAAATAAAATGTAAAATTCATTTCCTCAGTAACATTGACCACCTTTCAAATGCTCAGTAGCCATATGTGGCTAGTGGCTACCATATTGGATAGTGCAGATATCGAGCACTGCCAATATTTCAAAACATTCTATTGAATAGTGCTGCTAGGTCATACTTACACTTGATGAATCTTGAGAACTATACTGCTTCACAGAAGATGGTTTATTTATTTATTTTTAATTAATTAATTATTTTTTTATGGTGACATTGGTTAATGAAATCCAATGTTTCAGCATATATGTATTAATACTGCGTTCACCTCCCATAGTTAGATTTCTTTCTGTCACCACATATTTGACCCCCTTTACCCATCTACCTCCTCCCTTCCCCCACCTCCTACCCTCTGATCACAGAAGATGGTTTAACTTGAATAATGGTATCTTATACAACTTTATGCTGACAAAACAGTACGATCTGTTTATGTGGTAGGAATATTCAGCTATCATAATATTCTGTTATTACTTGGTTCTTATCAGTGTTTGAGAATTAGAGTATAATAATTGTTGAATGAACAGCGAGTTTAAATTAGGGTGGTCGTAGTGACCCTTCCCCTAGAAAAAAAAGGAAATGAAATAATTTTTCATAAACAAATGTATCCAGTCTCGCTTCTGATGATATTAGACCCTGTGCTAGGCATAAACAAGGCAATGGTACAAGGATGAAAAGGCTAAAGTCCTAGACTATCAGAAATTTACAGTTACATGAGGTCAAGCAAAATGAAAAGAGGCAATGTTAATAATACAGTGTTCTAAGGTGCTGCTATAAGAGTCCATATAAGGTGCAATGGTATTATATAAGAAGGACACTAACCCCAGCCTGGAGGTCAGTGTTAAGGGGAACTTCCAGGAATAAGTGACATCTAACTGATCCCAGTTCTGGAAGGATTAGTAGAAGCTAAAAGAGGATAGGAGAGAGTAAGCCTGAGAAAAAAGAATGGACAGGAAAACATTCCTAGCCAAAAAAAAAAAAAAAAAAAAACACGAGTATTTAAAAGCCAAGAGCAAGAAAGAATATAAGCCATTTAAGAAATTTTAAGTATGAGAAATAAGAGCAAATGCGTTAATGCAACAAGTGAACCCAATAGAAAATAAAATTGACTCCTTATGAAAGTTGAGATGTCTAACTTATTTTAGGATTTAGTTTATTTTACAATATAATTTCAAAAGTAAAAATTCTACCTAATATTCTTTTAGAATATGTACACACATACAGATACAAAGAGTGATTGGGGAAGGGAAGTGTAGATGAACCGTTTGCAAGACCTAGCAATTTTAGCATAAATTTTTATGCATCTTCGGATTTTCCAAGTCTCTGCCATTATAATTTTATATTAACATATTCTGATTTTTTTTTTATTAACATACTGTCCAGTTTAAAGTTAAGTGTATGCCACTGGCTCTCCCAGACTGAATAGAAATAAATCAATTATTAGAGCAAAGCAATTATGAGTATGTAATTATGAATACCCTAGTACTTATAAATTATAAATCAACATATATTAATAGTGCCATTTAAAAATTCTAAACAAATTTTAAAATTCACTATATTTGTTTAGTATTTTTTACTATATACCCCAAAATGGTGAATTTGACTATATGACAATTAGATCTCAAGAAACCTGACCCTTAAAACAACTTCTTTAATTACATATTTACACATATAATTTTCATAAAAGTATAAATGCAACTATACATGCCATTTTTAGAGCATTAGTTTTATTTTTACTCTTCTGCTTAGATTTCCCTCATACTTCCCTCCTCCCCGACCTCCATCCACATTTTTCTACCCTCAAAAAGTGACCAGTAGGTTACATCGTATTCTATATTTTTCTCTAAGCATTTCTAATAATATAATAACATATAGATACATATTCTCACATGTTTATATAATTTTTAGTCATTGTTGGTTTTAAAAATAGAATGAACATTATAAACAATTTCTGCACCTTGCTTTTTTATAATTCAATTTTTTAAAAAAATTTATTAAATTTATTGGGGTGACATTGGTTAATAAAATTACATACGTTTCAAGTGTAAAAATCTAATACATCATCTGTATATTGCATTGTGTGTTCACCACTCAAAATGAAATCTCTTTCTGTCACCACATATTTGACTTCTTTCTACCTACGCATTTCCCCATTTCTTGCTAGTAACCACTAAGTTGTTTTCTGTGTCTATGTGTCTTTTGTTTGTTTGTTTGTTCCTTTCAGTTTTATATCCCACATATAAGTGAAATCATATGGTTCATAACTTTTTCTGTCTGACTTACTGACTTATTTCACTTAGCATGATATGAAGATCCATCCATGTTGTCATCGAAAGACACTTATGTTACTTCCATGTCTTGGCCACTGTGAATAATGTTGCAGTGAACACAGGGGTACATATATCTTTATAAATAAGCGTTTTCAAATTTTTCTGATCGATAACCCATAAGAGGGATGGCTGAGTCATATGATAGCACTCCTCTTAATTTTTTAGAGGAATTTCCATACTGTTTTCAAAACTGGCTGTACTAATTTACATTTCCACCAGTACTGTGTGGAACTGCCTTTTTCTCTAACACTTATGACTTGTCTTGTTGATGATAGCCATTCCAACAAGTGTGAGGTTTTACCTTATGTTGTTTTGATTTACATTTCCCTAATAACTAGTGAGGTTGAGCACCTTTTCATATATCTGTTGGCTTTTGTAAGTCTTCTTGGGAGAAGTGTTTGTTCAGGTCCTCTGCCCATTTTTTTATTGAATTGTTTGTTTTTCTGTTGTTGAGTTGTATGAGTTCTTTTATATATTTTTTAATTTTAACCCCTCATCGAAGGTGTTGTTTGCAAATATCTTTGCTGTGCAGAAGCTTTTTCATTTTCTATAATCCCATTCGTCTATTTTTGCTTTTAATTTCCTTGCATTTGAGGTCAAATTTATAAAATTGTATCTAAGACCAAGGTCTGTAAATTTAGTACCTGTGTTTTCCTCAGAGTATTTTATTGTTTCAGGTCTTACATTCAGGTCTTTGATCTATTTGAGTTAATTTTTGTGTATGGTGACAAATAGTAGTCTAGTTATGTTTTCTTTTTTTTGCATGTGACTTTCCAATTTTCCCAACACCATTTATTGAAGAGGATTTCTTTATCTCTCTTGTATGTTTTGCCTCCTTTTTCAAAAATTATTCATTCATATATATATGGGTTGATTTCTGGGTCCTCAGCTCTGTTTTACTGGTCTGCATGCCTGTACTTCTGCCACTACAATGCTGTTTTGATTAATGTTGCTTTCACGTACAATTCGAAGTCAAGGAATATGAAACCTCTAGCTTTGTTCTTTTTTCTCAGAATTGTTTGGCAGTTCCATGCAAATTTGATGATTTTTTTGTTCTATATGTTTAAAAAAATGCCATTGGAATTTTGATGGGGATTGCATTAAATCTGTATATTGCTTTGGATAATATGGCCTTAAACTATGTTTATTCTTCCAATCCATGAATATGGAATATCTTTCCATTTCTTGGTATCTCCTTCAATTTCTTTTAATAATGTCTTGTAGTTTTCAATATATAAGTCCTTCACATCATTTCTTGTTTATTCGTTTTATGTTCCTAGCCTTTACATAAACATCCCAACCATTTGATGTTTGCAAGATTAAGATATTTAAAAAATTGGTTGTTCTAGCAAGCTACAGCCAAGTAGTTAGTAAGAGAATATCCTCAATATAGGAAGGACAAAAGTCTACAAAATGTACCTCTGAGAGGAATGATTACTCGTTCGGAGGTAATTTGGATCCGCCCATTTTCTTGCAATTGCAAAAAGAATTTTTCTCATTTGTTTTTCTGAAATTCCATTGTTAATATATAGGAATGCTATGGATTTTTACACATTAATTTTGTATCTTGCAACTTTACTGTATTGTTCATTGTTTTTAATAGTATTTTGGTGGAGTCTTTAGGGTTTTCTATATAAAGGATCACATCTTCTGCAAAAAGCAATAATTTTACTTCTTCATTCCCAATTCGGATAACTTTTATTTCTTTCTCTTGCCCGATTGCTCTAGCTAGGACTTCCAGTACTATATTGAATAAGAATGATGAGAGTGGATATCCTTGTCTTATTCCTGATCATAGAAAAAAAGCTTTCAGTTTTTCACTATTAAGTATGATGTTAGCTGAGGGTTTGTCATATATGGTGTTTATTATGTTGAGGTATTTTCCTTCTATACCCATTTTATTGACTGTTTTACTCATAAATGGATGTTGTATCTTGTCAAATGCTTTTTCTGCATCTCTGTTGATATGATCATATGATTTTTATCCTTTATTTTGTTTATATGGTGTATCACATTGGTCAATTTGCACATGTTGACCCAATCCTTGCACCCCTGGAATGAACCCCACTTGATTATGATGTATTATCATTTTAATGTATTTAATGTATTTTTATATTCAATTTGCTAATATTTCGTTTAGGATTTGCATCTGTATTCATCAGAGATATTAGTCTATAGATTTCTGTTTTTGTGTTATCTCTACTAGGTTTTGGTTTTGGGGTAATATTGGCCTCATAAAATGAGTTAGGAAGTATTGCCTCTTCTTCAATTTTTTTTAAAGGAGTTTAAGATTAGGTATTAAATCTTCTTTGAATGCTTGGTCAAATTCACTAGTGAAACCGTCTGATCCTGGGCTTTTACTTTTTGCAAGGTTTCTGATAATTGTTTCAATTTCCTTACTGTTGATCAATTTATTTAGATTTTCCAGGTCTTCATGATTCAGTCCAGGAAATTTATATATTTCTAAGAATTTGTCCATTTCTCCTAGGTTATTGAATTTGGCGGTATATAGTCTTTCATAGTATTCTTGTATGATCCTTTGTATATCACTGGTATCCATCGTAATGTCTCCTTTTACAATTTTTATTTTGTTTATTTGAGTCTTTTCTTTTTTTTCCTTACATACTCTAACCAGAGGTTTGTCAATTTTATTAATCTTCTCAAAGAACTAGCTTTTTGTTGCATTATTTTTTTTCCGTTGTCTTTTTGCTCTCTATTTCATTCAATTCTGCTCTAATTTTTATTATTTTCTTCTTTCTGCTGATTTAGGGCTTTATTTGTTCTTCTTTTTCTAGTTCTTTAAGATCTGATGTTGGGCTGTTTATTTGAGGTTTTTCTTGTTTCTTAAGCTAGGCCAATAATGATATGGATTTTTATTACCGTTTTTGCTGTATCCAAAAAGTTTTGATATGTCTTATTGTCATTCTCTTTTGTTTCTATGTATCTTTTGATCCCTCCTTTTATTTCTTCTTAGATCCAGTTGTTCTTTAGTAACATGTTGTTTAATCTCCACATATTCGTGATTTTTCTTTCTTTTTGCAATTGATCTCTAATTTCAAAGCATTGTGGTCAGAGAATATGCTTGGTATGATTTAAATTTTCTTAAATTTGTTGAGGCTAATTTTGTGTCCCAGCATGTGATCTATACCTTGAGAATGTTCCATGTACACTAGAGAAGAATGTGTAATCTAGTATTTTTGAATGAAAGGCTCTATAAATGTCAATTATGTCCATTTTGTCTAGTGTGTCATTTAGTCAATATTTCCTTATCGATTTTCTACTTGGATGCTTCATTCATAGCTGTCACTGGGGTGTGTAGGTCCCCTACTATAATTATGTTTTTTTTTTCAGTTTCTCCCTTTAGTTTTATTAGTAGTTGATTTATATATTTTTGTGCTCCCTGATTGGGTGCATATCTATTGATAAGTGTTAAGTCTTCCTGATGTATTGTCCCCTCTATCATTTTTAAATGTTCATCTTTGTTTTGTCCTACTTTTTTTTTTATCTTGAAGTCTATTTCATCAGATATAAGTATGGCTATACCCACTTTTCTTTGGTTGCCATGTGCTTAAAATTTCATATTCTGCCTTTTCACTTTGAGTCTATATTTGTCCTTGCAGCTGAGATGTGTCTCCTAGAGGCAGCATATGGTTGGGTTTGTTTTTTGATCCAGTCTGCTACCCTGTACCTTCTTATTGGTGAATTCAGTCCATTTACATTTCAAGTGGTTATTGATATATGAGGATGTATGTATGATGTATAGTCATTTTATCTTTTGTTTTCTGGTAGCTCTGTGTCTCCATTATTCCCTGTGTTTCTGTCTGTTATTTTAGTTTCATGGAACTCTATGATTTTTTCCCTATTTCCTCTTTTTTATGTTATGTGTTTCATGCTACATTTTTTATATGTGTGGTTACCATCAGGTTTATACAAAAGGAAGTTTTATATATACAGTAGTTCCTTTTCTTCTGAATGCATCTTATCTCCATTCCCTTTTGCAAAGTCAGATCTTGACTCTCTCCCCTTTTCCGTTTTTGTTGTCATAAATTGTCCCTATTCATGTTGTAAATTCATTTCCAAATGCAGTAGCTATTGTCTCCTTCTCTCTTTTTAATGTTTTTATCTCATTTAACCTTTATGGTATATTTAAGAACATAATATTCTATTCTGAAAAAGGGTTGCAATTTCCTGCTACTGTCTGTTAGTTATCTTACTAATAGTTTTGTATTCTTTTGTCTTTTTGTTTCAAGTAAAATAACCCCCTTCAGTATTACTTGTAATGCAGGTCTTGTAGTGGCAAATTCCCTTAGTTAATATGTCTAAAAAGTTTTTATTCTCCATTAATAGCTAAAGGATAACTTTTCTGGATATGTTATTCTTGGCTGGTAATTTCTCTCTTTCAATAGTTTGAATATTTATTCCACTCTCTGCCAGCCTTGGGTTTCTACTGAAAAATCCAATGATTACTGATGGATTTTCTTTTATAGGTTACTATCTTCTTTTACCTGGCTGCTATATTCGGTCTATAATTATTTGGTCAATAATTTTTGACAGTTTTAATATAATATGCCTTGGAGAAGGCCTTTTGGGATTGAAATAATTAGATGTTATTATTTCTTAGATTCGAGGATCCACCTCTTTTCTCAGGTTTGGGAAGTTCTCATCAATTGTTTGAATATGCTCTCTGTTTCCTTCTGCCTCTCGTCTCCTTATGGTATACCTATTATTCTTATATTGCTCTTTCTGACTGAGTCAGTTTTTGTAGAGTTCTTTCATTTTTTATTTTATTCTCAAATTTCTCTCTTTTTCCACCTGCATCATATCTAGATTTTTATCTTCAATATCACTAATTCTTTCCTCTATCTGGTCAGTTCTATTAACTAAGCTCACTAGTTCATTACTCATCTCTTCTATTGAGTTTCTCAGCTCCAGAATTTGGTTCTTTTAAAATTTTCGATCTCTTTGGTAAAGTACTCCTTTTGTTTGTTGACTTTATTTTGGAGTTCATTAAACTGACTATCTGAGTTTTCTTGTATCTCATTGACTTTTTTCAGAATTACAATCTTGAATTCTCTGTCATTTAAATCACATATTTCCAGAAAATTTATTTTCTGGAGATTTTTCATTTTCTTTTTGAGCTATGTTGTCACTTTGGTTATCTATAGTATTTGATGAGTTATTCTCTGCCTAGACATTTATGGAAATAATTTTTTTAAGTGACACTTCTCTATTTAATAGTTTGATAAAAAGAGGTCTTTTATTTCTCAGTAGGTGGTACCAGAGCACAAGCTTTTTAAATTTTCTTTTGCCCTGTTCTGCCTTCTCAGATCTCTGCAGGGTGGTGAGAAAATGCCCTCTATTATCTGGGGAGATGAGTGTCTCCTCTGTGACCAAGTTGCTTGTATCTCAGGACACCACTCCCATGGGAAAATGAGGTAGGCAATGAGGTTCCAAGTTTGTGAAATCCCAGCAATGCCCCCTGCAACCAGATGCTGCTAATAACTGCTGCACTGTCGCAGGTGCCCCACCCCTAGGTTCAACTTCAGTGGGTGGGGGTGGGATGGGCTGGGAAAGGTTGGCGCCTATTGTCTGTTGCTTTGTTCTCCTCCCAGTAATGGTGACTACTAGACTCGGCTGCCTCACCTCCACCCCTGTCACTGAGATTAGCCTCAGCATTCACCTGCTGCTCAGGGAGAAGTGCTTCTGCCTCTCCAATTCTCAAGGCTGCAGATAGCATGTTCCGTAACTCAGCACTCACTGCTACAGCTTTTTCTGGGGCCCATTGCTAGCTCTAGAAGGGTGAAGAGAGGCAGCCAGGCTCTATGGCTTTGTTTTCTGCCTAGCAATGGTGGCTGCTAGATCATAGGTGTTACACCTCTGTGTTCTATCTCTGCCCCAGTCATTGGGTTCAGCCACAGTATATGCTGACCACTCAGGCAGGAATGTTGAATTTCTCTCTCTGCTTCTCAGGACTGAAGAGAGTACACGCTGAAACCTCATTTCTCCCCTTTCCCAAGACCCACAGTGAGCTCTAATTACATCCCTGGCACCCGTCTCTGCTCTTCCCCCCTCTTTCCTGTCCTGTTTGCTTGGATTTGTGGATCTTCAGATGTTCCCATGTACAGATCTCTCAGATGTGTTTGTGTGTTGAGCAGGGAATCCTTTGCTAAATTATAGCTATTGAACTTGTTGTAACTTCAAAGGGAGAGAACAGAGGCACCTCTCATACCACCATGCTTTTGACATCACCTGGACCTTTCTTTTTCTCACTCTGCAAATATGTCATAGAAATCCCTCTATGGAAATTTGTATTGCTCTAGTAGATTCCTTTTAATGTTTTCATGTTTTGTGGCAGGCATTCCAGTCATTCTATGATTGATGAACATTACCATTGTTTCTAATTTGGTGCCACAATAAACAATGATGCACTGAGTATCATTGTACGTTAATCTGAAATTTTTATTTCTCCTGGATAGATCCCTAGGGATAAAATTGCTGAGCCAAAGTCATCTTTCTCTTTTTTTTTTTATTTAAATAGATATTGCTTTTTCAAAAGATATAACATTTTCCCATTTCTACAAACAGTGAATGAGAATACACTTTTCAATGCATCACCACCAGCAATAGATGCTAATGTTGCCAGAGTAATAGATATAAAGTATGTAACCTACTGTTTTTCTATTTTGCACTCACCTAACCACTAAATCAGTTATGGTATTTTTCATATGCTTATTAGACATGTATATTTGTTTAATATTGCATTGCCTTTTCAGATTATTTATTTATTTTTCTTTTGCATCTTCTATTTTTTGCTTGCTAAAGAAACAACTGTATATGTATAAATATTAACTCTTTCCCTTGTGTTTCAATTTTTTTTCAAATCTATTGGTCTTTTGTTCAGTTTGTGTTTGTATATTTTTGCCATACAAAGGTATTTTTAAATGTTTTATGTTTAAAAAGTCTGCATATGTATAATATATATAAAATATATATTGTACATATACATAATATTTTTTTCTCTGAATGTCATGTTTGTTAAAATGTCTTTTCCTATATTGTATATGCTCCCTTATTTTTTCTTGCAGGGCTCTTAGTATTTTATTTTGAACTCTAGTCCAACTAAAAATTATTTTTATTTCAAGTATGAAAAATATTTGATTTTATTTTCTCCCAGGTAACCAATTATGCCAACACCATTCTTTAATATGTCGACCAACTTTTTAGAGAGACAACCCAGAACACAACTACACTAAAAAAAAAGACATAATAATATAATGTGTAATAAACAATTATATGCATATGTCATTAACAAAAACATGAAAATGGACATTTATTTGAAATTACATATTCTGTATTATTCATTTCTTATTATAAAATGCTGTTATTTAAACAAAACAATAGGACTAGTTAACTGTCACATATTTGTGATTCATAGTAGTACTAATTAAATAATGTACATGATTAAAATATAATGATATTTTAATAAAGTTTCTGTTTTCCTACAAAGCAGTTATATTTACTCTTTTTTAACTCTATTAGATATTTTAATTTTGAGGTTATATTTAAGACACATAGTATAATGGGTTTTAAAAGGGGAACATGAATATAATAGTGCTAATCAAACACATAGTAACCAAATTTAATAACCGATAACAGTGACATCTTTCTGTCCCATAACACAGTAGAATTATTTGACTCCTTCTCTTTCTTTTTCCAATAATACTCTGAATTGCCAGCAACCTTTTGGTCATCCTTCTTTTATGTAGAGGTAAAACTGAATGCCGTCAAACATAAATTTCACTTTGGCTTGCAACTCTGCTCTTCTTAAGTCCACGTTACACTGATTCTGGTGTCATTCCAGTGTGATGACATTAAGCTAAACATGCTCTAACAACAGTGCTTGAGCATGAAATACTTTAGAATTTACTTACTAACAATAGTAGGTACTTTAATTTATAGGAATTAGTTTTCAGCTCTCCAAAAAAGATGTTCATATACTTCAATTCTATAAGCTTGTTTTTAAAGACCAGCTTTTTCTTAATCATAACCTTTGCATCTATAAATTCATCATATAGGATATATGATGAATTATATGGCTAAGATATGCTTTAGCTTTAAACACTCTGAAGCGCACTGGATGTTATCATAAGTTAAAGTTCCCATTCTTTGGAAAATGATTTTAAAGTATAGAGGTAATTTGAATTTGTGAAATCAGTGCTGGATTCCAAAGAAGTTACAGTTTTAGTTAAGAAATTGAGAAATTCCTGTCTAACTTGGCTGCCATTATCTGGTGGGCATCTTTTTTTGTTGTTCTGAAATAGTCTTATTTCAAAAAATGTGTCATTTTTTCACTACAAATTTTTGGCATAATCTACACATAAAATTGAACAACTTGAGTGCAATCGGTTCACCTTTTTTGAGGCACCCTATGGTTTCTTCAAAAGTCATCAAAAAAGTTTAAAAAAATAGCATATTTTTTCTGTTTTACTATAATTCTTTTCTTCATTGTCATCCTAAATGTGTTTCCAAATTAGAGAAGGACATTCTTATTGTCCCACACTTTGAAAATGTGACTTTATGGCAATCCAACATTTTAAAACTTAATAGCCATCTTCTAGGCATATGTCTAAGAAAGCCATCGCCTCCACTTCTTTAAAAAATAACAAAAAAACAAAAAACAAAAAACCTCATAAGTGCTTCTGTACATTTTGAGAAAACTTTCAAAAGTAATTAAAATTTTAAATTATGATAGCTTTGCTACCATAGGTAAGCAAATTGTGTTCCTTTTTTGGATTGTACAGAAGCTATGCATTTTGCAGATAAGATCTTTTCATTTTCTTTAATAAGTTCATCCACTGAATGGAATTTGCCAAAATTTACATTTGCCATATGTGCAGAATATTCAGAGAAATTTTAAAGTCTTGTATTTGGACAAGGTATCAGTAGACTTTTGATTTATGTTATTATGCAGTTTTATTAAAATCTTCATGGAAATCAAAAAGATGATTTGACACTAAATTTTTTAAATCAAAATACATAAGAGCTAAAGGGACCATTTTTTTGTGACCACTATGTGACACATAACTTTACTGTGGAAAACATGATCATTCAGGCAAAATATGAAAGTATCAGTTCTATACTATAAAGGTTAAACTCATTTGTTATCAAAATTTCCTCCTTTTGTCTTTCCATAGCACATTTTATTAGAAATTTCAGAATCAGGAAAAATAGCTTTACTCAGTTTCATAAAGCTAACAGGGGAACAATACAATAATGTATGTTTGTTCATGTGGTATGCCCAAACTAATTCAGCAGCTGCTATTTTCAGCTGAATGTTGTTGTCTTTTGGGAGACACAAAAATTTTTGATTGATTTAGAATCTTGTGAGATTCAGTCTCCATGTGTGCTTTCACAGTTCTTTTTCTACCACATCTAATTTCAAATTCTTTTCTGCATATTTTGCAGCATGCTGTTTTGGTTATCTACCTTTATAATTTCGTTATTTGTGTCCTACTATTTAGACTTCCTTTTTGTTAATGTCTGGATCATGCTGCTATTAGTATTATAATCATTTTCATTTTCATCATCTGAACTCTTAGGGAAAAATGATGACTGTATTCACAATATTAAAAATTAAATTAGCATCATCTTGATACCAAGAACAAGAGCCAATCCACAAACAAAGGACTGTTAACAGTCGTAATTACAATGCACCTAGGCTGCACACTTAAGTCTTAGCACACAACAATGGATAACTCGTTATTGTCAACAGCATGTCACAATTGCCAGCATCAGCAGTCAGGAGGAAAAATAGTGACAGCAACTGCAGAAAACAGATAACCTGTGTCATATCTATCTGCTAAAAAAAAAAAAAAAAAAGTTACCCCATCTTTAAGCTGCTGTATGAATTTTATACTTCCCCGGACCTCCTATACCCATTGCCAAAACCTAGACTTTTTCTATCAATTTTTTGTTTGGGAAATTGAGGTTTGTTTGATAGTTTATAGCCAGATAGACCCTTTTAGACTTACAGTTGAATCTGCTTAGGTGCTCTGTTTATTTTTATTTTAGAATTGTAATCTTATTATTACCAAAATGCAATCTCCCCAAAATGTGTCCTGCTTGTTCTGATTCATCTTTCTCTCTCTAACCAAGGCACTCACTACATGGGTTGTTATTTTTATTTTCCACCTTATAGAATGTCAAGCCTGATTGATGGCTTCCCCTGGGGATTGGCGGTCTTGCTAATTGCAGATGAAATATCCTCTTTCCTTGTAGGCTAGCAGTGTAGAAGAAAATGATTCACAAATCCCTCTCCTGAAGCACCTGAAAGAAGCTGTGGGTTCTCTAGTCTTCTAGTCTGTCTCAGGCTCCAGGACTAGTAGATCTCTGCCCACCTATTCAACTTCTTTCTGGCCAATTTAAAGGCAATAGAACAGACGTATTCATGAGGACAAACATTTGAAGAAGGAGGGCAGGAGAACGTGAGGTCCACAAATTTCCATGGACCAAGCACTTAGTTTCATTATCACCTTTCCTTGGAGGTTCCACTGGTTTTCTCAGGCCACCCAACCTGAAGGAAAGAATTAAGAGTTCTTTCCCATACAAAATTAACCAAGACTCCAGGCCTTAGTAGCCTCTGTTTCTAAACCCTACCAGCCATTTGCTTCAAGAGAACATTTTCAGTGGAGGAGAAGGAAGTTATGTTCAGTTTTTCACATTCCCAGAGCACTTTCAAAAACTTTAAAATATATATTTAGTATTCCAATATCCTCAAAAAAAGAAAAGCAAAAGATAAGATTTAGCGGTAGACATATTGCTTTTTTCTAGGTTAAAAAGATATTTTATAAATAAGCTGATATTTATTTTAAACACATTTATATAGTCCTTGTAAAAATTTGTGTCCTGTGATGCCTATCTTGGAGCACAAATTCAACTTTCAAAATAATAGCAGATAAAATAAAGTAGGCCAACAATTAAGGCGGCAGTAAACAAAACCATATATATATTAAAAGTCCATCTTAAACTCTAAAATTTGGATTTGAGCATGATTTATTGTGCTGTATAAATTCAGAAGAATTGATGAATGATACTAAATTATTAATTTGCCCAAAGTGTGAGAGGCCATCACCTAGAACTATATGTTATAAATATTAAAGCCATCTCCATCTTAAAGACTTATGTGGGTAATAAATTATAAGGACCACTATAGATCAGTCTGGGTTAATCATAATTCTTTGCACTTGTAATTCGTAATTACTTTATTCCCAACTGACCATTAGTTTAAATTGTAAAGAAGTTAGCAGATTAGTATGCAAGGTTAGAACTTATTTCTCCCACATTGTTCTCTTCTAATTTTTATTTGATGAGCAAAAATAATAAATTTCCATTCTGTAGCCTTTATTTTAATTTTTAAAATCTCTGCTTTCTTTTTAATCTTGAAAATCAGAAGTGCTTAGATAGCAATGGTCACAAAATCAACAGGCTTCAGGGGTCTGGGATTATATAAACCCACTATTCATTCATTCCAATGATTTTGATGAATAAACAATCTGTTTTAAAAAGCTCAACTTTCAATTATGTTAATAGCATTAAGAGGTTTCATTTCTTTCATGCATTATTTTTATTCACATAAATATTATTTCTCAAACTAGATAGACTATACTTTGAAGGCAAAGACTATCATATCTCAAATTTTTGTATTCCTATGGCAAATATTTCCCAGAATGTATCTTTACTGTTAAAAAAAATGCATAGAAGATGTTTTTAAGCACCAGTTTCAAATATACCACTAGTAATTGGTATGACTTTAGATCAAGTTCCATTACTGCATCAGTGAGTTAAGTATCATAATATTAGCTTCTTCACAGTGTTGTAAAGAACAGATAAATTAATATGTAAAAGACATTTTTTGAGAATGAAAACTTTCATAAATATTAGTTATTATCATGAGGAAAAAAATAGAGGACAGAGTGAGAATATTTTGTCTTCAATGAGGGGAAATCTTCTCTTACGCTTTGTTTTAAATGTCCTCTTTCTAACATTGTCCCCATTGAATTTTTTAATAAAAAAGAATCATCATTAATGTATCTGTGTAGATTACAGATTCTGAAGTAAGCTTTTAAGTAATTTGCTAATTTAAAATTTTGTGTGAGAAAATAATATGGTTTCCCAATTAAAACAAAGGTCATTGAGGTAACAGGTAGTGATGAAAGTAGTGAGTCTTTGTTTATGGCATGTGATCCTGCAGTTATTACTAGAGACTACTGCTTAATGAATCAAAAAGAAAAGTATTTTCAGCCTTAAATCATGATAGAAACGTTGATACAGGGACATACAGCAAGACAAGAGGATTCAACAGAAGAAGATTAATATGCCATAATCCATAACATGGTGAGCAGCACAGGTGCAGGTTTTGAAAATCCATTTTCCATCCCTTACTTTTTCTTGGCAAGAAATGCAAATATTTGAGGAAATAACATTGAATGTTTACAGTTCTTCACCTGACAGATGGAAAACTGCAGAAAACTAGAAGGTTAAAAGAGTGTTCATGAACAGGAAATGGTCTCCAAAGGGTATCTATGTTTAATCAGTTAGGCACTAAAGATAAGAAACTTAAATATTTGTGGTTTTCTTGTACTACTATTTAAATTGTCAGAATATTTAAGCAAGCTGTCCTGATTCCCCCCAGTGAAAATCAAGTTTCCCTTTCTTTAAACCATTTTAACACTTTCAAGCTTCTTTTATGGTCCTTACTTTGTTACAGTAATTAGTGCTTGACTTATCTATACTACTGAGTTGTAAGCAGCTTGAGGGCTGGGGCCAAGTTTTACTCACCTTCAGCATCTTAAAATTAATGCGTAATGATTGTTGGTAAAAATGAATTCAAAAAAAAGGTACTGTAGAAATGTTGTAAAAATGAAACAAAATCTTACCTCCTAGCATTATTTAAGCAGTGAGAAATTTATCACAAGCTACTGGGAACTCAGCACTATTATGAAGACAGGTGTTGAACATCGGTAGCTATCATGGTCCATCAATCACCGCAACATTCTTGTATTTCTCCTTTGGGAACCAGAGATTGATAATATTGGAGGTAGATGTCACTTTGGATTATTTTCCCTTCCTCACAAATAGGGTCTGGAATATGTTGACATGGAGCTCCTGCATACACTTTTGCCTTCTGTTTAATCTGGTATGAAGCACTTTGCTGACATGGAATCCACTGATAAATAAATCAGTGGCTCACAATTTAGCTGCTTATCCAAACATGACCTCAAGGACAAAGACTAGTTGGAAAATTTTAAATAATATTTATCACCTAGTCAGACAGTTGAAAATTTCCTAGGCAAAACCTTCAATTATTAGTTTGTTGAAAAGTGACTTTAGGTTTTGTTGATGAGTATTTTCTAGATAGCTTTAATTTAATGTAAAAAACCACCTAAAGGATAGTGATTGTATGTTTTAGTAGATAAAAAAGGCCAGAGATATTTTTTAAAGCTAAAATAATTTGGGTTACCATGCAACGTTTTGTTGGCATTGCTACAAGCTATAATCATACTGTTTTAATGGTTCTTTTTTTAAAAATGCATTCACAATATTTTGTAACATTAGAATTACTAGAAACATGTATATAATGGCAATGATAATGTTACCATGCATTTAAATAGAGCTCTGGAGTTCACAAAGCAGTAGCAACAATGCTAGAACTCTATTTTTTTAACAGCAAAGCATTATGTCCCCAATGGAGGAGATCCCTTGAGGGTTGTAATGAAGCTACAAGGGGCATCAGGAGGCTAGAGTGGCTGTTTGAAACAGAAGAGAAAGGCAAAAATCAAAGCAGATTGTTAGAGGAGGTTTCAAGGTCACTGTTATTTCTCTGTTACTGTAGGTTTAGACCCAGGAAGTTAAAAACAAGTATGAAAGTTGGTGAGCAAAGGTAGCAAAAAATATGCCACCACAAAATATGCCCCTCTGGCATATTTATTATTTTGAGCTGTAAAGCACTTGAAAAACAACAAATGCAAGGAAGTATTTCTCTGAACTTCCCTTATTTACTCAAAGATAAGAGAGACTCAGTTTTCATAAATTCCTCTTCAGAAGTTTCATCAACCAGGAAATGGCTCTCACTACAGAAGAGACTAGAAGTCAACACCACACCTGGGCAAACTTTGTCACAACTATCACACCTCTCATTCATTCTTCTAAAGACCGTTTGTCTTTCCCTATAATCATTCACTCTCTCCTAAAAGTTATGCTTTCCCCTCCCCTTTCCCTATTTAGATGGTATTTAATCCTGAATTCTAAGCCACCTCTTTGAGTTACTCATTTTTATCTGTATATCTCCCATGTATACATGGGGAATACAAGTTGATAAACTTCTGTTCATTTTTCTCATTAATCTCTCTTTTGCTACAGTGGTCTCAGCTAAGAACTCAGAGCGTAGAGGGAAAATTATTTTTTCTCCACTATAGTGATTACTGCAAAAGATCAGAAAAAGGGAGGAAGCACTGTGGGATAACCCTGTGGGTATAAGTAATCAATGTAGAGGAAACCTACCAAGTATTTTTCCTTGTCCCACATCAACACTCCAAGAATCTATTAGTTTTTTATAATTATATTGATCCTTGTATATGTAAAATTATTCCTAATTATATTATTCAATTTTTATCAAAAAATTTTTTATTCAAAAATTGGTGTACATAAGCTGTCAAGATTGTCAATTTCTCAAGTTGTTAAAATGCATATTCCCAGGCATCGAACACCAAACATTCTAATGCAGTAAGTCCAAGGTTATATCTGGAGTTCATCTTTTAACACTAGAATCCTTTGGTAATTCTGATGATATTGGTCTTAGCATCACATTTTGAGAAGCACTGACCTGTAGTACCTAACATAGTGTCTGGTGCATAGTAGACACTCTGTGAGTAGCTGTATGGAATTTCTTCAGGGAAATAACTCTTATCTGTTTCAATATCTCATGGTTTAGTTGTCTTTCACCCCCAACAAGAGATGCTAAGTATCCACCAATCACAGTAAAACAGTCTATAGGTTTTAAAACATATTTCTTGTAAAATGTTTTATTGACTATCTGATGTTGGCTTGGTCTAGGTAAAAATATTTAAAGGCCAGTAGTTAAATATGTCAAATATTTATATTTTCTTCCTTTACTTTTATGTTTAGATATCCCAATTTTCCCCTCTATCAGAAAAATACAGTTTTACCTCTTTTTCTAGTTTTGTAGAGTTTTTTCAATGTGGGTTCTTTTTGCATTATAATGAATTTATTACACTATAGGAACTTGTTTTGTATACGATGTGACACAGTACTCTAATATTTGCCTTTTTGGATTAATCACCTGCCTCACTCTTATTTTTAAAATATTTTATGTTGGTCATTCTGATTTGATTTATGGTCTTTGTAATACAGTCTGTATATGACATTTATATACTTTTATCAGTTTTGTAGACTTTGTCTCTATTCTACAGATTTCCTATTTGCTGTTTTATTTTTAAGCTTTATAGCGTTTTCACTACTTAATATTCTAAGTCTCCAATCATTATTTTTTATTTTCAAAATTTCCTTGTTATTCTCATCAGTTTTCTTATAATTAAATATGCAAAAAGTTTTTTTAATTCTAAAATATCCATTCAACCATTGAGATTATATTAAGTATCAAATAATCTAAGGAAAATTGACATTTCTTTTACCATTGTGCATCTATTCTTTTAGAAATATATTACATCTTATCTGGAAACAAGTTTAAGTCTTCTTCAGTAAAGTATTGAAGTATTGAATTTTCTTTATCTATATTTAGTGTAAATATTTTTACTCAAATTATATATTGTCTCATTGATGTATTAATAGAAAAGCAACTGATTTGTATTTATTTATATTTATATAGATATATTTGTTGAAATATTTATTATTTTCTAATATTTTTATTTGATCCTTTTTAAGCTTCATACATGTTATTAAATAATAATAATTTTGTTCTAATGATTTAAAATCAGATCTTTGTTTCCTTCCTTATTGTATAGGCTGAAATGATTACAATTTCATCATTTTAGGGTAATAGAAAACATCATTTTCTTTACTTTAATGGTAATATCATTAGAATTTCAGTTTCCAATCCATTTGCTGCTTATTTGAGGGAGTTATTTCATACCTCATTAAAGAAGAATTTTTTTATTCCTACTTTACTAAGTGGATAGATAGATAATGGTTTTCAATTTTGTCAAAAGTCTTTTTGCTGTCTGTTGAAATACCATTTAAAATTTTTATAAAGCTTCATTTATAAGATATATTATCCCAGCAACCTTAGTAATACTGAACCAGTGTTGCTTTTCCCTGTTTAATAATGCTACACTATTCTTCTAATGTACCATTAAAATCTGTTTGCTGATACTTTTAAGACTCTGAGATTTGTATGTTTCTCCTAGTTTAGTATCAAGGTTATTTTAGATCTTTGTGCTCCAGAAGTTTCTACTTCTTGAGAAAATTTAGTAATTTCTCTATTCTCCTGAAATTTTCAAAATTATTGATATTTAAATTTCCTATAGAATCATGTATAATCTTTTTTAACCTATTTTGAATATTTTATTATATTTCCAGTCTTTATCTGTACTTTTTTAGTTTTATTGAATTAAATTGCCAGAAAAGTATATAGTTAAGGTGTACAACTTGATCTTGATGTTTTAATATACATATACATTATGAAATGATCACCATGATGAAGCTAATTAACATGTCTATCACCTCACATAGCTACCGTTTTGTTTTGTTTGTTTTTTGTCATGGGACCACTTAAGATCTACCCTCTTAGTAAATTTCAAGTATACAATCCAGTACTGTTAACTATACGCATGATGCTGTACACTAAATCTTCAGAATTTACGCATCTTGCCTAAGTGAAACTTTTTATCTTTTGACCAACATCTCTCCATCCTTTCCCCTCCCACCAATACCTGGCAACCACCATTTTACTCTGTGCTTCTACGAATTCAACTATTTTGTATTCCACATATAAGTGATATCGTGTAGCATTTGTTTTTCCATGTTTAGCTTATTTCACTTAGTATAATGCCTTCCGAGTTCATCCATGTGGTTGTGCATGGCAGAATTGTCTTCTTTTACAAGGATGAATTATATTCCATTGTATATTTTCTGTATCCATTCATCCAATGATGAGCATTTAGGTTGTTGCCATATCTTAGCTATGGTGAATAACACTGTGATTAACATGGTAGTGCAGATATTTCTTTGAGAAACTGATTTCATTTCCTTTGGATATATATCCAGAGTTGGTATTGTTGGATCATATGGTAGTTCTAATTTTAATTTTTTGAGGAACCTCTTAATAACTGCACTAATTTACATTCCCACCAATAGTATACAATATTTCCCTTTTCTCAACATCCTTACCAACACTTACCTTATGTCTTTTTGATAATACCCACTCTGACAAATGTGAGATGATATCTCATTATAGTTTTGATTTCCATTTCTCTGATGATTAGTGATATTTGAGCACCTTTTATACATCTCTTGACCTTTGTATGTTCTTTTTGAGTAATATCCTTTTCTTATTTTTTAAATTGGCTGGGTTTTGGGGGTGTTTTTTTTTTTTTTTTTTTTTTTTTTTTTTTTTTGCTCTTGAACTGTAGGAATTACTTATATATTTTGGATATTAACTCCTTATCAAATATATGGTTTACATTTTTTCCCCATTTCATGGCTTGCCTTTTTATTCTACTGATTATTTCATTTGCTGTGCAGAAGCTTTTTAACTTGATGCAATTTCATTTGTTTATTTTTGCTTTTGTTGCCTGTGATTTTGGTCATGTCATATTTAAAAATCATTGCCAGACCAACGTCAAGATACTTTCCTTATGTTTTCTTTTAGGCATTTTATGGTTTTAGGTCTTATGTTTAAGTCTTTAATCCATTTTGAGGTGATTTGTGTATATGATGTGAGATGAGGTTCAAAATCATTCTTCTGCATGCGTATATCCAGTTTTCACACCACTTATTGAAAGAACTATCCTTTCTCCATTGTGTGTTCTCAGCACCCTTGTAAAAGATCAGTTGAACATAAAAGTATGGATTTATATCTGAGATTTCTACTCTGGTCCATGAATCTGTTTTTATGACAGTGCCATACTGTTTTGATTTCTATAGTTTTGTGACATATTTTAAAATTAGGCAACATGATCCAGTTTCATTCTTCTTGTTTAGGAGTGCCTTGGCTATTTTGGTCTTTTGTGGTTACATGTGAATTTTAGGCATTTTTCCATTTCCATAAAGGCATGGCAATTTTGATAGGGATGGCATTGAATCCATAGGTCACTTTGGATAGGATGAACATTTTAACAATAGTGACTGTTCTAAGCCATGATCACAAGATTTCCTTTCATTTACTTATCTATTTTAACTTCCTTTATCTCAGTTGTGTCATTTTTAGGGTACAAATCTTTCACCTCTTAAATTTTTCCTGAGTATTTTATTCTTTTTGTTGCTATTATAAATGGGTTTTTTAAAATTTCTTTTTCATATAGTTCATTATTTGTATATAGAAATGTTATTTATTTTTGTATGTTGATTTTGTTATGCAACTTTACTGAATTTGTTGATTAGTTCTAACAGGTTTTTTTTGTTTGTTTGTTTGATTAGTGTTCAGGATTTCTATATGTATGATTATGTCATCTGCAAATAGAGATAATTTCATTTTTACCTTTTTGATTTGGGTCTTTTTTTTTTTTTCTGGTCTAATTGCTCTGGCTAGAACTTCCAGGACTATTTTGAATAGAAGTTGTGATGTGGGCATCCTTGCCTTATACCTTTACAGGTCTGGAGCCAAGTCCACAGGAGGACAAGGCTGCTCTGACACTGCAGCCAGGACCACAACTGGCTGGCCAGTCACTTGAGTATGAGCCTGTCTTCTCAATGTATCCTTCCTCTATCTTGGACTCCACCAGATTTTTACAACCTGGATCCCAAAGTTCCCAAAAAATTATCCCGGAGGACACTTTTGTTCATGGAAGGCTGTCAAATTGTTGTTTCTGCGAGGGAGCAAAGGTTGGGGACCTCCTAATCCCCATCTTGCTGACATCACTTCAACTATCTGTATTTACACTTAATTTTCTTTTTCACTAATTAGATTTACCAGGAAATTACTTTCCCTTACAATAACTAAATAAACAAAACTGAACATTTGAAATAATTATTGTTTCTTTAATGAATTTATTAAGTTTTATATTTATAAATAATAATTTTATTTTTATTTATTTTTAATGAAATAGTTTACATTTATTTTTCTGTATTAAAGCTTTGGAATCTGGTATATATTTTCCACTGATTATATCTCAGTTTGTTTTGTTTTTGTGTTTAATTTTCTAAATTAACTTTATCAAGATTGTTTTTTATTTTTGACAAATTTGTGACAGGTTTGAGTAATTACTGAGAGAAAAGGTATCACTAAAAGATATTATAAACAAACCAAAATAAAGTTGTATTTCCTAAATGATAACAAAGAAAGTTGTATATTATTTTTTCCTCATTACAATGCCCACCAAAGGGGTTTATTCTCAGTCCAGTTGCAAGATTACCATAAGCCACACTTTGCAACAGATTAAATCAAGACATGGGACAGGAAATATGTATTGCCAGCAGGACAGTATCAATTATTTCTCTTTAATGTCAATTGTACTTGCAGCGTTCATTTAGAATATAGGTCATTTGCAAGGAGATGATATCCATAGTGGATGAGAACAAAAGTCTACCTGACTTAGAAGCCTAACAATCCGAAGGAGCCACTATCTCTTAAACGACTCCAAAAGCATAATTTCCAGGGTTAACAAGAAACAAATCCAATTTCAAGAATTACTGTACTTGGAGAAGTTCAAAGACATGGCTTCCTTTTGTGTATTTATTTTTCTCCCAGTCCATGCGACTGTTACTACACAGGGGTCATTTTACAATAAGTACTGTTGCTTAGAAACATAGTTAATGTTCTAACTTTATCACTTTTCCTGGAGTACAGAGCTATAAATTAATCAAAAGCCAAATTCTCATTCAAAATAGGTGCTTAGAAATAAAGGTCCTATTATTTTTTTTAATACACACACACACACACACACACACACATGCCAAAGTAATTTTTTATATATAACTTAAAATTCCTACCTTAAATTCTATTTCCTTCTTTTGTTTTCCATATTTTCACAGGTAAAATATGGAAATTATGCTTTTGTATGGGATGCGGCTGTATTGGAATATGTGGCTATCAATGACCCAGATTGTTCCTTTTACACCATCGGAAACACCGTTGCTGATCGAGGATATGGCATTGCTTTGCAACATGGCAGTCCTTACCGGGATGTTTTTTCACAAAGGTAAGATTTGTGTGTAGTCCAAATAAGGAGAGGAAACATAGAAAAAGAAAATCCACTTGGTTACCCTCTTTAGTTTATTATATTTTGTTTTCTTTGTTTGGAGAAGCATAATAAACAACAATAACAAAAGGTAGTTATAAGTGGTTGTTCAATAAGACATTTATTTCCTAAAGCATATAAAGTATTATATTTCCCATAAAAAGGGAAAAATTATTGCTACATATAACTGGCATACAAAAGAAAGTAGTGTGTTAATTTTTTCTTTAGAACTTAATTGAGCAATTTAGTCTCCAAACTTTTAGAGACTAAATATCAGTTTAGTCTCTCTAATTCATTGCTAAGAACACCATAGAATAACATAAACTTCAGGACCAAGTTAAAGTTATGATGTACTGAAACACATAATGACAGGGAAGTTCCATCTGAATTTTGCAAGGGAAAAGGATAAGAATATTACAGTCTACCACTTGGAGTCAAAGTATATATGAGACTTCACCATGGAATTAAGGAGATAGTTTATTAAGAAATTATACCCATCCTTAAAATCAGAATTTTCTATTATAACTTGTTTAAGAAAGAAGACTTTGAAATGTATACTTTATATTAACAATCTATATGAAAGAGTTGGGCTTGAAAAGAATTCATGAGATCAGTGCATTCCATTCTGTCTGCTACCAAACTGTCTTGGACCTAAGAAAGAGTAATATCTGTCAGGTACAAATATATTCCATTTGACGCTAATGGTACATTTTGTTTACTTTCTGGTATTCTTCTATTTTCTAAAAGCTAATGCCAGACCAAGAGGGCAGTGCCAGGTAGTATTAAAGTCCCAAATTTCAAACTATTTGAATTGTATTCCTCCATATTCTAGGATAACAAAAAGCCAGGTATTTGTGTTAAAAAAAAAAATCAGTTACTAGTCTTGAATTTATAACTCTTCCATTAGCAAGCTAAAAATCTAGGCCTCTCTCTTCATCTGCAAAAAAGGAAGTTAAATGAACTCTAAGGTCCTGCATCAGTCTGCTTTACTCTGTAGCAAAAAAAAAAAAAAAAAAAAACAACCCATGCAACAGTGACTTTAAAGCATATATATTTCTTAGTCATGAAATACAAAGGCTGTGATTTGATAAGTTCTACTGCAAGTTGTGGGTCAACTGCAGGTATTCTCTATGCAGCTTCTCATTCCAGGCCCAGGCTGGAGAAGCAGCCTTATCTGAGACAAGCTCTTTTCATTGCAAAGAGCAGTTGTAAAAGAGGCTGGTAGAAACCTGCAGTGCTTCTGGAGCTTCTTGCATGGATGTGGCATATGTCACATCTGCCCAGACTATTAACTAAAAAGAGTCTCATGGCCAAGCCCAAAATCAGTGGGATGGATACGTGTACTCCACATATAGGGAAGAAGGGAGTACAAACTGGAAACAGGAGAACAAACTGGAAAATCAATGATGACATCGAGAATCTACCTGCAAGGCACTTGCAGTCTAGTTGGAGACATAAGACCCATGCACATGAAACAATTGAACAATATAGACATTTTTAAAAGTGGGTGCTGACATTTATATATATATATACACACACACACACACACACACACACATATATGTATGTATATATATATGTGTGTGTATATATACATATACATATATATATACACACATATATATATACATACACATATATAATGTATTATATACATACCGTGTATATATATATGTGTATACATACTGTGTATATACACAGTATCAGTATTGCTTATTTATATTGTGTTAAATTGTGTAGCTGAGACATTGAAAGAATTGAATACCACATAGAATAAAGAGTTATCAAAGGAAATATAAACGAAAGCTCTCCATAGGAGATGCTTTGAATTTGACCTTAAAGGATTAGTAGAGAATTGACTGGAAGGAACACAGTAGGTAATTCTTGAAGAAACAATGAAAACAACAGCATACAAGTAGGGGAGAGCAGAATGTGTTGGGGGAATGATAGGACATCAAATTAATTTGAAAGGAAATTTGAAGCTTAGAATTCACATTGTAGGCCACAAGCAGCTTCAAGAACCTATTGTCTGTTCTGGAACCCAAAAGTAAATTGATGAAGGTAGCATTTAAGGGATGGTTAATTTTGATAATTAGGATGGATTCAAATTGGCAAAGACTAGAACAAACCTGGAGGTATGAGATAAAGAAAGACTGGTCTAGAACTGGGCAAGGAGGAGGGAACAAACAGAAAGAAAGATTCTAAGCTAAGGGGCACACTATTGTTTTTATGAACTTAGAACTGAGGATGAAAAGCATAATAGAATGAAAGGGCTTTTATAGTAAAAAAATCACAGAATAGTTTAATGGATCTTAAACTTAACAGGAATAAGGTAGTCAAGAAAAAGATTACTTATTCTTTAATTATGGTTAATGGCTTTTTCTTCACTACAGATATATTTTGTTTCTAGACCTGATTTCTGGGTCTTTTATGCAAAAAAAAAAAAAAGCCAATAAAATCAATACACAAACATAATAGCAATTAAAGAAATATTTAATGAATCACATCAAGTGTTTCATTTCTCATTACCCCTGTGGTGCTCTACCTAAGAGAAATATTTATTCTGAGGAAATGTACTCCAAAGAACTGCTGAAAAATAATATTAATTATTGAGCATTAATTTTTCTTTGTTTGATTTGCATTATGGATGTTGACAATTTAAATTGTGCCTTTCTGTGAAGTTTCTTAATAATGACATTCTACATCCCAGTTCTTTGTGCATCTGGAAGAAGAGAGAGCCAGGAAAGACACATGATCTGGCACTTGTTGAAATGCCAGCTCATCTCTTTATACACGTGTGCAACACTAATCTATCACCTGAACTCTCTCCCTGAATTCAGAAAATATCTGCATCCATTCCCTTTTGCTATAGCCATTAGGGAAAAGAAATCTCTTTTTAGTAACTAACTTAAAAAATTGTAAAGAACATCAAATTTAACCATTGTAGTACATGTTAGAAATTATTATAAACAGCTTTTATACATCAACTAATTCTGGGCTATTAATTAAACTAGATAACTGATTGCTGTTGTGATTATTTTTTATGAAAATGACAGTATTCAGGATGATTTTTAATAAGTAAATATTAATTATTTCTGTGGTGACTATTGCCTATACCACAACTTATAAGATATTAAAGTTCTTTGATATTAATAAATATTAATATCTAAAATAAATAGTATATAGTGATACGGTAAGTACATTGATTATTTGCACTCTGCCCAATATCTTATATGCTTATATATTTTAATGATACTTCAAAACAATCATATGAAATGTTATACATTTACTTCTTACACACTCGCATATTAGTGCACAACTAATATACTACAAGTTCATACACTGAGTGGATGTGTGAGCTTTGGCAAGCATCAGGTTAGGTACTAGAGACATAAGCTGTAGTGATACACTCACTTACACAGTTGCATGTAAATAGACCTGCACAGGAATGACTTTTAAGGGACAGTAAGTGCTATAGTACATATAACCATAGATTCGGATAGAAGAGTTTTGTTTCCTTGGTCTATACAAATACTTGATATCTTGGCAGCAGAAGTTAAAGCATCAATGTATTTCATTAGATGGGTCAGAGTACTACTGTGATGAGTAATGTTTGCAATTCTCTAACATTATTTGTTCACCTAGTTTTCTACATTTATTTTTCAACTATAGTTGGCATACAATATTATATTAGTTTCAGGTATACAACATAGTGATTAGATATTTATATACCTTATGAAGTTATCACCCTGATAAGTCTAGTACCAATCTGGCACCATACATAGTTACCACAATATTATTGACTATGTTCTCTATGCTGTGCTTTACATCCCTATGACTACTTTTCTAACCGGTAATTTGTACTTCTTAATTCCTTTCACCATTTTCACCCATCCCTCAACCCTCTTCTCATCTGGTGATCATCAGTTTTTCCTTTGTACCTATGAGTTTATTTCTGTTTTGTTTGCTTATTATCTTTTTAGATTCCACATATAAATGAAATCATATGGTTTTATCTTTCTCTGTCTAATTTTACTCTGTAGTTCCATCCAGGTCATCATAAATGACAAGATTTTATTCCTTTATGTGGCTGAGTAATATTCCATTGTATATATGTACCACCTCTTTATCCACTTATTTATTGATGGACACTTAGGTTGCTTCCATGTTTTGGCTATTGTGAATGGTGCTGCTGTGAACATAGGAGTGTATAGATCTTTATGAACTAGTGTTTCGGGGGTTTTTTGGATAAATACTCAGAAGTGCAATTGCTGGGTCAAAAGGTAGTCTTATTTTTAATTTTTTGAGGAACCTCCATACTGTTTTCCATAGTGGCTATACCAATTTGCAATCTCACCAAGAGTGTATGAGGGTTCCCTTTTCTCCACATCCTCACCAGCAGTTGTTCTTTGATTTATTGATGATAGTCATTCTGATGGGTGTGGGGTGATATCTCTTTGTAGTTTAATTATTCATATTGTTTGGTTTTTTCTGATGTTGATCTTTCTGAGTTCTTTGTATATTTTTGGATATTGATTCCTCTTTGGATATATCATTTGCAAATATTTTCTTCCATTCAATAGGTTGCCTTTTTGTTTTGTTCATGGTTTCCTTTGTGGTGCAAAAGCTTTTTGGTTTGCCTTAGACCCATTTGTTTATTTTTGCTTTTGTTGTCTTCACCCTAAGAGAGATATCCAAAAAAATATTGCTAAGACCAATGTTAAAGAGTCCTTTTTTGCCTATTGGTTTCTATTCCTAAACTTTGGAAATAGAACCACCTAGTGGCACAAAAACAAGGACATATTTCAGTTTTCACAGAGAATAATTTTACTAGACTCATGATAGTGGCACAGATGCATAAACAATATTTTCAACCTACTCACAGATTTTCAAAATTTTTACCAGCAATGAAACTAGTCCAAAAGTGTAAATTACTTGCTTAGAAGCACACACACAAAAAAAGCAATAAAACTGGAAAATTTTCAAGATTTTTAATTCCATGCTCAGTTTTCTGGTCATCCTGTACCTTGTCTCCCTTTACGTTTCTTTTAAAAGCATTTAAGAATAATATCAAGTATACTATATAATGTTTATTGTGTGCCAGGCCCTGATTTCTTAAACATAGCAAACTGTGAGATAAGTACTATTATTATCCACATGTTAAGGGCACAGAAATTAAGAAGTAATGAGGTAATGTAATGTGTCCAATTTCACAAAGCTATTGAGCATTAGAGCTAAGATTTGAATCTAGACAGTCTGGCTCCAAAAATTGACATACATGTTTAACAGGTTATTTCAAAAGAATTCTCTCTTTCTCTCTCTCTCTCACCCCCCCCGCTCCACCCTCCTCTCTCTCCTCTCTTCCCTCTCCCCTCTCTTTCTCTCTCTTAGCAGCATAGAATAGCATTAATCATAATCCTTGATTTATGATATATGTTCATTATTTGTCCATAAATGGTTACTTTTGCTTATTTAATTTTTTAACTCCTTGGATATAGTCTTTTTTTTCCCCCTCGCATTGTTAACTATTAGAATATCTAGCTCTTCACTTTGTATTTTTATTTGGATTCAGAAAAAGAACATTAGACCATTTTATCTTTATCTTAGTACTTCTTACACTTTACCTCTTATATCCCGCCTCATGTTGGTAAGCCCCTTGAGTCCAGGCATATGTCTGTATATCCCTAGTGCCTAACTTTATGGCAACATAGAGTAAGCATTCAATAAACGTTTGACAAATGAATAAAAGATCTAGGTAACATTTTGGTCATAGATCATTCTATTAACTGAAACTCAGACAAATTGAATACTTGATACTTGTACTTGCTTGATACTAAAACACTTTTCTATATTCTCTTATAATTTTTTCCTTTCTTGGTTTTTTCCATTTTTAGTACAATGAATAATAAAAACTTAACTAAAAGAAAACAAATGCAGCATATGTCTACCTTTCTTTCCAACTCCCTGCTCTGAGAACTTTCATGCTTTCATTCCCACAAAGGAAGGCAGAAAATATTCTTTTAACATGAAAGCACAGTGCTGTAATCCTTTTGTTCTCCAACCAGAATGAGGTACTTTACAAGTACTTTGTTTCCTTTTCAGGAAGAGAAAAACTCAGCCTACACCGATTGCCCAGTTAGCAGCTCCAAAATCAGTCAACTGGCTTAAGCTCTTTACTCAGCGAGAAGGATCTCTTACATAGACAGATGCTTATAACTAGAAGTTAAATAAGCAATTAATTGTTTTCCCTTTAAATCTATAAAATTTATACAGTCCCTCAGCTCTGAGAGTAGAAGTGACATTATCAAGATACATTATCAAGTAAACATTAAGCAAAATGTGCTTATACATTAAACCAAATGGTATAGACAATAAATGCTGAAATTTTTTTTAAAAAAGGATATCAGTGAGGAGTCAAATAGAATATTTTATTAGACTTAAGCTAGAAGGAGACTTCAAGGATAAATGGAATTTGGATATGGAGACAGGTACAGGTCAGACATTCAGAAAAACATGAGGAAATCATAGAAAAGAGTCATTGTGTGTTGAAAAGACAGTAAGAAGGAACAACTTGACTGGAGAGAATGTTGGCAGGGGGATATAGGTAGAGAAGCTAAAATTGAATGTGATGTTCCAGAGTATTGATAACTGCTATTTATAAAACACTAACTATGCTAAAAAATTGATATATTTTGTATAATGTTGGCCACAACTCTGTGAATTGGCATTTATTAATTGCGTTTTATAAATTTGAGGAAACTGAGACTCAGAGTTAAGTATATTACCAAAGTTACACGTTAATGACAAGTAGAGCTAGTACTCAAACCCAGGTTGGAGCTCATGCCCTCATTTAGAACCCCACACCAGTTTTGTGGGGCTCTGAGGAAAAGAATATCTGGACTGAGCTTTTTTTCAGGAGTCCAAGGTGTTGGGTTAGATGAAGAAAATGCTTAACTGAAGAAAGCCATTTACAAAGCTGTTGTAATATTCCAGCTATGAAGCAGTGGTAGTATTTTCAGGGAGAATGAGAGAAAAGAGTAGAAAAAAGGTGCCATTTGAAAGGGACTAGACAAGACTTGGTGGAAATCAGAGGAGTGCATGCAACCCAGGAACCTGAAAGGGAAAGGATGTCAGATTCAAATGGCCACAAACAGTCTCCTCTTTTCTTCTCCTTCCAACTTCCTTATTTTTCCTTCTTGTTCATTTACTATAACTTTTGCATCAGCTCAAAGGTAAATTTACCCCCAGGTAAAAACAACTGGAAATAATTTCTAGGAAAGTAATGATTATTTAAAAATAACAATATGATAATTCACTACCCAGTATGTATTTATTTCAAACAACCTTCCAGCTTACCGATTTTTGTTCCATAGTTGCTCAAATCATATTCACATATCCCTAGTAGCATTGCCCATCTCTCTCCCACATCAGATATTACTTTTTAATTACATATATATATATGAACACATACACACACACATATGCACACACCACTGAAACCAACTGGTTTCACTGCATCCACATTTTCTGTTCTAGACTATTATAACAAGATAGTTTAGATGAGCATGTTGTTTATATAAAACAAGAAAGGAAAATGTTTGAGGAGTCACAAAACAAAAGAAAGAGGACATTGAAGGTTCACTTTCATAGAGAGATGAGTAGAGTAAAATAATAATATATATTTATGCATATGTTTACTTAAAATAGTAATATATATTTTAACCTGTAAAGTGTTAAAGTAAATTCTTTTCTTTACTCATATAATATACATATATTAAACAAGGATTAGCCTCTGGAAACCATTGTAAGGAATGTACTATTTCCATTTCAAAACAACTCCCTTTTGAAACGTTTGTTTTAAATTTTGAATTTTGAATTCAGGAAACTTTAATAAAAGAGAAGAATGAGGTATCTTATTTGTTATTTTTTCTATTTCCTGAATCCTCATGGAGATTTTTTTACGACTAATATCCTGTAGGCTTTACCCAGTACCCAGACTGCTTATTCTAGTGGAGAACCTAAGTAATTTACATTTGTTTCAGTGTTGTGTCTAAATAAATGGTAGTGGTGAACACACAATGTAAATATACATATGCCTTACTGTTAAAATGTACAGCTGAAACATCGGATTTTGTTAACTATTGTCACCATAAAAAATAAATAAATTTAAATAAACAAACAAACAAATGGTAGTATAAGTACAATTAGCAATATTTCCAGTATGTAAATATTTCAAAAATATTTATCATAATGGCACTGTATGATTTGAGATGGCTTTATTAATATTGCAAAACAGTAGACAAATTTTAAGAAAGTAACAAACCTTTACTCTCAAGAAGCATATAGTATTCTTACTGCTGAACATAAACCCAGCCATCAGACAGTGCAATCCCGTGGAGCAGATTTTGAAGTGTTACAAGATTCTATTTCCTTTGTACTTACATTGCACAGCATTTGGGGAACACTTCTTCCAAGGTATAAGAGTATCCTTTATCAACAAGCATCTTTTAGATTTTTCTGAGGAAAGTACTGAAGTACTGAGAAAATAAATGACTAGTGCGAGGTGCAAAGCAGTATTTCAGCTGGATAATGAGCCCACAACGTTGAACCAAGCTGTTTTGTAAAAAGCAAGTCTGATCAGCCGTTTTTTAAAAATGAGATTTGTGATGTTTCTAGATCTCAGTAAGTATTGCCACACTAAGAAAAAAAAAGCAGTTGTTTTACAAAAAGTATAGTTATTATACTGGCATAAATTAGATGTGACTAAAAGCTAAATTTTTAACAAAACGTTTCAGAATTTACAACTATATTTTTGCACATAAAAGTACATATACATGCACATGTGTGCATACACACTCACATGCATATACCCACTCAAGAATCAATTATAAGCCTCTCTCAAAAATAATTTCATTATGTTTATATCACATTTTTTCATTCAAAACACTCATTTTATTCACCAGACTTAGCCTCAAAACATTTTTTACTGTTTTAAAAATTCAATCTCTTTTTAATGGGAAAATTTGATGTCATTCAGGATAATCAAAGAATGTGCTACTTTTTTATAGACCTTTAAAATATTGTAAGCATGGTAATAGCATAGGAATAAGAACATGGGCTCCAACGATATTTATGTTGATAGAAGAAACAACCATAAATATGAGACACAAATGAAACTTTGGCATGTATTTAGGTCACTCCCTAATATTACATATATGAAACTGAGAAGGGAAATTGGGTGACCTGCCAAGAGTCTAACCCTTGGTCAGAACAACCCAGGGGACCACGAGCTCAGGCTCCCAGTCCAGTGTTTCACCCCTACTCATTTATGTCAATTCTTTTTAACAAATCAGTTTTTTTTATCCTCAAAATTACTAGTAAAATAAATGTTTTCAGAATTAAATTTATCTCTTTCATAAAGGAGTCAGGAATATTAATTAGTAAATAGGTTTAACAGAATCATAAACATGACTAGAACATTCCTGTTTAAAAATTGTCATCACTTATAGATATACAGAAAAAATAGCACAAACAAGAGATAGAGTGCTTTGGGTCACATTATCCCTAACTTATAAAGAAATTATACTATAGCCTAAAATAATAATTAACATTCATTGAAGACTTACCATGTGCCAGGTACTATTATAGGTGTCTTAACTACATTAAGTTATTTAATCTTAACATTAACCTTTCAAGGTTAATACTATGATTAGCTTCATTTTACAGACAAGGAAACAGCCACAGAAAATATTAGCAGTTTTCAAAAGTCATAAAGCTAATAAGTGGCAGACATAGGTTTGATCCCATCAGACACTATTTTACCCTAGTTCCTACTCTAAAAGGTCTAAGCACATGCACCAGTGTGCACCAAGATAAAAAGCATCCAAATTGTCTTCATGCCTGCTCAGGTAGCTGCCTCCTCTCACATTAAAATGCTGATGGGCATTTTAGTTTACATGAAATTCAGATGACTTTCAGAAACTGAAACAGCATGCTAACAGTGAGAGTCCTCCTCCATTATGGTGAGGGAGCAGATCCATCTGAAATTGAATCTGTCTTGAATCAGCTGATCAGAAATAAATAATAAAAGTATTGAAAATTGAAAGCTGCAGAGGACACTGAAATTATTTCCCTCTGTCTTCTCTTCTTTTGTTACAAATAAGACTATACTTGGCCAAAACTTTAATTCTTCCTTCATGACAGTTTTCATTCATCATGACTTTTTAATTGGTAGAAATTCAAAATTGCCTCTTCTCTCTCATTTCATAGTTCTTTGAGCATCTCAAAAATACTAACATCATAATTGGTCAGATGGTTCACTCATGTGTAAATGCTTACTAATATGAAACAGAACCTACTATTTATAGAACCAAATTATGGCTATGGTAAAAATAGAAGATTTCCATATCACATAATATTTGTAAGTCTATACAGCCCAGAATGATATGTCTAACAGAGACACTAGTGATTTTTGTGTTAATTAACATAGTTCCTTGCTTTAGCATCAACTTGAAAGAAAAAAGAAGATATATACCTCAAAGTGTGAATTCACTTTTTTCTTAATAATCTATTCTATAACTGTCATTTTATAAAGCTATTTAATTTGAAATAATGTTAGTAACTATTAAAAATGATTGAAATTCAACATGCTTTTATATTACTTATTATTGGTCTCAGAACATATATATAAAAATTTTGCCTTAGTGATAGTCTTACCAATGTTCCATGGAAAGACATGGAGGCATGATAGGAGCCAGCAAGCTGGAAAAAAATATATGATGGCTTTCTGCTCTAATAAGATTGTCAATCTTTTTCCAAGATAATGTTTTCAGTAGCAATGTTTTATTCTGATGATTTTTTTAAATCAATTTTGTGGGGGTTTTTTCCTGTTAATTAATGAAATCTATTATTCCATATAAAAACCACTCTGGCCCTTCTGGGTAGTCTCTCATATTTTCTGAGCTAATCAACATAATTTTACTACTGTGATTTTCTTGTTTTCTCTGTTTCTTTAGCAACAGAAGCAATTTTCCAAACAAATTACTTCCCAACCGGAATATATTCAGTAAAGTAGCACTGAATACTCCATTAGGTTGTTGAGGGAGAATAGACTGAAACCCAGGAACCCTGAGTATCAGACCAAGCTATGTGGACTTAAGCATGGAAAGTCGTTTGAAGAATTTAGTAAAGACTAGCCATATCAGAAGTATGCTCTTTGATCAGTCTAGAAAGAATGGATAGAATGAAAGAAATTGACTAGAAGGGAGACTGCTAGTTAGGAAGCCATTGCTGTATTTGTAATGTAAACTCCAAGAAGGTGGGGATTTTTGTCTACTTTATTCAGAGATGTAATCCAAGTACCTAGATGAAAGTCTACCACATAAAAGATCTTTGATGAATATTAGTCGAATGAATAGGTAAATGAATCACTTAGGAAAAGTGAAAGAGCCGAACTAAAATGAAAGCAATGGAAATAGAAGGAAAATACAACATATCGTAAAGGTAATGTTGACCATGGACTAGACACAGAGATGGGAAAAAGAAGATCTAAACATAATTTTGATCTCCTTAGCCTTGCTGTTTGAGAAACTGGGAAGTCATTCACAGAAAAGAAGCCAAGAGAGGAAAGTTGTTTCAGAGTGAAAGGGCAAATTTTCATCAAGACATGTTGAGCTTGAGGTGCTGGAGGATAATGCGTCCATATAGAGAAATGTAGAGACTATGGCAAACAGATGACAGTGCAGGTGGGCACTTGATGGAACCTGAAACGATGGATATAGACTTGGGCAAATTCTCTATTAAGATTATGAAAGCCAGAGACATAGATCATGAAAAGGGCATAGAGAGAAAAAGGTTCAGGCAAAAAACTTATTTTCAAATGTCCTTTTTTGATTTCCTCTTCTTTCCATTCCGCAGTCACTACCTTAGCCCACTGTCTGGGAACACAATAATCCCTTTCTCTCCAAACCTATTCAAATCTTATGTATTCTTTGGCTTCCAGTTAATGACGCACCCTCAGCATAAGTCTTCCCTAACAAATTCAGCTCTCATTAAACACTTAATTGTCTTTCTCTGTTTCATATCTGCATCACATACATTACTTTTTTGTTAATTAATCATGTCTATGTTCATACCTTGACATCTCAAATAAATTCTAAGTTCTTACTTAGCTTACAAAGAATTGCAAAACCTACCTTATTCTTCCTTATCTTTCATAGTAAATACTTATTATATACCTAGTAGGTGTTCAATAAATTCTTGTTAAGTAATGTTTGAGAAGAAAATGGATAATCCTATTCTCACATGTGATTACAAAGGGAAGCAATTTACTAGAGAATAGGATTCATGTTTGTTCAGTTGATCAACAAATATTTGTTGAACAACTACTTAATGTGTGATACTATTCTATTTTCCTAAAGATAAAATATTGAACATGATTGACAAGGTTATTGCTTCCCTGGAGCTTACATTATACTAGAGAGCTGGAAGAAGAAACATACAATAAAATAAGAAAACAAATAAGTAGAATAGTTTCATATTGGAAAACATGAAGAAAATATAACTGGGACAGAGAATAAAGATGGAACAGTGTGGAGGTGGGTCACAAAAGACCTTTCTGAGGGTACAATCTTGAATGTAAAATTTGGAGGAAGAGTATTCTATTCACAGGCAACAACAAATGTAAAAACTCTAAAGTAAGAACCAGCTTGGAGTGTTTCAAAAATGTCAAGGAGTTCGGTATGTCTCAGAGTAAACAAACTGAGAGAAATATGAAAACAAACCCTAAAGAGAGTAGCATGAAAGGAAATTAAAGAGTTGGTTGAGCCTAGCTGTATTGTAGAACATTTAAAAACATGGTAAAGACTACACATATTTTTCTAAAAACAAAAATAAGCCATTGAAAATTTTAAAAATATTTATTATCTCCAGCTTTAAAGCAGAGAAAGCAATATAGTAAGATGGAAGGAGGGCAATAGAGGCAGTGAGCAGGAATGAATGTAGGTAGGTAAATTAGGAAGCTACTGCAACAGTCCATGGAAGCTTGGTCTAGGAGTAGTATAACTGAAATGGGGAAAAGTGACAGGTTCTAGTCTATTATAGCTATAAAACTGATAGGACTGGCAAATGATGTGGATATGATAGATGAGGAAAACAGAGTAATTAGAAAAACTTTCTCTTCTAAACAAATAAGTAGATAGTGGCACCATAAACTGAGGGGGTCAAATATGAGCCAGAAATAGGTTAAGAGCCAGGGGAATTAAGACTTTAGCATTGGGTTTGGTAAGTGTGACATTTTTATAAGATAGGAACTTAGATATATAAATATGAAATTTAGGAGAAAAGACAAAATAATAAAAATTACAATTTGATAGGTAGAAGGTATTAGTTATGAAAGATTTATGTACTGGTTTAAGGACTCTGGGCTTGATAATTTTAGAGATTATTTCAATAGTAATGAAAAAGAGATACTTAAATGATTCGAGATATCCACTAAAATGGGAGTGTAGGGGTAGAAGCAGAAAAAAATAATCACCTTTTATAAAAATTCTAAAATCTAGTCATGAGAATAACTAATGATTTAGTTATATGCTTTTGACTGTAAGAAAAGAAACTCCAGAATAATTTCCTTAAGGAAAGAAATTTATCTCACATAGTTAGATATCTTAGAGGTAAAATGTCTTCAGGGTTCAGTGATTTAGTGGCTCAACACGGACAACGTTATCAAGAACCTAGATTCTGTTCATATTTCCACTCTTCCATCCTTGGTGAGTGAGATAGGACTGTCCTCGAGCTGACCTGCCTAGTGATAGAAGGATGTTTATAGTAGCAATAGGGGCAATGTGCTTCCCTGTTTTCATTCAGGAGAAGAGAATGAGAAATCTCTCCTCTTAAGCATGAATATAAATCTGTCCCTTCATCTTAATTAGTTCATTTTAGGTTGTATATTTATTCTTGGACTCTGTAGATCTCCACAAGAACATGTACTCATAGCTTAGACAGTCTATCTAATGTGATGGAAGAGATGTTGGAGAGTCAATTATAATGTCCCATACAACAAGTATGAAAGAAGATTAACAGCTATTAGAGAATATATAAGAAACAAAGGAAAAAGAATAAACACCTATAATACCCTTAATGATATTATCATTTATTGCACATTTATTTTGTGCTACCCACTCTTCTAAAGGTTTTCCATGGACTAACTCCTTTAATATTCATAGCATCCCAAGAGATAGGTGCTATAATCATTCCATATTATAGTAAAGAAACCTGACATGTAGCGTTGTTAACTGTTCAAGTTATAGTTAATAAATGGCTAAATTTGGATTTGGACCCTGACTCCAGAGGTCATGCCCTTAACCAGTGTGCTCTGATTAAAGTATGAAAATAGAAAGAGAGATGATACCATATATTCAACTGGAAAATTGTAAATAGGAGCATGGGAATGGGAGCAGTATAGAAAGGAAGAGTATGCTGTTTGTTTTACACATGTTGAATTTGTAATGACAACAAAAGGTCTATCTGAACACTATTGAAAGTGTGAGACAGGAGATTGCATAAGATGAAGGAGAGATATATAGATTCAGAGTAACAAAGTAACAAGGTGGAAAAAAAAATCAAGAGAAAATATGTGCAGCGAAAAGAGAGCCAAGCACCAAGGACTGGTATTAGAGGAAAAAGAGGAAGAGACGCTAGTAAAGAAGTGACTGGAAAAGTACATAAAACGTAATGACAGTAAATTATGCAATCTTTATATCCTCAGGATCTAGAGCAATCCTTATAACAGAGTTGGTGCTTGATAGCTATTTCTTACATGAACACATGAACTGCTGCTTCTCTAAGACAGCTTCAGCTATGTCTGTGGTTGATTCTAACACAGAGGTTCTAAAACTTTAGCAAGCATCAGTATCACCCAGTGGGCCTCTTAAAACACAGCCCCAGAGTTTCTGATTCAGTGGGTATGCCTAATTTGCATTTCTAACAGATGAGGTTTATGTTGTTGATTTAGAGTCTACACAGTGAGAACCACTGCTCAATACAGTTGTCTTTGCTATTTACTATTCTCATTCTCTGCCTTATATCTTTTTACCTGCTTCTTTACTCTTTTCTCCCTTTTTAAAAAAATATTTTGACAAGACCTAACATTGTGCCAGCTAAAGAAGAAATGTAGAATCCAGCGCAAGCATTACAAATCAGGGCAAAAATGAATGGATTTAAACTGAAAGTAAAAATTTCAATAACTAGCACCTGCCATGCATACTAAGCCTCCAGCAAGTTATCTCAATTTTTACCACATAATGGACTGAAGATTGCAGAAAACAAAAAGAGAATGAATAGTCAAGCACTTTTTAAGGCACTGCAAGATATGTTTACTATTTTCATATTTTCATATTGGCCAAAGCAATTTGCATGGCCAAGCTTAGGGTCGGTATATCCCAGGACTACATAATAGCATGGACAAATTGAAGCCATTACTGCTACTGCAACTATTATTCTGTAGTAGATAGCATCTGGATTGTTTCCAGCTTTTTTTCCATTATGAATAAAGCTGCTACAAACATTCATAAATGAATGAATGAATGAATGAATGAATGAATGAATTTTTATCTTTATATTCAGTCCTATACAGATTATTCCCACTCCACCGCATTTAATGCTTGCAAAATATCATTAAGGGGAAGATTATTGTACCTATTTTATAGATTAAGAAAGTAAGGTTTAGAAAGCATAAGGGGAAAATACTTTGGTATTGAATCTATACACTTAAATTATACAGTGGGCTGAGCAGTTAAAGTTATAATGTCCTTTTGCATTCTTCCACAATTTCACTTATTTAATTTCTTCCACCTCGTCAACCACGAGCTCTTCTTCTGCAACCAACATCACTTTTCCTAACTGCTGTATTGACCATATCATACTATTTTTCAAATCCTTTTGTAGTTGTTGTTCTTTTTGTCTCTGTAGAATCCTTGTTATTAATCAGCTGGTTTCTTTATAACTTGATCTAGTATCTCCAGTTTTTTGCCTACAGGGATTTAACAAAATGATATTAACTGCTGTGTTGGAGAAATGTCTTCCAGATTCAACTAAGGCTGTCTCCTATTTGCAAATTATACTTATTCCAGCAAAGTATCATATTTGTTTTCATTTGTAAGAAAAATAATTCCTTGAAAGTAAAAACTTTGCCTCATATAATTACTAAATATTATCTGGTTTCTATGAAGAGTTATGAAAAGGTTACTAATAAAATATTTTTTGCTTAAAGAAAGAAACAAGTTTCCTAGTATATCCCCAAGGCTATATTACTAGTGTTTTCCCGTGCATTACATCATGAAGTGTATAGGTCCCTTGTTAACTTAAAATCACAAAACCGTAGACTCCTGAAACTAAAAAAGTGATAAATTGTCATCTGGTTCATAGCCATCTTTATTCAGGTCACTGTGAGGAAACAAAGTCCCTGAGAGGTGAGATAATGTGTCATGGTCATATAGTTAACATCTAGCAGAGTTTAGTTTACAGAATTCCAGACTTCCCTACAGCCAGTCATGTGAATTCCTTCTACACCTTAAAGTAATAGTTCTAAAATTATAATCCAGCTCCAAAACTTTAAGATAATATGTAAGTTTTGAATCAGGCATGATGAAGACAAAAAGGAAAACAGAAGAGATAAAATGGATCCTACAAGGTTCTACCTACCTATCCTCTCCTCGCCTCCCCCAACTTATCTTGTATACTCTCTTCCCCACTCAGTAACTGCATTCCAAGTCAGGGGCCTACTCCTGGTGTCTGCTTCTGCCTCCCGGCTCCTACTAAACTCACCTCAGTTTAAATATCCTGCCCAAAAGGTGAAATCCAGTCACTTTTATTGCCAACTTCCAATGCCTTTCCACAGACAGATACCAGCTCTGAGGAGACATCCACCAGCCCATTGTGAACTGAAATAAATAGATAGATGAGAGAGAGAGAGAGAGAGAGAGAGAGAGAGAGAGAGAGAGAGAGAGAGAGAGAGAGAGAGAGGTAATGACAATGTAGTCAGTTGTTAACTCAGTGAACTCAGTTTAAAAAACTCTTTCATTCTGAGATTAGATCCATCTTTTATTTAGGGGTAATTAAATGTCTTTTCATTAGGAAATGAGCAGTTTTTACAATGTTCTTAGCAAAATAAACATTGAGCAACCTATGTCACATCTTCTAAATTTTTTTCCTGAAATCTAAAAGTCTTGGAATTGTATACCTCTTATTCACAATTACTGTGGAAAGGTAGCTGTGAGGAGAAGGTACAAAAACATAATACATATGTAAACAACTTGCTATAGCAGACTCTCTGTCTTATTTCCTTTTTTTTTTAAGTAACTCCAGTGAAACACTGGAGTTTGTAAGCTGATGCTGCTGACTCTGCTTTCACATTCCTTACATTTAAAAAAAAAAAGTCCTTTGGGATGGTTTATTCAGAATTCTATGTCCTACTTTAGAGAGAAGAACTTTTTTGACCTTCAGTGCATGTAGAAAAATGTAAAAAATAAATGAGAAACGTATCCAGTTCAAAGAGAAGCTTTAAAAAAAAATCTTCAAGCAAAGCTTTTCTGTGTTATCATTGATTAAAATAAAAAGAGTAACAAACTGAAGGCTTTAAAAGGAGTTGTACCTTGAAACCTTTTATATACATACTGCAAAAAAATTCCATTCTGAAACAAAGCTTACTGAATACAAAATGATTAGACTCTGTCTTATTCAAATATGAAGGTGACTATTTGAGGTCTCAAATAGCCGTTGTGACCACCATCTGTAAAATCATTTCTCTGAAAATTGACTACCTCTGGAATACAGATTCTGCATAATCTAACAAAAGATGGTAGGAAAATCCCTTTAGGAAAGATTTAAATAATGGACCATTGCATACCACCTTCAGAGTTTCTCACATCCTTTGCCAACATTGAAAATCCATCTTAACCCTGACGGTAGATAACCAATTTATGTGTTAAAATGTTCCTTTTCTACTCCACCAAAAACGACCTGTGTACACTGCCAGTTTTTCAGGCAGCACAAGGGCGTCATTCTTTTGATGACACAGGATTTAAAATTCAGAACTGTGGAACTGCACAGGAAGAGTTCCAAAAGGATTTGGTCACTTGATATCTTGTACTCTACATAACAGATCAGCTCCACAATGAAACACCTGCTGCAGAGTATTTCTAAATTCTTAAGCTTTCCTTTCTTCTACACTTTTACTCTTGGAAATCCATGTAACTGATGTTAAGCAGAGCAGGTAATGTGGGACCTTGCATTACCTCAGTATTCTCGTTTGTATGCCTATTTTGATGCAGTCACAGTACAGGGCTAATATGAAAAATAAGTTTAAAAATTCAATAAAATTTTTATAGTAAACGTAAAAGGAAAATTTATGTGGAAACTAGTGGAATCAGCCATATGTAGTATGCTTAACATATTTCCAGTTTGTGTAAATTGATAGCAAAAGAGAAGAAAAAAACACTCAAACTAGTAATACTTCATCCCATTCAACAAGTACTGATTAACCACCTACTATGTGCCAGACACTATGCTAGGCAGTAGATTTACAGCTGTGAATTATGCACATTCCCAGCCTCCATCCTGCTTACTCCTTAGGAGGAAAGGTAAACATGTGAATGGACTATCTTCTGTTCAGTGTAATATGTGCTCTGGGAGCACAGGGAATCAGCCTAGAACTCAGGTGAGAAATATAAAGAAGGCTTCCTAGTGAAATTGAACTGAACAGACAATTTAAAGAGCAGTTGAAGTCAATTGATGTTATGGGCTGAATTGTGTCCCCCAAAATCATATGTTGAAGTCCCAACCCATAGTACCTCAAAATGTGACTGTATTCGGAGGTAGGATCTTGAAAGAGGTAATTAAGTTAAAACGAAGTTATTAGGGTAGGCCCTAATTAAATATAACTGGTGTCCTGATAAGAAGATTAAGTTAGGATACAGATACATTGAGAGGGAAAATCAGGAGGAGACACAGAGAAGATGGCCACATACAAGCCAAAAATAGAGGCATCAGAAGAAACCAATCCTGCTGACGCCTTAATCTAGAACATCTAGCTTCCAGAACCATAAGAAAACAAATTCCTGTTCTTCAAGCCACCCAGTCTGTCGTACTTTGTTATGGCAGCCCTAGCAGACTGATATAGTTGACGAAGTAAAGTACATCCTAAATGAAAAGAACAAGAGAAAGAGGCACCACGTGGATCCGAGTGTGGATCAGGGAGTAGCAGCAAATGAGTCTAGGCTGATGTACAGCAGTGCAGGGGAGAACACAGGCCTCCTTCATGAGGGCCCGAGATGCCTGGTCAAAGTTCAGACTTCAGCCTGAGGGTGTTAGAGCACCATCAGAAGCTTTTAAGCGAGATTAGATAATAAAAAGCTTACATTTTATAATATTCACTCGGCCTGCAGTGTTGATTATTAATTATCTGGGAACAAGGCTCACCAACCAGAAATTTATTACAACAATTCAGATGAGAGATGACAGTGATCTAAACTACAGTGAAAGTGAGGATGGGGGAGTGAACTTGAGACATGAAAGAACAAGTGGAACAAAACAAAACAAAAAAATATATAGGACAAAGGATAAGACATTGTTAGAACAATCTCTGAGCCTTCACCGCACTGTCACATTTTCACCCCAGTGGTACTCTTCTCAAAGTAGTTACATTTATAATGGCAGAGAAGGCAAATTCCATTTTTATTAGTTAATATATTTGGCAACATCTCCTAAGGCACCTGCCAACACCAGTGTATCTCAGGCTTGTACTCTTGAACTCTGAGACTGGAAAACACTAAATTTATTCACACTTCTAAAAAGAACATGGATTGAGGCATACTCTGTAATACCTATATTTATAACACTGCCCAGAGTGTTCTATTTTATATGTGTGAAAATTGCCAACAAAATACTCACAAATCCTCTTACCTTGTACTTCCATCCTTAACATCCCTGTGGAAGAATAAACTGCCTTCCAAATATAGGCACCTAAGAGAAAGAAGTGGGGGAGGAAGAGAGAGGAGAGAGGTAAAATAGAGGGAAAGAAAGAGAGATTGTTTTTCCCCCACTAGTTTCACTGCTTAGCCAATCTCTTTCTCTGAACAACCTACTGGTGGTGCAAAGAATGCTGATGAGAGTCCGGTACCTGCTGAAACCAATACAAAGTCAACATGTCAGATTTTATTAAGAGCTCTACGCACAGTCAAGCAGGAGTTAGCAAGAAATATATAAAATCACTGTTTCACATCTGCGAAAACTTTATTTGCCATCTCTGCATGTTCATGTTCAAATATTAGAAGGATTTATTTTTATTATCCCTTTCTTCAAAGCACTCCTTTTTAGATATCAGTAAGCTTTTCAAAAATAAGGACAGATTTTAGCAAATTGCTAGTCAAGATGTATTTTTATTTTCTGGATGTTTCTTAATAAGTGGATTTATTGTAGCCCAGATATCTGTCTGTCCAGTAACCAACTTTTTCATGTCCTGTGTTTAATGAGTATGTCCTCTCTCTTATCATATCTCCCAACTGCCCTTAGTGCCTTTAACTTCCTAAATACAGTGTGACTTCCTAAACCAGAAAATTTTTAAGGGAACATCACTTCATTGTGCTTCCTGCAGAAGCCAAAGCACATAGAAAAATGATAAAGCTCTGGCCCCTGCTTTATTCATAAAACACTTTGCAAAGTGCATTTCATAATTTGCCATTGTAACTAACCACTGGCACCTAGAGCTTTCAGGACCGAGTTCTGACACTGTATTTAGTTCATTCTTTGACTACTCAGCTAAAACTTCCATTTGTATGCATTTATTCTGCTTCACACATTATGTTATCAGTCACTTTCAATATTTCAAAGTCACAGCAGGATTTTTCTGACATACATTTGTCAGAATGAACTGCCTTGATTGCTATTATTACAGACTACAGTGCCTGAGTAAGGATAAAAAGCATATGTAGTACCAGAATATTGAAATTGCCTGATAAAACAATAGATACAAGAGAATAAAAATAGAATAAATGCATATAAATGGTGCTTTAAAAAACCAGCAAAAATGTAGAATAACAAAATAGGCATGTAGAATTCAAGAAACCATGAAGAAAAATGTAATAAAAAATTTTTTTGAAAGAAGATAAGGAGCTGATTGAAAATTCCAGTGCCCCAATGTCAGCAAAAAAAAGTGGATATTACATACTCCCTTTCCAGTAATCAGGGATTTAAATAGGTTCTACTAATAGATGCTGTCATTGAATGTTAGCATGAAATCTACTACTAAATGACAAAGAACATAATAAAAACTCATGCTTTAGCCAAAAATACATTTAATGAAAACCACAAGGAACTAACCAGAATTCCAGATTCCTTTTATTTATTATTATTATTCTTGGTAGACTACTGAGCATGACACCCAACAGAATATCTGTGTCCCATTTGCCTGCTCTTTATTACTCTACATGTTGACCTTAACCATCCCTCATACTACACACTGGAGAAGAACCATAGAAACTGATTATAGAATCAGGGAATACCAGTGTCTGTAAGGATGAACCTCCTAGAGAATTTCTTAAATTTCAAGTCTTGCATAAAGCATAAGATATGAAAATTAAGTTAGACATAAAAATTAGTATGCCAGATCTCTTCTCAAAAGTGAAGTAAGAGGGAGGTAGATGGGGTAAAAGGCAACATGTGCGGCGACAGAAAGAAATCTAACATGGAAGGTGAAATTTAAAAAATAAATAAATAAATAAAAAGAAAAAAAAGAAAAATGAATAAAAATGGCTGTCCTTTAAAAAAAGTATAGAAACCTAAACTTAATATATAGAAACCTAAAGCGTTTGTATTAAAGTCAAGATGAGAATAACAGAAAAAGCTAAATTGCATTGCTCTTTTCTTTGGGGCATGTATGTAACTTTATGAATTTAACTTAGCTCATATATTCAACATTTTTATAAAGTAATATTCAAGAAATTATGGTGAATGTAGAAAACCTCCAACTAACAGATCTACAGTTTAGAAAACCAAACTTAGAAGAAATTATCAAGTCCCTTTCTCTCCAAAAAAAAAAGCCAAAAGATCTAGGTCAAATACTTGCTTGCTCTTTTTCCAGAAATAATATTTAATTCCTTCTAAAGAAATTAGGTTTAATCCAAACGTTATTTAAAGCCTTGAAATTAAGGATTACTATTTTAATTATGCTTGAATCCTTATAATTAAATGTTAAAATCACATTTGGAAACTTTAGGTAAATTATTCTAAGTGTCTCATTGTCTCACCTACTTATCATCTTGAACTTGTTACCAATATTAATAGTTTTTGGTGTTTATTCACTTTTCATTGACCGTCTATTAGCATAACTCTATATTTACAGATAGAAAAGTCATTATGGTGAAATATACACAGATAGAGTTCAGAAAATATTTAGAAAATTTTGAGAAATATCTTTATAGCACAATTTAAATATTTATAAATAAGTTTTCTATTAAAAGAACACCTTATAGAATATTAAATTAAGCCTCAAGATTTTTAGGTTAAGAAATCATGATGACTCAAAATGTATGCAAAATATATCATAAAACATTTTAAGTATATGTTACCTTCAATCTACTCAAGCAAATTTAAAATATTAACGATTTTGTTAAAATATCAATTTTATTTCACATTAATAAAAATAATTGTTTCTAGGAGTCAATTAGTTCTTTCTGAGAGAAAAAAAGAATGTTTAATAAATCAGTTGTTATTCTTATGAATGTTTTTTTTTTCCTAATTAATGTGTTAGAGGGAATAAATATATCCTCACTATGTAGAAATGATTAAAATGCATTTTTCACTGAAGAATTAATATTTTCAATCTTAATTATATTCTGCAGTCTATAGAAATATTAAAAATAAGAAGTATCTAAAAGTGTGGAGACTGGGGGACACAAAAAACTGCTTAAATGTATTAAGTAATTTATACTATTTATACTATCTTTGAAAAATGAAAATATCATCTTAGAACTATTACAGATGATTATATCTAAGTTATAACTAAAATAAATTGAGTCTGTTCATCAACATGTAAGTGCCTTTATCAAATAAATCGAAGTATGTACAGAGTGAGATTGCACAGTAGAAATTTTAAGAAATCACCAATTAACAGAGAATTGAGATTTTTAGCTGATTTACCTATACAAAATTTAATTACTCATCTGCGTACACACATCACACTTTACACAAACTCATACACTCTTCACACACACACTCACTTATTCACACTCACTACATTCCATACTCCCATACATGCATTCCCCTTTCCATACTTGATTCATAACTACCATATCCAAAAGAACTACAGTGACAAGGAGAGCTGACTAATTCTAGCTGTTATTTCAATAAAATATTCCGTATGAAATTTAGTTTTTCTTGGACCTGTTTACACTGTCCACTGTTTCAGAAAAGCTCATATGATCATTTCTTTGTTCGGGTAGTTTCGAAGGTGTGATTTTTCTCATAGATGTTTTACAGCTCCAGGGGGAGAAAGGTATCAGTATATTATCAGTTGGTGTGCTTTGAATCTGCAGTATGTAGAGAAGTCTGGCATCTGAGTAACTTTGTTTGGGGTAGTATACTTGATAATACCTATTTAAGGATAAGAAATTCTTCTTCAGCTAGCCCTAAATTTGGGTAATATTTTGTTCATATTCTTATCCCTTCCCATTTGCATTTTGTTATAATTCTATGCTTATACTTCTTTATTGTTTGAATATTAGTAGGAACTCTAGGCATATCTTTATAGTAATTATAGTATACTTTAACATGTTTAGAATATTGTATATCATATGTAATTTTACTTAGGACATTGTACATGTTTTTACAGATTTCAAGTGAATGCTGACTTTAAACTATAGATCACCCAAATGACTTTGAACTACTATTATAGATGAAGAGTTCCTGCCAACCATAAAAATTGTTTCTACTATAAATATTCCATCATGGCATTACTTGTTTTGGTAGGACATAAATGCCTTCTGCCATAATGCATTTCCTAGACATAAAAATATATATACTCTTTGATTCAGCCATACAATCAAAGGCTCAAGCACAGATTTAAGGAAAAAAATTGATCCCTCTACTTCTGATCACTTCTGCTCCAACTTCAGAGAACTCATATCCAGAACATGGGTTCTTATTTGTTTGTTTGTTTTCTGTGGTTGAGTTCTTATTCAAAATGTTCTACTTAAGTCTCTCCTTGGGGGACTATGTGGAAGCTGCATTGAGGGCAGAAATCTATAGCTGGATTGCCTAAGGTACAAATTTCTTGTAGAACCTAATACAGCTGCCTATTTACTTTTGGAGGCAATCAGGATGTTCATTAGTAATTGAGTTGAAGCAAAGAGGAACTTTATTTGTACCCAGTCAGTGACCTGGATCGTTTTCAGAATGAGTATTGAGCTGAAATGGACCATTCATTTCTACTTCCACTGGGATCCTGTACAAAAAAAGGTTACTGCTTTTACCTTCTTCTACTAACAGAAATGGGGATTTTCAGGAGCAGAAAACAAAGCTTTATGCTTGTCACTTGTATCTTAGGGTAATATTTTTATGTGATTTTTGATCACACTTAGAGCATGAGATAAACCCTATATTTTGGGCTACCTTTTAGACTGATTTCAATTATCTTCAGTTAGATAATTAAAATATGATGACTGTACACTATAGTGAATCAAAGGTTTCAGAAGTGGAGAAAGAAGATAAAAATTAATAGATATGTCTTGAGCATAGTTAATAGAAGTTAAGATAAAATTATAGAAACTTTGGTAGTTATCGAAGTGGTGTTTTTATTTAGTATTGAAATAATACAACTTTAATCATTTTAATAGCAAAAACCTATATAGGGCATACAATAGCCAGGCACTATTCTAAGAACTTTACATATATTATCATTTTCATCCTCACAACTACCCTATTTGCAGATGGGAAAAAGCAACAACAACAACAACAACAACAACAGCTAGAGATTACAAAGAGGTTAAGTGACTTACCCAAGCTCACACGAATAACAAGTGATGATTCTGATATTTAAACCTCAATAGTCTGGCTCTAAATTCCCTGATCTGAACCACTGGAGAGCTGGTGAAATGGGCCACCAAAATCACTGCCTTCAGATTTAAGTTGCCTCTGGGGAAAGAATAAGTCATAGGGGATGAGGATCCTCAGCTGAATAACAATGTCTTCATCATCAGGGGGTAAGAGTCATTTTAGTATTTCATCATGCTCCAGTGAATTTTTAAAATAAAAATCTGAACAGAGCAACTGAAATAATTATTTTACCCAAAATTTGTGCAACAATTTGAGAGCACATGTAAACAAAACCTTGCAACCAGATAACAGAACAGCAGGATGGGTAAGGTATTTTCTACACTTCTATGGAGAACCCTGGAATATGCATTAAAAAGGGGGGCCCTAAATAGGCATAAGACAGAGAGCCTGTCCAGTCTCTCTCTGTAGCAGCCCTAGCAGCAGGGGACAATCTTGCACAGCAACTAGCAGCAGTGACAGTAACAGTCTGGTGAAAGAGCACATTTATCAGACTTCCAAGGTCTGAAGGCCTTGGGATCAGGAGAAAAATACCATGAACTGGAGAACTATTGAAAAAGGGCCCCATGGCTGCCCAAAATCCAGAAGGTCGTGTAAAACTTTCACAGGTGATTCTCAAAACTAATTGAAAGTAAACTTAAAGAGGCTGGAGGTCCCGCATTTATGGGTGGAGATGAGACAGATGAATACTCTTTGTATCCAAAATTGTCATCACATCTTCTTCTCTCATGGATATAGGCTGGAAAAAAAGATTACATACTCATCCAAAAACCAATGATCTTTTCTGTACATTTGGGGGATATAGTCATCACATCATATATAATTAAAAAGTATTATGCATACTGAAACTCAGTTTGCCAAATAGAAAGTCCTGAAATTAAAAGAGAAAACTTTAATTTGATAGATGGCATGCCTTAAAAAAGAGTGATGAATGGAAGGTTATATTCCACTTTATAGACTTTAGATTTTACATTTTGCCATAAATTTCTGTGCACTAGATGATTGGCAGGCTAGAATAAGTCATCAGGAAGAAAGATATAATGACGATTTAGTGCGGACCTAAACATAGCTGAGTCATCAGCTGAAATTTCAATTTCTTTCTGTTTCTTTTAGATTTTAAATTAAATTTCACTGTTAAGAGGTCTCAGTACTAGGGATGTAAGAACTAGTTCTCAAATTGAAAACCCTATCAAGATAGAAGAGTTGACTTTTTAGTACTATATAATTATAAATTAAGCTTTTAATGGCCTCTTTTCATCATAGACTCTCTAAAATAGCTAAAAAATAGCTTTAATATATGACTCATTATTTTACATTTACAATACTAGTATTGTTATAATAATAGTGTCAAAAATAAAGCACTATCAGTGATGTGATTCTTTATTCTGATACAGAGTTGGAGGTCTTTCTAAATAAAAATAATGAGGACTCTGGAATAGAGTTGAATTTTAAAACATTATCCATAGGAATTATTTCTAACAAAGAATATTCTCGTGTGAAAAATAAGGGAGGGGGAAATCCTATATTCCTAGGTACATTTACTCAGTGTTTTATGTCAGTTAGAATGCTATCTCAGTCAAAATACCTCCTATGTATGTAAAATTATGGTTATTTCTAAAATTATACTGCTTTTTTCTTCAAGTGAAACCACATTTAAATGGTATTATTTTGACTTGCCAGTAGACACATAGTCACATAAAGTTTTATTTTATAAGACAGTGCTCAAAGTTGGCAAAAATAGTATTTTCTATAATTTTTTACTGAGAGAACAAAAAGTAAGAGGGACACAAATTTAAGTGGATATTTGTGCATTAGAAATAATTGCAGACTAAATAACTTATTCTTTTGGTTGAGGCTTCTATCAAGAAATGTGGGAGATATTATTGGATAGACAAGTATATATGCACTCACCTCAAAACTTATAAACAAAAGTTTTAATAAGATATTTTAAGAATCAAATTAAAAAATTATGATTTTGTCGGAGAAGAGGGTGGCCTTCTCCGCTCCCCACTGTGGCATGTGCTCGTCCCCTGATATCAGTGTACTCCGCCAAGGGGGAATTATCTGGCAAAAATGTCACTTTGCCCACTGTATTCAAGACTCCCATTCAACCAGATATTGTGAATTTCATTTCACACAGCTTGAGCAAAAACAATAGACAGCCCCATGCTGTCTGAATTAGCAGGTCATCAAACCATTGCTGAGTCATGGGGGTACTGGCAGAGCTGTGGCTTGAATTCCCAGAGTTTCAGGTGGTGGGACTCATTGCTCTGGCTAGGGTGCTTTGGGCAACATGTGCCGTGGTGGCTGCATGTTTGCACCAACGAAAATCTGCCACTGTGGCACCTCAGAGTAAACACAACACAGAAGCGAGATGCCATCTGTTCTGCCCTGGCTGCCTCAGCCTTACCAGCACTGCTCATTTCTAAAGGTTATCATATTGAGGAAGCTCTTGAACTTCCTGTGGTGGTTAAAGATAAAGCTGAAGGCCACAAGAAGATCAAGGAAGCTGTTTTGCTTCTTAAGAAACTTAAGGCCTGGAATGACATCAAAAAGGTCTATTCCTCTTAGCAAATGAGAGGTGGCCATGGCAAAAATGAGAAACCAATGTTGCATCCAGCATACGGGAGCTTGTGTCAACTGTAATGAGGACAACAGCATCATTAAAGCCTACAGAAACATCCCTAGAGTTACTCTACTTAATATAAGCAAACCGAACATTTTGAAACTTGCTCCTGGTGGCATGTAGGCTGTTTCTGCATTTGGACTGAAAGTATTTTTTGTAAGTTAGATGATCTTTACAGCAGAGAGCTGCCTCACTCAAGATAACTACAACCTTCCCATGCACAAGATGCTCAATACAGACTTTAGCAGAATCCTGAAAGTCCATAGATCCAAAGAGCTCTCAAAGCACCATGCAAGAAGACGTATCCCAGAGTCCTAAAGAAGAATCCACTGAAAAATCTGAGAATTATGTTGAAGCTAAACCCATATGAAAAGACCATGCTCTGGAACACTGTTCTTCACCAGGCCAAGAATACAATCTCTGGGTGGATAAAGCAGCAGCAACGCTAGAAGCCAAATCAGTTAAGAAAAGGGTTCCAGGAAAGAAGGCTTGTGGTAGGGAAGAAAGGAAAGAAAGCTGTTGGCATTACCAAGCAGGGGGAGCCTTTGAAGGGGAAAAAACAGGCTGCAGCTACCAAGAAACCAGCAGCTGAGAAGCCCACAGAAAAGAAACCCACAACAGAAGAAAAGAAGCCTGCAGCATAAATTGAAATTAGTTTATTCTGTAAAGGTTAATCACTTTGAACAGCTAATTTTGAATAAAAACCCAATCAAAGAGTCAGTGAGAAACATGAAAAAAAATATATGATTTTGTCAAGAATTGTGAAGGGTCTGAGGTTTTATCCTACTTGCAAGCTCCCAAGTTAGCCTGCCACAGTTTTACAGATGCTGGTAGAAGACATTGAATCAGAAGTGAGGGACTTTATCACCTGTGGCAGAGAAAGCAGCATGAATGAGCATCATGTTTTCACTGCTTCTCTTTGCCCCCAGGTCCAATAGAGCAAAGGCAGAGGCAGACTCATTTGGATCCTGCTCACAAAATGGGTTTAGAAAACTCAAGTTTTATAGGGACTGCTAGAAAACCTGCCCAAACTTTGCCCAAGGGGGAGACATTATCTTTATTATCCAGTCAGAAAAAAGTCAGCTGTCTAAACTAGAAGAAGGTATTACCTGTGTCTCCCAAAGCTGTTTAATAAACCAGCAGTCCCCAACCTTTTTGGCACCAGGGATCCGTGCTCCTGTGAGAATCTAATGCCTGATGATCTGAGGTGGAGCTGAGGTGGTGGTGCTAGTGCTGGGGAGCAGCTGCAAATACAGATGAAGCTTCACCTCCTGCTGTAAGGCCCAGCTCCTAACAGGCCGCAAACCGGTACCAGTCTTCATCCTGGGGGTTGGGGAACACTGTGACAAAAATCCTTGAAAAGAGTCTAGGATAAAAGATGTCCTAAGACATATAGAAACAAACTGGAGAATTATCCCTCAACAAAATATGGTATTGGAGAATTCACTTACTCACTGAAATTTATTTGTAACCTTAAAATCAATACTTACAGCAGTTTATAGTCATTTGCAGACAAGCACAGAGTGACAAAAAATTTGAGTTGCCTGACATTCAAGTCCCCAGCTAAGGCCAAATAAGGGGACTTGCTGCCACCTTGTTTCAGTCTCCTGGAGTCTAACAAGTATCTTATTATAGTGTACTAAGGGTCATGTTTTTTTCATTTTTGTGCACTTTTTTGTGTGATTTTGCTATTTAAAATGGCCCTGAATACTACCAAAGTACCGTCTACTATTACTAAATGCAAAAAGGCTGTGGTGTGTCTTACAGAGAAACTATGTATGTTAGATAAGTTTCATTCAGGCTTATGTTATAGTGCTGTTGGCCATGCATTCAAAGTTAGTAAATCAAAAATATATATTAAATAAAATGTCTTTAAACAGAAACAGCCATAAAACAAAGTTACATATTGATCTGTTTATGAAAATGTTATTACCAGAGACTCACAGGAACCTAACCCTAAATTTCCTCTCGGAACAATGATTTAGTATTCACTAATTCGGTGTATGAGGCAACTTTATGGACCATCACTATTGTGAATAATGAGAATCAACCATACAGGCAGCCACAGATGGCAAAACCCTGCTTCCACTCGTGTTCCTTTACAGCCTATCCTCAATGAAACAGCAGGAGTAATCCTTACAAAACTTAAGTGTGATCATGGCTCAGCTCTGTTCAGAATTCTCCAACAACTTTCCCCTTTCAGAATCAAACGCAAAGTTATCTCAATGGTCCTACAGCATCTGGGCTGCCCACCTTGCCTCTGTGGCTTGTGGCCTCAGCTTCTTCCACTCTCCCCCTTGTTTATTCTGCTCCAGCCACCTTGGCTTCCTTGTTGTTTATGGAACACTCAAGGCAGGTTCCTGCCTCAAGACTTTTGTACTTACTTTTCCTCTGTCTAAAAAGCTCTTGATACTTTTCCAAATATCTATAGGACTCACTCCCTCATCTCTTTCAGGTCTTTGCAAAAATGTTTCCATCACTGGTCAACCTACTTAAGTTGCAAGCCTGTCCTTCCCAATCCCAGTACTCCTCATCCCCCATTCCACTACCACCATCAGACATAATATAAATATTAAATATGTGTTTGTTTATCTACATTTTCCCACAATATGCAGAGATTATTGTCTGTTTTATTCATGGTAGCATAACCAGAACCTAGAACAGTGCCTGCCTCATAATAGAATTTTAACAAATATTTGTTAAGTAATGAAATAAAAAATCTCTTGGAGTTTTCAGTGACTGTCTTTTTTTGCAACAGGGTAAGTTCTATCTTATTCTGCTTATGAGGAAATCTCCTGACATTTCTTCAAAACAGGTAGATAAACATTGGGAGACACAGAGCTCAAAGATCTTGCTCGGGCTCAGCAAGGTTAGAAAGCTAATTGGGGAAAGGTAGCAGAGTGTTTTCAGCTGTCTTGAAAAGAGAAGAACAGCAAATCTCTTTATTGACAAGAATGTTTTTAATAGCATGAGAGTTGATATTAGACTATCAAAATGATTTTTTAAAATCCGTACTCACTCACCAAAGTGGTGTCTCTACAATTTCATCTAATAGTATGAAATCTAAATTAATCCCTCATGGACAAAAAAAGTGCTTTTTCTTTAGAAAACAAAACAATTAGAGTCTAGCCAAGCTGCCTACAAAACACAAACTGTTTCATTTAACTAACTGAGAACACACAGCTTGTTTAATTCCTAAATAAAGAAGCAATCTCCATTAATGAAAGGCAGGTCTCTTACAAGCATGTTTCTCTCTGCACCTAAAACAGGTATCAAGAGAACTTGTGTTCCTGTTGCCACAGATAGTCTCAGATAAATGGAGCAAATACCAGGCCAACTTTGAAACAGATGGTTTGGTTTGCTTTTAACTCTAATTCTGAGTTTTATCATCAGATGATTTCCTCATGCTATTGTAACCCAAATTTCTCCAGACTCACTAGTTGGAGAGTGCAACTAAGGCCACATCATTCTATAATAACTTCAAATACACTGGCTCATACCCTACAGAATATCAGGCCTCCAGCCTCCCTTCAATGTTACACAAAGTTATTACATGAGTTTCTTTATGCAGGTTATTTTGGGTGCTCATAAAGAGTCCTCCCAAGATCTTCCATCTGCCAATGTCCTCTTGAACCACTCGAGGGTGGCATTCTGGCTGCCCAGGCTCAACCATAAAAACACACATCCACATCAAGCATGCAAATCTCTGGGAGCCAATGCAGAGCCAATTTTCCCACCCACATTCCTCACTACGCTGGAACCATGCTGCAGCCCAAGTGAGAATGCTACTCTCCCGAGCTGGGTCACCCTTGGACGCTTTGTAAGAGCAGCCTTCTGTCTGCCTCTACTGGCTCAAACAGAAATGCATTTTGACAGACTCAGGAGCATGCATACATACATATATACATACATGTATTTAAATATAATATGACCCCAGGTAAGAGCCATAAGATATAGACAAAGCACTACTGGAATATAAAGGAGGTAGAGGACTCCGTAAGGGAATGTTTCATGATGAAAGGGGTATTTATGTTTCAGCCTACAGATAATCTATACATATCATCATTCTTATTATTTAATTCATAGCTAGAAAGTCCCTTTCCTCAGTTTCTCTGATTCCCATATTACAAGAAGGCAATCTAAAACTAATGTATTAGTGGACTCACCTGAATAATTTTTCATATGAAAAGTACTTACATATGGTGTCTCACTGAGAAGGTCTGAGAGATTACTTTGGTCTATGCTATGTGGAATAATCTTTTTCATATATCAGTTGGTTTAAAAAATATTTCTGCTCAGAAATAGCCTGGTTTTATGGAACCTGCATTCTAATGCTATACAGGGCACTAATCCAAGGTAAGGAAATAAATGGATAGAGTAAGGTATGGATCAATGGTTAATAATATATATATGTAGTGGTCAAGGAGACTCTCACATTAAGTGATGTGAGAGCAGAAACCTGAAGGTGGTGAAGGAGTGAGCCATGCAGTTATCTGGGACAGAGGGACTAGCAATGCAAAAGCCCTAAAGTGGGCATGATTAGCATGCTCAAGGAACAGCAAAGACAGAGCACAGCGAGCAAGAAGAGAAGTGGTCAGAATTGAAGTCAAGAGGTAGCCCAGGGCTACTTTACATACAACTTTATAAACCAATATCAGGACTTCGCTTTTTAATTTTTTTTTTACTGAGATACAATTGATATATAACACTATATTAGTTATAGGTGTACAACATAATGATTTGATATTTGTATATATTGTAAAATGATCACCACAATAAATCTAGTTAATATCCATCATCATACATAGTTAGAAAAATTTTTTCTTGTGATGAGAATTTTTAAGATCTACTCTCAGATGTGGTTTCATAGTGTAATGGTTAGCACATCTGCTTTACATGCAGAAGGTCCTGGGTTCACACCCCAGTGGAGCCACAGTCCATGGCCTATGACCATGCCACCCTGAACAAGCCTGATGTCTGATCTCAGAAGCTAAGCAGGGTTGGGCCCAGTTAGTACTGGATGGGAGACCACCTAGGAAGACCAGGTGCTGTAGGCATTTAAAAAAATTTTTTTTTAAATCTACTCTCTTAGTAACTTTCAAATATGTAGTGCAGTATTGTTAACGATAATCACCATGTTGTACATTACATCTCCATGACTTATTTACAACTGGAAATTTGTATTATTTGACCCCCGTTACTCATGCCAGTCATTCTACCCCCACCTCTGATAACCCATGGTTTTTTCATTTGTTTTTTGCTGTTGTCTTTTTTTTAGATTCCATGTATGAGTGAAATATGGTATTTGTCTTTCTTTGCCTAACATTACGCTTAGCATGAGGCCCTCAAGTTCCATCCATGTTATTGCAAACAAGATTTTGTTCTTCTATACTGCTATATAATATTCCATTTATATAATATATATTCCATTATATATAATAATATATAATCATATATAATAGGATATTATATATAATTATAATAGAATATTATATATAATTATATATAATTATAATTATATATTATTATATGCATAATGGAATATATTATATATAATGAAATATTATATACCAAATTTTCTTTATTCATCCACTGATGGACACTTAGGTTGTCTTTATGTCTTGGCTATTGTAAATAATGCTGCAATGAACATAGAGTGTATATATCTTTTCAAATTAACATTTTCATTTTCTTCAGATAAATGCCCAAAAGTAGGTTTGCTGGATAATAAGAACTTTGCTTTTAATTTAAGTAAAGTGGAAAGATTTTATCTCATAAAACAAAAAGTTTGAGCAGAAATTATGCTATCTGAATCAAGATTTTAAAAAATCACAATGAATGCTTTGTTGTAGGCAAACGAGAGTGGACAAAGTAGAAGCAGGGAGACCAGTTAAGAGGCTGTGTGACATATAATAGTGACTTGGACCATGATGGTAGTAGCAAAGGGTATATGAAGTGGTCCAATTCTGAACAGGTAAAACAAAGTTTGCTAATATATTGGATGTGGAGTTTGAAAGAAAAAGAATAGTCAAGCATGGTTCCTAGGCTGTTAGTCTTAACAACTAGAAGGGCAGAGTTGTCATTTAATGATACGGGAAAACCACAATCAATGGGTGAAGGAACATGTTGGGGCAGGTGGGGACACGAAAACGGGAAGATCAGTTCTGGAAACTGGAACCTTTGAGTCTTTGGAGTTCACCTAATTCAGGTTAGATCTGCCCTTGCTCTGCAGCTTATTAGCTCTTTGACCTTTGGCTTCAACTCAGCTCTTCTGAGGCTCAATTTCCCTATCTGTATCATGAGAATAATAGGATTCAATGTGTAGAATAGACTTGTTGTGAAGATTCGACAAAAAAAGCTGATATAAAGTACCTAAAATACAGATGCTAATAGAAGCTAAAATAAAACAAAACAGTATATATGTAAGCGATTAATAAATGGTGTTTATCATAATCTTCATGAGATTAGGTGTGAGGTTTCTTATAGCACTATGAGGATTATTTGCAGAAAACATTCTAAGATTGTTTTATGAGAAAAATTCTAATTAAACACTTAAGAGAGGTGATTGTCATCCTATATCATCCAGTTACAATGTTCATTATAACAACTTGTCTTTTACTTTTTAACTTCTTTCCTGGCTTTGCCATTCTCAGTATGCAGTGCTCTTTCATAGATGTTTTATTCGTTTTCTCATCACTTGGCCAAAAAACTAAATCATCAATCAGTCTGGTAGAGACTTTTGTACAAATAAGTAAATGCATTCTTGATGTTATTTTTTTGGATTTTATATACTTCCTTGGATCATCAAGTCATCAAAATACTATTTTGATTTATTTGTCTCAAAAATTACTAATTTATACCCTCCTTTCTAAACATCTTTACTCCTAAATACATTGTTATCGTAAGTTGGATAGTATCTAGTATAACTGACTTGAATTAAAAACCAAATAAACATATTCATTCCCAGAACAGACTGACCTACCATATTTCTCTGATAGGCAGTCACTCCATCTCCAACATCAGGGCCTGTCAGCTGCCAACATTTTCTAGATATGAAACTGGACTTCACTCTGTCCTTACTTAGCTCATCTTCCCTACTTCTTAGCGTGACATCCTACAGCTCATTTTAAGGTGGGTTTTTAATATACATTTGTACTTCATTCTTCTCACAAAGTCAGTCCAGACAGCAGTAAGAACTATTTCACTTTCAGTGTGCTTCATCACCTCAAAATCAGTTGTTTGTTGTTATACTTAGCACCTAAGTCAGGGGCCAATGAAGTATCTTTTAAAGCTGATTTTGATAACTCTAAGCTCTCTAAGTCTTACATTTATTATGTTGTTTGAATATACCACATTTTTTGTATCTTCTTGGTAATTCTTCCTCTTAAAGATCCAGCTTCATTTACCACCATGGCTACATCTTGGGGGTGAATTCAGTATTCCTGAAGAAATTCTTGAATTTATATGTCACCTTATTTTTTACTACTTCCTTCCTGAAATATCTCTATTCCTCACCCATGTGAAATTGTACTTGGTTTCCAAGATTCAGTTCTAACACTGTTTCTTCTTAAAAACAGCTTTATTCTGCACTTATTCGTCCCTACTGCACTTAACCAGAGTACAACTTGTAACAGAGTACTTATGTGCCTACCCTTGGTGGACCATAAGCCTCTAAAAAGCAAGCACAATAACTGGCTTATATTTTATTTCCCAAAATGCCTTGAATGTGATAGATGGTCAGTAAATGTCTGTCGAAATAATATATTTCTTTTCTTAATATTGTCTGTATTTTTCATCTGCTATGTCTTCATTGTCAGCATTGTTCTAACATAATTGTCCATGTCAATTTTATGCTGCTACATAGTTTCATTAATTCAACAAATTTTAACATCTTTTATATAGCTTTTAATGAATTAGGATTTAGGAATGCAGTGAATTAATGCATAATCTCTTCCTTGCAGGAGTTTAAAGTATGAAAGGAAAAACAGACCGATAAATAATAAATGTATTTGGTGGCATATGCTGACAACTGACAAGTAAATAATTTACTGTATTATGTGACATATATTGTGATGGAATGATACTTTTCAGAGTGGTATTTGGGCTGCTAAAGAGTTTCAAAGTGTGTCATTGCATGGAGTTTGTGTGAATTGAAGAGTACAGTAAATATTTTAAGCACCTAGAACAAGGCCCTGCACATGGAAGGCGCTCAATTAATGCTGTTTGTCGAATTAATTATATGGTGGCAGCTAGAAAGTAAATTCAGAGGACAGCAACAGAACATGGCTATTGGTTAGGCACTTTAAGTACACCATGATGTGGATGTGATTTTCTCAACTTGTTGTAGACCTCAGCTTTCAATCATTTATATCCTCATTTGAGAACTCCCTAGGGCTCACATAAATAAGATGATGAACATAATAAGACTAAGTAGTTTCCCAGATGATTAAAATGGCTTCCTAACAGCAATTTCCAGAAGCTTCCTAAAAAATATAACTACCTTTAAAAATGGATCTGCAGCATGAATGTAAGAAAGAAGGAAATAAACACAATCATTATGAAATTATTCTTAAATGTTAGAACACTTCTACAAATAATTATCAAATTTCAAGTTGGTATCAGATGTTCTGATCTGAAATAAAACTTTTCATCATCAGTCAGTAATTTACTTATTAATTGAACAAACATCTATGTTGAAAACCTATTATGAGATATAAAGACAAATAAGATGACCTTTGCCTCCAATTAGTTTATCCCAAACTATTGAAAGGAAAAATAAACAAACAATTTAGTATATCATGATAAAAATTAAGTCAGAGGTGTTCAGAGGTTTTTAATAGAACAGAGTAAAAGAGCATTTAAATCAGACTGAGAAGCAAAAAGGAAGGTTTCTTGAAAGAAGTGGTGTGCTTAAAATGATTTTGAAGGACAAAGACAGGCTAATATGGCATAACTACTAGGTAGTAGAACCATTTGACCAAGCACATCCAAGTTCCTGTTATAAATGTTAGATTTTCTTTTTTAAAAACAATTTGTGTTCTTCGCGGCCTTAGTGATATCCAAGAGGCACCACCTATGGAGAAGACATTCTCTACTGCCTTTGAAGAAGTATAATTCTAACATAAAGTATCTTTTATGGGCTTACATCATCAAAAGAGAATTCTGCTAAGATAGGTTTCATGGGGAGCAGTGTCTTGAAGAGTCAAGTGTAATAGGATAAACCATTCTGTCTGTCACCAAGATGTTATGAGAATAAATCGCAGTTACTTCTATTTCCTGAAAATGCACTCTTTAACCAGGTTTTGTGTGAATATACTTACTAACATTAAATTTTAGCCATAAAATTTAAGAAGTAACATTCTCTAAATATTCTAATAGCTTTTATTCTGTGACAAAGATGAGAACAAGAAATTTAATTTATGGAGCCACATAATCATTGTTTTTGTTTGTTTCTTTTTTTTTGTTTAAGTTCACCGTGTGAAATAAGATTTAACATAATACAGTTTAAGATAGGCACAGTGCTTTGAGATGAACTCCAGATATTTTGAACTGAGTAATTTATTTTTTTAAATACAACTATATTTAATACTAACATCAGATTTTTTCCTAGATTTTTATTTTTATTAGAATCTTTTATTTATGTATATATGTATTTGTTTGTTTGTTTGTTTGTTTATTATGGTGACATTGTGGTTAACAAAATCCAGTAAGTTTCAGGTGTACAATTCAACAGTAAGGCATATATATATTGCTTGTGTGTTCACCTCCCATAGTTAAATTTCTTTCTGTTACCACATATTTGACCCCTTTTACCCCATCTACCTCCCCGCCATTCCCCCTCCACCCTTACCCTCTGATAACCACTAGTCTATTGTCCATGTCCATGAGTCTCTGTTTGTTCTGTTTGTTAGTTTTAGGTTTATATCCCACATACAAGTGATATCCTGTGGTTTTCACTGAGTAATTTAAAAGCAATGGTATATTGTGGGACTATTTCTTTTCAAAATGATCAAATGAGCAATGCCTTTCACCTTCATTATTTTTAAGGTGTTTTCTTAAACTTTGGATGCTTAAAAAATTAACATGTTTCTCTTTATCCTTATAAAAACCAGAGACACAATAAATCATTATGTAGTAATTATGGCTACTAATACCTTGGCAATGTTTTAGTGTTCTGACTCCATCAGGTAATTTTTATAATTTTGCATATACCTTAAGCCTTCTCATAAAATATTATACACTTCTCTTCCTTTATCAAGAGTATTTTAATCTGAAATAACATTATGAAACTGTATTATTTTACTGTGTTTTAATACTATGATACCATTAGATATTATTGATATGTACATAATTATTTTCTCCTACTCTCAATGACCTTTGAGCTCTATTATCTGATTTTTATATTGTACTTTCTTCTCTTTGCTATCAGACTATTTGCCCTCACTTTTTATAATTGCTATTGCTACCTCCCCTTTCAATATTCTCTTTTATAATATGTTATTTCAAATGTAATTTATTTCAGCAAATATTAATCAAGGATATACTATGTATTACTTACTGTACTAAGTGCTCAGGGTTCAAAGGTAGATAAAACATAGTCCCAGCCTTAAAAGAACTATCAGGCAAGAAAGAAATAGAGACATAAAAAAAGTAATTACAATTCTGTATGCTAATTGCCATGAATAGAATTTTATTCTATAGCCAATGTGGTTTGTTTCTCCCTGTCTTTTCCAATGTTGGGTGGACCAAGACAGGATGGAAGGGCTTAGCATCAGTAGACAAGGGAAGTAGAGTTATTTATAGTATATTTGTAATATTTGCTAAAAATAGAAGATAAATAAATGTGTCCAATGTTGTCTAAAATAAGAAGAAACTACTCTTAGACCAAAGACACTACCCTAGTTTATAAGCTTTGCGAATTTACTTGTAACGTCATTTTGACTAGTCGGGGTCTTGTTTTGCGTACTTTTCTGCAGCAGGTACAAAATGGTTTGGAATGCTCAATGAGTAAAATCCTAGTGAATGAAATGTTCATGCCTTTACTCTGAGAATTTGTTTTATATTATATTATAGTACATATATTACATTTGTTATAGTACATTATGTTTTATTGCTACCATCTTTCCACTGTTGGATTGCAATTTCTAATGAGGAAAAAATTTTTAAATATTAGACATATATGTAGCCTCTAAGTTAATATGGGGTCATGTTTCTAAATATGCTTTCTGTATGAGACACTTCATATGGATGATAGAATCACATATGTAAACCTTATAATCATTCATAGCAAATATCTCTGAACATTAAACAGTCAACCTACCAAAAATTTCTGGTGGCAAACACATTTGTCTTTTCATATCAAAGAGTATTATTTGCTTAAAGTATAGTACAACAAATATTGGTCACATTATTATTATTATTATTAAAAATAATATCCTACCAAATTTATTTTGGACACTGCTGAAATTGCTACATATTTTGAAAAATTTTAGTGATGCACATGAAACTACACTATCAGTAAAGTTTTAAAAAATAATAAAACTTTCTGTAATATATTCAGTCTTTGAGCTGGCTAAATTTCAATTTACCCTCAAGGTTAGACTTTTGTCTACTTTACCCCATCACTTTGCACAACATTGACCTAACACTCCCACCAGTTACTTTATTTTTTCATGTAATGATTTTCAAGGGAATGGATGGAGAAGGTACATCCATTTTTTCAGGTAGAATGTGTAGTTTAAAGTCATTTGTTCTCATAATTTTTATATTTCCACTCCACATTTCTTTCACTGGGTTCCCACTAGACTATACTCTAAATATCCAGAGCCCATAATTCTCTACTCAAACTGTCCTAATTCCATTTTCTGGGTTTATATAGTCCATTCTCTCTATGCTTCCTAAGGGATGGCCATCTGTAGAAGTATGGATAGAGTGTGGATAAGCTCCTATTATGACCACATGCATATTGACAAGGCCCACATGGTACAGGAAAGAGCTGAAAGTGGAAGGAGAAGGCAATGCATCTCCAATTGAAGAATATATTTTATTTTAAATTTTGACAGCTTGACTTATAACTTCAAATATTTAGAAATGCAGTATGCCAGCCTCCATTTCTACTTTTGCCTCATGTTCCTCAAATATTAAATGTTTCCATAGATTTAGAATTTATTCCCACAAACATTTTTTTCTAATTTTAGGACTAATTATTGTTGTTAAATATTTTACCGTGGAGAGGAAAATATACTACTGTGTACTGCAATCTTTTTTGAGTCCTTTAGTCTGGGCAAAATCCCAACAGTTCTCTATTATTATGCCACCTGCTGTGCTCTTGCTTACACTGCAGCTGTCTAACCCATTTTGAGGTAGTCTATATCTCACACTGGGACAATGTTGCCTGATAGGCACAATCCTCTTCTCCAGCTTAAAAAATAAAAAATTATAATCTCTTTTTTCTTTGGTAGCCAAAAATAACCCTTTTTTTAAAATGCTGAATGTTAAAGGATGATAAGGAGATTACATAGTTAAAGCTTTATATTTGAAATCATGTCTATATTAAACCTCTGTAATGATTCTGTAATTGTAAATAACATAGAAAACTATTTATCAGCAGAAGAACTAGTTTAAATTACTTTCAGTCTTAATGAGAATGTGAGGAGACTGAAGTGCACTACACATTGGCATTTGTACAACTGGCAGCTTGGCAAATAGCAGCAACATCCCCCTACTTATATTCATCAGATAAATTACTAACACAAGATATTAAACAGAGCAGGTATGTCAGTTAATCAGCTTCTTTCATTAAAGTTGAGACTATCACTTTTATTCAGTGCTTCCTTACATCAGGAAATATTTTATGTGCTACAAGTACTCCAAAAAAAGTAGAAAATCTACTATAAATATTTTATGTTGGGATGAAAATGGTTTTAGTTGTCCATCTTTGACTTAAAAGATTATGTTAAGACTTTAAAGACCTTCCTACCTCAATGCAAAATATTGCAAAACCAGATCACAATTATTGCCATATCCTGCATTTGCATAGAGCCTTTTTATTCCCAGATTTTGCTTTCATACCTATTTTCTCATCTTTGCATCATGACAATCCTACATGTCAAGTAACATATAACACAGATGTCTCACAGTCACTTTAATGTTTTCACTAACCTTCTTTGATTTTCTTTTTATTCATTGTTCCTTGAAAAGTAAACAATTTCAAACTTTCTAACAAATATAGACAGATCTCTTGTTTAAATCCCTAGACTATCTTTTAAACAAGTCCACCCCATAGATGAAACAAGTCACAGACATTCAATTAAAAACAGCCTTGAATATTCAATCCTTTATTAAGCAATAATCCCCAGGAGTTGCAAAGTCAAATGCTTTCAATAAATAGCAGTTAACAAAACTTATGAAACACTATAAAATCCTACCTCTGTTCATGTGATCAAATTCCACATTTGCCTACTTATACTGCTGTTTAAGTGCAGTGTGTGGCACACACCCCTTAGAGCACCAATTAGTGACCCCACCCTCTCTAGCTCCTGCTTTTCCTCTACACATCCACCACTCTGCACTTTTTCAAACTCATGGCTTTTGTCTTCCTTTGTGGACTCCCCAAATTGCTCCTTTGATTCATGGAATATTTGGTTCTACAGTTTTGACACTTTGGCTCTATCTTTTAAACAAAGTTTACTACTCTACCAGCATGCCAGGTGTTATCATCAATTTGAAGTATAGAGTCAAATTGAATTCTATCCATCTTAGGTATAGGCACTTCTGGTGGATCTTTCCTGTTCTGACCTTCTGTCAATCCCCATACTTTTGAAACACAGATAAGATCATCACAACCTGTATTAAAATTCATCACTACTTTAAGTATTCAAGCTGTTTTCAGTTAATTATATTTAAATGACAGGCCATATTTGAGTAACATATTTTAGTGTATAGCGGTGAGGTATAATGATCTATAGTCTTCAGAATTAATCCTTTTCCTTTAAAAGAAAAAAAATTAATGGGCACAAAATTTGCTCTGTATCAGGCTTCGAAACTTTCTTCTATAATCAATGATAAGTATGAATATATAAGAACTCATTAACATCTCATTCCCTGTTTTGATTTGAATTTAAACTCTCCATCATGGTTTAAAAGCAGAGTATCTGATCACATTTGACCTCTCAAGGTTTGAAAGTGAATATTTTTTCAGATTCCTCTAAATATTATAAGGTACAATAGGTTACTTCATTGTTATCTTTTCTTATATAGAAAATTTGGTTCATTTAAAGAAAAAAGTCCAAATGGTATCTCAATAATCTTTGAATAAATAAATAAATATATTTTCCTTATTTCCAATTAGGATCTAGAAAAAGAGTCTGCATTTTTTTTGGAAATTTTCAACTATATATTAAATATATCTCCTACATAATTAGAGCTTTATTATTATGAAAGTTTCTCAAGGAATGTGTTAGAGATAGATACTTGGCTGGTGGATAGATTTATCTCGATTTATCAGTATATTTATTATAGCCTATGGGATTTATTTATTACTCTTTTATTACTAATAAAAAGTCATATATGCAAAATATAAATAATAATGTTGAATCGATTATTGACTAATTTTTCAACTCTTTTAAACATCTCACAAGCAACATGGACCTATCACGTGTGTGTGTGTGTGTGTGTGTTTGTGTGTGTGTGTGCGTTTCCCTCCTACATATCAAGGGTAATAAATTTCTTAGAGAAGGAAATAAAGTTTGGAGTAACTTAGAAAAAACCTGAGTTAAATAACTAAAATTACATCACATTACCTAATAGTCTTTTAACAGAAAGCCTATCTGAAAATCACTTAGAGGATAATAGTAAGTTGTAGATAGTAGTTATTAAGAATTGCTTATGCCATAATAGTAACTTTTATGTACATATTTTAATAATGAAAGGTATCTGGCTCTTGAAGTTATAGTGATAGCTGAGATTTATTGAGCACTTACTATATATTAAGCACTTAGGAAAATGCTTATCATGTAGGAATTTAATTTTTGCTGCCACCCTCTGAAATAAATACTAGTACAATCTTCTTATCTTGTAGATAAGGATAGTAATGGTACTTATTTTAAAAGTTGGCTCAGTGAATCCAGAGCTCATATATCTAACCACTCTTCCCTGATATTTTTCAAGAGTAGTAAAAGACTTAGGAGAGAAAGGGAGCAGGAAAGGTGAATGGCTCATTTCTCCAACTTGGTATTATTACTCACTTAATAAGCTTCTAAGTATTTTATACTCGTTCATGGATTATATATGTTATTTTTTTCAAGGTTAAATTGCAAAGTAAAAACAGTATTGTACAAGCAATAATAATGGCTTATACTTTCCACCCCAAAGCATTTCCTAACCACAGGTTGGAAACACTTTCCATGCATCACTGAAAAATTGCTTCCTTCAACTGAATAATGCAAATGTTTATTAGCACTTAATAGCCTCAGACAGGACAGTGTTTTGAAACTCAAGAGTAATTTAAAGTAAGCAGAATATGAATATGCCAGAGAAGAGTTATCATATTTCAAAATAAATTGTTCAGGAACTCACATTCACAGTTTATCAATATTGACTACTGCTAAAGCTAGTTAGATAGACCAATGGAACTTTTATTCTTTGTGTGAAAATGATTCTTAAAAATCTGTGACTTTGGACAAATCAATTAATCCTCTATGGTCACTATCCACTGAATGCTGAGAAGTGTGTTGAGTTAATTAGTGTTTGTAAAGGTATAAAATTCTTAAGCGTGTACTAAAATAGAAATGTGAAAAATTATTAGCTTCAGGAACCACATAAAAAAATAAATCTTCACCTTCATATAACTTACATTTCAGTGGGAAAAGATGGGAAATAAATTCTGAATACTACAAATAAATAAATTATATAAAACATTAGAAGATAGAGTGCTACAAATAAAAAAGTAAAAAGTAGGGAGTTATGGATTAGCATAAGTAGTTTGCAATTTTAAAAAGGGTAGTCAGGGAAGGTCTCCTTGATAAGACAGCATGTGACTGAAGATTTGAAGGAAATGTGGAGGTGAGTCTTGCAAATATTTGGGGAATTCCCAGTGGGCTCACCTAGTCAGATGGGTATATACCTGGTATGCTGGAAAAATAGGCCAGTGCAGCTGGAGTGGAGAGAGAAGGAGAGAGGTGGAGGATGAGGTCAGAGAGGGCATCATGGCCAGACCGTTTGGGCTCTGTAGGCCACTGTAAGAACATTGCCTTTTACTCTGAGTGGCATGGGGAAACATTGTAAGGTTTTGAGCACAGAAGAGATATGATCTGGCCTCTTGCTTGAAAAAAAAAAAAACTGTAAGTGGAAAGGCTAGAAACTGGGAGAACATTTAGGAAGCTATTATGATCACCTAGATGAGACACGATGTTATCTTGAACATAGTTGATACCAGCAGAGACAGTGAGAAGTGTTCAGAGTCTAGAAATATTTGAATATTGATAACTAATGAGTTGGATATGGGTCTGAGAGAGAGAAATTTATAATGAAATAAGAGAAAGGATGTCTCTCAAATGTTTGCCCTTCACACCTGAACAATGAAGACTTTCAAGAGATATGGAAAAGACTGCAGGAAGACTAAGTTGTGGTAGGGTCAAAGGGGAAAGATCAGGAGTTTAGTTTTGGACATATTAAGTTTGAGATGCCGATTAGGCATCCCAATGGAGATGTCTTAGGCAGTTGATTATATAAGCCTGCAGTTCTGAGGAAAGTTCCTAACTGGAAATATAAATGTGGGAGTTATCAATAAAAGAGAGGAGGGCCAAAGACTGAAATCTGAGGCACTCCCAGGTTAAGAGGTGAGATTAAAGGCAAGAAAAACAAAGGGCACCCGTAAGGAATGGCCAGGGAAGCAGAAAAAAAAAAAAAAAAAAGTCATGTAGCTTCCTAGAAGGCAAGTAAAAAAAAGAAAATTAAGGAAGAACTGATTTAATGAGTAAGATTTAGAATTGACCACTGGATATGTATGTATGCTAATCGAAGTGATCTCATAGAGAAGGAAAGATGATATAGGGGAGAAAAATAATCAGACAAGGAGAGAAATCCATAACTAAGGATTTCCTTGAATAAGAATGAGGAATTGGCCTTTGGGAGAGAGTGACACTTCCTCCATTGTAAAAGAAGGGAAGGAGACACTCTTAGGCAGGTGCAACTGGTTTGAATGGCAGAAAGATGGACTTCATGTCTGATAGTTTTTGTTTGTCATTAGAGTATAATTTGAGTCAAGAGCTGTAATGAGAGGATAGAGGGGGTCTAAGAGGTTTGATTATGAAATTTCTGTCTTAGCAAAATCAAGGAGCTGGAAAAACATGGTCTTTTTTTCCCCTCTCAATAAAGCCACAGTGTAGATCCCTAAGTACTTTGTTCGCTTTGTGGGGTAGAGATAAAGATTGTGTTGAGTTTACTTTGGTCAAAACATACATTTCCAGCTTTATCTCTGCACTACTAGCTCCAGTCAGGCCATACCCCTAAACACATCATGCTATCTTTGATGCCTCCCTATCTAGACTCATGCTGTCTCAACAGCCTGGACTGTTCTCTCTCAATAATGCCTTGTACATCTAGAAATTTTCTTCTACTGCTTCCTGAATATCCACACTGCTACTTGATAATTGCTAGAAGCAATTAATCATTCTATATTCCTGGCATTACAAGAAGCATTTTATGTATGTTATCTCATTGATTCTTTATAATAATCTTGAAAGGTAGATTATTTTATCCTAATTTTATAACACAGTTCAATAGAGTAGCTCAGTTAATTCAACATTGACACTTTGTGGAAAGAGATGTGAAATGCTTTGTTCTACAGTTAGTGGGAGGGACAGTATGTTTGCTAGGGCTGCCATAAAATTACAGAGGACTTGGTGGCTTGAACAACAGATTTATTTTCTTATAGTTCAGGAGACTAGAAGTCCAAGATCAAGGTATCAGGAGGATTGGTTTCTTCTGATGCCTCTCTCCTTGGCTTGAATAAGAGCATCTTCTCCCTGTTTTCACCTGGTTTTCTCTTTGAACCTATCTGCATCTCAGCTTAATCTTCTCATAAAGATACCAGTCATATTTGATTAGGGCCCACCCTAATGACTTCATTTTAACTTAATTACCTCTTTCAAGATCCTACTTCCAAATACAGTCACATTCTGAGGTACCAGAGATTGAAACTGTAGCATATGAATTTGGGGGCACACAATTCAGCCCATACAAGTGGTTGAGAGCACAAAAAATAGAATAATTGAGTATAATATTGTTTTACTATAGTGTTAGTATTACTAACTTGGTTATTCTAGCTTTCTATAAGACTGAGTTATTTAGCCTCAGTTTTCTCAATTTTATAATAGACATAATAATGTTATTATAATGGTTAAATATGATTTTTCCATACTTTATTCTTTCATTCACAAAATGCTTATTAGATGACAACTCTCTTGAAGTTATATATGCTTTTGTCACTGCAGATTTAAGAAAATACAGAAAAGTTAGAAAGATAAAAACAAAATCCCAATAACATATTACTCAAACTGGTAATACTTGAATTTATTTCATTCTGGAATATGTATGAATATGTCTACACATAACTATAATTTTACATCTTGCTTTTCTCTTAGTATTATAGAGTACACATATAAGTTTTTAATAAACATTTTAAAAATCTATATAACAGTTTGTACAGTGGCTATGCCAAACTGTATGTATGCATTCCTCTTATTTGCTTTTATAAAAATCATTGATCCTATGACATGATTTCATTTATGTGAAACAGTGTTATGGGATATATCTTTGCTATATATACTTCTGCATTATTTAAAGAGTATGCAGTATTTCTGGAATTTACAATATTTTAAAATAAACTAACAACATTTCAGTGAACACATTTGTGTATAAAACTCTTCTTAAACTTCAAATTATTATCTTGGCATAAATTCCCAGAAATGTATTACTAAATCAGAGGATCTGAACACTTTGAAGCCTTTTGATGAAACTGGCAAATTACTTTCCTAATGAGCTGTCATGAGTAAGTTCTTGAGGAAAATAGTAAACAATTGAACCAGAAAGTAACATTCTCATCACAAAGTTAAATGAGCTTGGCTTATCAAAGTTCAATTCTAAATACACCCTCTTAACTCTTTCTATCTTTTCTTTCACTGGAAAAATAAAACTAGATAATCATTCCAATAGAATGCACTAAGTATATAAATTAAGCCTTCATTTTAAAAATATGGCAATGTATACTCATAAGATCTTCTTATAGAAATATGTAATTAATGTTTGGCTTTTAATAAGCACTTGAAAATTTTTCTCCAGTTACCAAAGATTTGTGCAATAGCTTTTAATATCAAATTATTTCGTTTATTTCAAATATGAAATACAAATGAATGTCATCTTTAATTTATCCCAAAATATGTTTTCATAGTAGATTTAATTGCTTACTTTAAAATTTCTAAAATAAAACTTAATGATGATCTTCTTTAGACATTGACAAATGACAGACTAAGACAAACTTTATTCAGAGCTTGAAATAATTAAATGCTTCTTTTCCTATTTCCTCAAAAGATAATTACCAGAAAATTAAAACCATGTTGTAAATGTTCTATTTTTGTTTCAATGTGGGTCGATAGGCCTGGGTACAGAAATAAATAAATAAATAAATAAATAAATAAATAAATAAAATTTACATAGTTCACAACATTTGAAATATTAAACTAAGGAGCATAGCAAGGTAATACAGAAAAGAAACTAGGGTTTGGCTACAGACAGACCTGAGTTCAAATCTCAGCTCTGTGACCTAGAATAAGTTATTTAAGTGTGCTTAGTTTCAATATTTTTCACCTGTAAAATAAATAGGGAATATAATTATAACAATTTTTAACATTATAATTTATAAATGCTTAATAAATGATAGCTATTATGTCTAAATCAAAAAAGATATGTGCTATTTCATATTTTTAAACTAGAAAATAAATCATAATATCCATTACCTGAACTGGATACTTATGATTATATACTAGAGACTATTTTACTTTCATTTGCATCTAAGCATATGTTAACATATATATATATATGAGAAGATATAGAAGATAAGATATATTATGTATAAGATATATTATTATATCTTATATTTTATATGTGTGTATACACACTGATGTATTTATAGTGTGTGTATATACATACATCAATGTATATATGTATGCACACACACACACACACACACACACAAACATCAATCTCATTCGGAATGCATCTCTCTAGATAGATAGATGTGTCCCAAAATATTAAAATGAGAATCTCTATTACATATCTTACATAATTTTATATGTTTGTATAAAAAGAAATATATATTGATATATATATTTATTAACATGTAAACTATGTGTGTGTGATTATAACAGTGCTGACTACATTTATTCATTCATTCAACAAATAGTCATTGAACACTTACAATATGCCCAATATTGTTCTACGAACCATAGATAAAAAATAAAAAGAGACAAAAATTTACAGAGCATACATTCAAATGAAGAGAAAAGACAATGAAAATACAAATGAGTAAAAGTCATAGTATGTCAGTAGGTGCTAGGTGCTAAGAAAAAAATAGACAAAAAGGGAGATAAAAAATTAGGGGCCATGTTGCAAATTTAGCAAAGAAGAAGGCTTTATTGAGATGTTGTTTGAGTAATGATGTGAAGAAAGTGTGAGAGCAAGCCATATGGACATCTAAGGTAAGGGCTTCCCAGGCAGAGGGAACAGCAAATTCAAAAGTACAGAAGTAAGAAGATGTCTAGAAGAGGCCCTACAAACTCCTTCATGGAGGAATTACAAGACTTTGATGAGTTAAGTACATGTGAAACACCAAGGAATGGATCTGTTGCATAAAAAGAGCTCAATAAATTTTATTTATTATTATTATCCATAGTTCTTAGCATTAGTCATTTAGTTTAATAATCATTAAATAATATATTTATATTTGTTTTGATAGTTTCAATTTGTATTTAAGTATTTGGAATCATGTATACTCAGCCCGATGCCACTTAAGCCATTGTGTAATTTCTTGTCTTAATTACATGTAATGTAATGATATTTTCTTATAAGAAAAGACAAGTTCTATCTTTCTTACTACATTTAAAGCTCTTGATTCCTCCTGTATGCAGCACATGATAAATATTCATAGAATTTTCTTCATTGAATAAGGGAATGAACATGTTATTTTCCAGTAACTATTAACATTTTTTGCAGATTGGCCTCATTTACTAAACTGTAGTTAACTGTGTTTTCTCATGCAGATTGTAATTTGGAACACCCTCATTAACTCATTTATTAATTTTTACGATTGTCTACAAGTATCATTACTTAGTGTAACATAAATGTGGTGAAAAGATGCTATTCATTTTGGGAGAATAGTTATAAGATAGATTGTTGGTGATTTCCAGTTGAATTAAAATCAGTACATTTCAACAAATCAATCCATCTCTCCCTGAGTTTGTCTGTTTCTTTTAAATAGGCATACTAAAGGTTTCTAAAAGTTGATTTTGCATTAACAAGGAATTCTCAAAGTACACAGGTAACATGTTTATTAGCTTCCAGAAGCAAAGGAAAACTCTTAAGGCCAAGATTAGTGTTACATTTAGAAACTGTATAATTCATAGTATTATCTGGGTGAAGTAAACTGAATATTTTTTTTGACACATTTGACATCTGCTTCAGCCAACAAGACCCTCTTAATATATATAATATTGGAATCCAAAAAGACAGAGATAGATCGCTTTGGCTCAAATGAAAATTGGTTGAAGAATTATGTCCTGAAAACTACATAGCCCCTAAGGATAGTTCTTTGTGAAATTACCAAGCTGTTTTACTTTCCACTTAAAGTATTTGACATCAAAAAAGTTTTCATTTTATATAGCAAAAAGCTGAAAAAGCAGTCTAAATAATTTTTTAAAGGAAAGTATATATTTTTAATGGTACAGTCCTTAGTTAAGAGTATTAGCATATAATTTTTTCTGTACCTATACAATTCCACACAAAAAAAATTGAAATGCTGTGGCAAATTATTATTAATGCTATATTATTTTATGAGACAAATAGAGAGATTTAATTTTACACCATCATTCAATGACCATAATGGTGTGTGAACATAGATAAGGGACCACACACCAATTATTCAAGACCATAAAAACCTGAAAAAAATACTGTGGAAATATCTCCCTGGTATAGAACAAAACTTCTTTTTTAAATAAGTAGATTAAGTAGACAACAACTGTAAATCAGCCTTTAAAAGATCATCAGTCCCAGAATATCCAAGAAATATAAATAAAGGCAAGAAACATGATTGGAAAACAAAGAGCAAAGAACTATATAGATCAAAGATAACAATAGCTAAAAATGCCCTAAGGGAGAGATGAGAAGCACTAGAAGAATTTAGTCAAAAGGAAGGGGGATTGTTTGCAAATATTTGCAAATAACACCTCTGACAAGGGGTGAATATACAAAATATATAAAGAACTTATACAACTCAATGACAAAAATCAAACAATCCAATTAACAAACGTTCAGAGGGCCTGAACAGAAAAGTCTCCCAAGAAGACGTACAAACAACCAACAGACACATGAGAAGATGCTCAACTTCACCAGCTATTAGGGAAATGCAAATTAAAACCATAATGAGGTACCACCTCACACCTGTAAGAATGGCTATTACCAACAGAACAAGTAACAAGTGTTGGAGAGGTTGTAGAGAAAAGGAACCCTCATTTACTGCTGGCGGGAGTGTAAATTAGTACAGCCACTATGGAAAACAGTATGGAGGTTCCTCAAAAAATCAAGAATAGAATTACTGTGTGACCCAGCAATCCCTCTTCTGGGCATCTACCCCAAATTTTGAAAACATTTATGTGTGAAGATTATATACCCCAATATTGATTTCAACATTATTCACAGTGACCAAGACATGGAAACAACCAAAGTATCCTTCGATAGATGATTGGATAATGAGCATGTGATACATACATACAATGGGATATTACTCAGCCATAAGAAAAGGTGAAATACTTTCATTTGTGGTAACATGGATGGATCTTGAGATAATTGTGCTAAGCAAAATAAGTCAGACAGAAAAAGTTGAGAACCATATGATTTCACCTATATGGGGAAAACTGAAAGCAACAAACAAGATGAACAAACAACTCTTAGACACAGACAACAGTTTAGTGATGACCAGAGGGAAAGGGGAGGGGAGTAGGTGGAAAAAGGTAAAGGGGGTCAAATATATATATAGTGATGGAAGGAGATTTGACTTTAGGTAGTGAACACACAATGAAATATACAGGTGACATATTATTGAACTGTACACTTTAAACCTATATAATTTTGTTAACCAATGTCACCCCAATAAATTTAATTTTTAAAAAGTTTGAAGTAAAAGGGGAAAAAGAGGAAGGGGAGTTTGAGACCAAGAAAGAAAAGAGTAAAGCTAAAATTTGAGTATCAGAGAGAGAGGAAACAATTCACAGGACATTGAATTTTGTGCTCACCAATCACTATATACATCTCTCATCTTCATACTCAGCCCATTGCCCTTGCGCTTTCTTTTCTGCAATACTGAGTGCAATGGAACGACATTGGAGGTTAGAAATACTTTGGTGCATTTTTTTCATATGAAGCACTTAACCTCGGGTTTGTGAATTGTTTTTTAATTCATCCAAAATTTACCTACCATTCACTTTGTGTAGAACTGAATTATATTGACACAACCCAAATAACATAAAATACAAGTAATCTATATTAAGAAGTATAGAAATAAAAAAGACAGAATGCTTATAACCAGTTGTCAGTGTAAATTTTCTCCTGTACAAGTCAAATAATTACTACAAATTTGCTTTTATAAATAACAGAGGAAAGAAATGAACCAGAATGACTACCACAATGGAATGACAGGAGTTCAGTACACCAATCTCCTGCCATGTTCTATGATCAGGGTAATGCTGTGTTAGATTGCTCTGAAAATCACTTAACATGTTGTCAGTCTCAGGCTTTATTTATCTATGTATGTTAGTCCTTCAACAGACAATTACTGGAGAAGGGCTCAAACCAGTTAATTGGAAGACAACCAGAAACCACTGGACAAGGAGAATAAAGTGCACACTTTACCAATTCTTAGACATGTATCTTCGACGAGTTATTTAACCTCTAAGCCACTAACTTTCTTCTCATCTGAAGAAGGAAATAATGCCCTCTTCTTATTATTGGTTATGTGCCCATTTAATGAGATTATGCCTTTGAAAATGCTCTGTAATTTGTTTTTAATATATTCTAAGCCAGAGAATATAGTGAGATTTCTCAGTAAGATGGCACTAATTTTACAAAGAACATATTTATACATTAGTTAAGGTGGGCTTCTCATATAAATCGATAACCATAACCATTCTGCTTAATTTAGTAAGTTAATGCTTACTAAATTCTATTGCCAAAGGCAGCATATTCTGGACTTTTTCCTTAACTCAAGAGCTGTAACCTATTTGAGATCTGCACACTGACCACATTTCTCACTTTTCTATATTGTCCATTCTTTACCTCAGCTGGCCCTGATCTTTGCCCTCTTCCAGTCTTGAATCTCTTGATTTCTTCTCTTTACTTATCTTGGCTTCTCTCTCAAACTACTATTCCACTTCTGCATCAGCTATCACCATTTCGCCACCTCACATTCAGTTTCTTCTACTCTCAATAATCAACTTTACCACTTCTAACATTTCTAAAACTTTTCTCTGCAAAAATAGAAATGACTTTCTAAATGTCTTACTCCATCCTTTCTTTCTGGTACTCATGCTATGTGACATTACTGCAGGATTTGGTACTCCTTGACACTCTCCTCACCTGGCATTTACAACAATGAATAAAAGCAAATTGACATTCACATGGAAGAATGAAAGAGACTAAAATCTTTGAAATTGTCTTAAAATGTTAGTAGAACCTTTCAAATAATTGCAAAATTCCACTTCCATGTTTCATATGAAATTTGAAGCTTGAAATGCAATTAGCCCCATGTCCCCTGTCAAAATCCTCAGCATCTCTCAAGGTCTTCCTCAACTGTCAGTTTTATCCACAAAGTTTTTTCTGTCTCCACTAAAAACTCCCTCCTCTATTATTACAAATGTTTACTTTTATCACAACATATATCCAGAATCGTAGTATTTTAATTGTGTTTAAACTTGCCTTAAAAACTTATACAGAGGTGATAGAAACACAATGCTTTCCACACTATTCAAGAATGGATTTTTGAAGAAAGAATTTGTGTCAGAGTTCATTAACCCACTGTAACTTTCTAAGCATTCTTTCATGTAAATAATACTAATGTTCTTATACAAAAATGAAAATACGAAACTTAAGACTGTTCATTGGCTTTACAAATATAAGCAATTAAACTTTGGATATTTAAAAAACTCTAGGTTTATGGACTCAGAGATGAGGATTTTAACATGACCATTTTAATGAAAGTGAGTGTAATTGCTTCTAATATTATGATTTCATGACTGAATTAGAGTAGATAATTGTTTCCACAAGCAGTGAGAAACAATTCTTTTCTGAAAGATTGACTAGTTTGTTAGTTCTTAGTCAAATCCTTCATGCTCTATGGTAAAAAAAAAAAAAAAAAAAAAAAAATAGAAGCACATTAATAGGCTCATCATTCTGATTCTTGTAACAATAAAAAGAGTTTGTAGGCTACATATCAAGTTGAAGAACTCAGGTTGTCACCATTGGGACAGATCGGAGCTCGGTGTCGCCCCAATGATAGGAGGGAGAGAGATTGATAGCAACGGTGCAGACCTGTAGTTAGCATTTTTCCTCAGTTATTCCTCAAATGATGCAGTGAAGAATCACAAGTCATTGAGATTTAATAGTTTTATTAAAAATATATTTTAGAAAGACAAAGAATGCCCCAAGGAGGCCCATGGAGAAAGACAAAGTTTGCCCCAAGGAGACACATGTCCCTGATGCTATAACCAATACAAAAGGGCCAAAATGGCCACAAAAGGGCAAAAAGCCCACAAAAGGCTGAGAGAGAGAGAGAGAGAGAGAGAGAGAGAGAGAGAGAGAAAGAGAGAGACCCCAGAAAGGGAAAAGGGAGGACAACCCAGAAAGGGCAAAAAAAAAGGGAGAGCCTAGAAAGGCAAAAAGGATCCAGAAGTGGATATGTCTGCCTTATATTTGGGTCATGATGGGTGGTTCCAAAGGCATTCCTAGGTGATTGGAAAGAGGTCATTTTGATTGACACCTGATTAACACTAGGCAATAACTTTGCCTAGTGGGCATGTGCGTACTCAGAATTTTACTACCATGAGGGTGTTCTTTAAGCAGTCTCTAGGCTGGGCTCCAATTCCTTTGTTCCCCCTGTCACTCATGTCTGACTAGCTACCTAACAAGATTATATAATCTAGTGCCAAATGACAGATATGACAAATGACTGTCACATTCACTTGAGACTTCAGGAATTTGGTCTAAGTTCATTTTGTCCATAAGCGCTTTCATTTGTAGTCAAAGTAAATGTCTACCATGCCAGAAATCAGTTACCATCCATGTTTTAATTTATAGTCAAGGAGAAGATACAATGACAAACACCATAGAATATGAGTCAGTTACTTCAAAAACAAACACCTTTTGTTTTCTATTTTTAAAATTTCTGGGTTCTAGTTGTATTAGGTCTATGCTTACCATAAAAGTTTACAAAATATTTTTGTTCTATGCACTTTCAAAACTCTTAATTATGACTTTCTACTACACATCCCAAAGAAAGCAGTCAGATATTTCAGGTTCACTTTTCAACTTTTTGCGGGAAGCTTTTATAAACAACTATATGGATAATTTCTTCTCTCCACCTTCGAAATGATTATAAGAATCACTATGAATTTCTAAATGTGTGTTTGTTTTATTTTATTAAATTAGATATTTCTACTAACAACCCATCTATATAGTAAATTAATACATATAACTAAAAACTTTTTATAAACTTTTTTTTTTAGGCGAGGCAAACCTTGGTTGATCTCACAGATTGCAAGGACCTTGTCAGCTTACAATCCCTTATTTTATTTATTTATTTATTTTACACCACAGCACCTAATCCTCTTAGGTGGTCTCTCACCCAAGTACTAACCAGGCCTGACCTTGCTTAGCTTCCAAGATCAGAGCATTTATAAACTTAACTAACTTAAAATATTTTACAATCAACACAACAGCTTGTCTCTGCAGGATTTAATAAACCGTACTTACCCACACTGTCTGAGAAAGATAGAAGAGACTCTGATATATATTTATTATTTTTATAATAAGTACCTGAAATAAATATGTAAAAGTAAATGAGGGTTCTAATTCTAGTCACAGGAATGAAATGTGCTACCTGAGGTGATAACTTGAACTGAAGTTTCATTAAAGATAAAAGCACTTTCGTTTTTAGGTTCTGAAATAGGTCTATTAAGAAAGCAAAATTATATTTAAGATTCATTAGTAATGGGGTAACATAAAATATTGTAATGTTAAATTATAGCAAATTTCAATTTCATTAGGAATAAGCTATGTTTCAAAGTTTTTCATTTAAAAAAATTTTTTAAAGAAGTTTGTGTTTGTCTATTTAACTCTGAAAGTATTCATCACCAGGTTATTTAAGGATCACACTTAAAACTGTCAACTAAGAGAATTTTATTTAAAATGGTTAATATGGAATGATCAGGTAAAAGCAAATACTCTGGTAAAGACAAGTCTGGGTTCAAGCCTTAGTTCTGCCACTTATTGTGTTACTTTAGGAAACTTTCTAGACCTCCCTAAGGCTAAATTACCTCACTTGAAAGTAAGTGACCACAACTTTGCTTTTGGTGGTTGTTAGGAAAATTACATGAGAAAAGAGGTAAAGTAGTAAGTAGGATGACTCTCAAGTAAATATTAGCTTATCAACTCATCAATACCTATTACTATTACCAACTCGTAAATATGTTACTATTATTATTTTCATTTATTAATTAATTCGGCACCATTGGAATGATAATTAATTTAGCACCAATGAAGAAATATTGTTAGAAGAAACATTGCAATAAATACTTGCAAGTATTACAAGAAATACTGTTTTGCAAGAAGTATTTGAGAAAACAAATTGAAAAAAAGATTGTAAAGAGAATTATCTTTTTTTTCTTTCTTTTCTTTTTCTTTTTTTTAAATACAGATATAGGCCAAGGAAGATGCAGTTTGAGTGCAATAGTTTTGGTGAAATAAAAATAATTTTACAGCTAAGACTCAATTTGAACATGTCAAAGTTGTTAACCTTAATGTAACCATTTTTATGGGTTCATTAAGTTATTTGCTACTTTCAAAGAGTGAAATTGTGGAAAGAACACTGGTGTCGAGCTTTATTATGCAAGAACTATGCTGGACATGATTTCTCAGAAGAGTCCCATAAAACAGCAGACTCCAACCTTTTTGGCACTAGGGACCTATGACAATCTAATGCCTGATGATTTGAGGTGGAGCTGAGGCAGCGATGCTAGTGCTGGGGAGCAACTGCAAACGCAAATAAAGCTTCTCTCACTCAACCGCCGCTCACCTCCTGCCGTGGGGCCCGGCTCCTAACAGGCCATGACCAGTACTGGTCCACAGCCCAGGGTTTGGAGATACCGCCATAAGATATTTCTGTCAATATTTTGAAAATGAAAACCTGAGGGTCAAAATGGCCAAGTAGCTTGCCCAAATGTCGCATAGCTGGTTAGTTGAAGAAGCCAGAATTAAAACCCAGGTTTTTCTAAACCAGAAGTCCTTTACAGTGCTCTATGTATATGATAATATGATTCTGAAAGTGAGAATCCTGAGTGTGAGAAGCAGAGTCCTGGAATATGAAAAGCTAAAGAGGGGAAGAAGGATTTTTGTTTTAATAAAATAATTTTTTCCTTAAAGTTGGTTGTAATTTATGTTATGAAGTTCAAGAAATTATATGATATTCAAGCTTTCTCAGTTTTATATGGTTCAAAACCTTGTGAACCAGGAATCCAATATTAATGTTAACTAAGTACGTACTCTGCATGAAGTGTGACTCATGTGCTCAGAATCGGGACTTTAAACCAACTCGAATTCAATGCCTTTCTAAATATAAATCCTTATTCAGCTGGATTAAATATATCAGGCAAAAATTTATAACACAGTAAAGATAAGAGATTTTTCAACAGCAAAACTCTAGAAAACAGGATCAACTGTACTTTTTTTTAATTATCCTAAGATAATTTAATGTCTGTGCTTTTATTATAACTACCTAGTGTCTCACTGTACATTTTGATTACTTTCAATCTTCTCTCAGTATATGACATTATGAATAACTCTAATGTTGAGCATGTTTTTTCTGCACTTTCCTATATAGGCGAGTGGGGAGATTTCTACATATAAACCATATTATACATAGCTTCATTGCTATGCATAAAGAAAACTTATCCTAACCCTGTAAGGAATTTTGGGTAATTTTTCATTAATAATCTCTTGAGCAACTTCAGTTTCACTATGAAGAATGCATTCTTGAACATTTCAAGTAACTACCTTAGTTGTCATTTTTTAAAATCACCTTAGAAAACATCTGAATAAGAAAGATGGCTACTGTAATTTGTGAATGATACAGCTAGAGTGCAACGAGTAGCTCATTCCATAGTTCGTCATTCATTCTCCAGGGTACATTAACGTCTTTCCAAGAGCTTGGTTATAGTTTTAAAAGGAGATAATTCTAGGAAGAATATATTTTTGAAGCAATTACTCTTCTTTTTCTCACCCCGAGCTCCATGCCCCTAGGGCAACTTTATCTAAGGGTTCAGGGCATGATCTAACAATATGAAATAGTCTTGCTGCTTAAGCAAATGAAGCATTAAAGCTGCTTTGTATTCTTGCAGGCGATCCATGTTCATACCGTCCACGCAGTGGTGCCTGCTGCTCGAGATGGGGGTTGGAAGGGCGATTTTGAAGGGAATTGCGTGGTTGCGCCATAATGAATCAGTTTCATCTCTGAATGACTCCATATGCTCTTGTAAAGCTACCAATTCTTTCTCTTGCTTCCCCCCCCCCCTTCATTTTAATGCCAAGATGAATTGATCCTGGATTGCTGCTTCAAACGCTGACACCACTGAATATGAAGGTGTCATTGTAAAATGAACCATTGCAAATTCTTAATAAGTAACCTTCACAGACAGTTATAGTTTTTGACATTTAGATATAGACTTATCCTCAGTGAAGGAAGCTTCCTTCAGTCCATGCATGCTAAGAGGAATAAGAAATAAAAAGTTGATTGGAAAAAAGGCAATTCGATTGGTATTAAATATATTTTATTCCTTGCTATATTGAGCAATCATATCACATGCCATCTGCACTTCTATCTACTAGAAAAATGGGAAAAAGAATGATTTGAGATCAAGAACTTTATTTCTACAAGAGTATAAATGATCTTAGAGCTAAAGCTTACAGTGCTATCTGGAGGAGATTTAAGGTCAGACTTCAATGAAAACTTTTTTGAAATAAACTGTGTCCAGGGGAAAAAATATTATAAACCCTGTAGAACACATGCTAGAAAAACAATAACTAAAATGCACCAAGGAAATCATTTCAGACTGATTCCCTTTTATAAAAAGTAACATGTCCCAGGGACCCACTTTCTAGGTTCGAATGAGTAATGCTTAGAAAACAATTTTATATTTTGTGACTCAGTTTAAAAAAAAGAATAATGGAATTTGAGCTAAGATGATTATTACAACTTATATTATCTTGAACACAGGAAACATACATTATTTTGTTAAATTCAAGATTAACTTTTTTGTCTTTACAAGTACTGAACAAAAACTTCTCAATGAGTTTTGCTCTAAAAGTGTGGAACAACTCTGCAGATTTAAGATATTTTATTAATTTATATTCTACACAAATGACCTATAGATTTAGAAGATGCATTAAGTAGTCTGACATAAAATTTGGTCTTATATTTCTAGCTGTGAGCAACTTCTATATGGAATTCATTAACTAAATTTATTAGAGTATTCCTAGAGAATAGTTATTCTATGCCACATTAGTGTATTGTTTGACTTTTTTATTATTAACTTTATTCTTATTTCTTCAAATGATTATTAATAATGTAAAGATTTCAGAAAATTTCAACTCAGATATATTTTGTTCAATGCAACTGAACTTGTTATATATAAATTGATTTCTTGTGAATAGATTCCATACACAAGGGATGCCTAGATTTAAAAGAAACATGCATTCAGAGCTTTTATAAAACATATTATTATTTTCCATAGTAATCATTGATTTGCATAATTATCTATTTATTTTCTCTGAAATTGGATGAATTAGAAAATTTCAATCTCATTTGCCTACTCTTCCTTGGTCCAATCCATTACCAAATCCTGTTGATGGCACCGCATATATATTTATCAAATTCATCCAAAAAGTGGAGAGAATCAAATAACAAATACCAATGTACTCAATAGGCCACTTAGGAAATCAGACATTATAAATAAAAAACCTTGACTCTAGTCTTATGGATCCTACTCTCCTTTCTCTCCTCAGAGGTCACCTCTGTCCTACCGTGCATGTTTATAAATGTATTAATTTATAAATTTAATAAATGAATAATTTAATAAAATAAATTTAATTAATTTATAAATACAATTTTTTTAATGTTTTCATAAATAATGTATCATGCTTTTCCAAATTGGAACTAAACTCCAAGAGATTTTTTATTTCACTATTTAACAAATATTTGTTTAAAATCTATTAGGAGGCAGGCACTGTTCTAGGTTCTGGGTATGCTACCATGAATAATACAGACAATAACCTGTACATATTAGGAAGAATGCAGATAAACAAACACATATTGTGTTTTTAAAATTTATCCATGTTTGTATACAGGTAGATCTGTATCAATATTTACATTAGATATTGTACAGTATTCCAATGAAAGACTTTTAAAATGTGCTTATTATTTTATTGATAGATGCTTGTACTGCTTACAATTTTTTGCTATTACTATAATGTTTAAATGAACATTATTATACACATCTTCTTTGACAAGGGTACAAGAGTTTATCTAAGAGAACATACCTGAATTGGAAATGCTGAGTTTATGGCAAGCACATTTTCAACATTATTGGCAAATGGCTTCCTAAATTATATCAGTTGACAGTGCCTCAGCAATTTATGGAAGTAAATTGCTCATTTACGTTGTGTACCCATTTGACAGACACTGTTCTAGATACTGAGTATATAGAACTAAACCAAATATACAAAATTTTCTTCTTAAAAGAAGCTTGCTTTCAAATGTGGTCAGAAAAAAATTTTTTGCAATTCCATAATATCTCAGATGGGAGAAGTACTATAGATAAGAATAAAGCAAGGACAAAAAATAGAGACTTCTAGCATGAATGATACAGTTCTAGAGTTATTAGAGAAAACTATACAGAGAAAGTCATATTTGAACAAAGAATTAAAGAAGATGAGGAGAAAAGCCTACCTCCTCACTAATTACTACCTATTACCCACTTTTTTAATTCATCTTTAGTGAAATAGAAGTGAAAGTTGTCTCATTGAATTTTTAGGTGGTTTTTTTCCTGAGATTGAGCATATTTTCATGTATTAGTTTTCCATTTGGGTTTTCTCTATTGTGAATTGCTTATTAATATCTTAACTCCATTTTTTTACTGTGATATTTTCTTATTATTGAATAATAGAGTTCTTTTCATATTTTAGAGATACTATTCCTTTGTTGTTTTTATGTGTTGCAAATATCTTCCACTATTTCATGGTTTAATTCTTCACTCTCACTTTTTTTATATCCTTTTATGCACAGAAGTTCTATTTTTACTGTCATTTCCTTTTTTAGAATTTGTTCATCTTTTCTTTATGATTTCTACTTGTTTTATCTTGTTTAAAAATCCCTCCCTATCCTAAATATTTCTTCTAAATATTTTTATTTTTGTTTGTTTTTCACATTTGATCATTAATCTACTCTGAATCTATTTTTGTGTGTGGTGTGAAGTAATAATCCAATTTAAAGTTTTTCCCATGTGATTAACAAATTATCCTGTCACCACAGTTATTTTTCTAAAGTACACATTGTATCCTGACCTAAATGTCATTGCAGAAAGAATTTCCTGACCATTCCTGCAGAGTTATATCCCACTGTTGTATGTGTTGTAACACCCTACAATTCTCTTTCTCAGAATTTAAAATGATTTTAAATAATTTATTATTTAAGTATTTTTGTTTAATTTTTAGTTTTACTGTTCCTCATCCCCAAAACTATAAACCTCACGAAGTTATAAAACATCTTTTAGTCAAAACTATAACTTCAATTCTAACATGGTACCTTGTTCAGAATAAGTGACTATACATGTGTTCAATTAATCCATAAACAAATGTTATTTCAGTAATATTTGAGATTACAATTGCATTGATTTCTGATACTTCAAATGTTTAATAAGGCTAAAACAACCATAAATTTTCTAATATTTATGTGATTCTGTATAAACTCTCTAGGTATTACTTAAACTCTTAGTATAAATATTTGACTTTTTTTTTTAAGGCTGCCACTCATATAACTAAGCCTTTCTTCCCAAATTGAAAAGAGATTAGAAATACCACAAGTATCTGATGTGCAAGTAAGATAAATAAAATCTGTGACATCAGCAATATGTCATTCTACATCTCACCTAACGATGTATCTACATTTATATAGAATTGTAAATAAGCCATGTTCACTAATACAAGAGTATATTTGACCTCTTGGTTTCTTGAAATCAGTCATCCACCTTCTAATAGAATCAAATGAATTAAAGTTAGGGAAAGTTGGAAAATTTTTTCCAGTTAAATAAGGATTCTCCAATGATCCTGGGGGTATTACTTCTTTAGAGTTGGAATACATTGTGCAGTAGTATTTTCCTTTTTAATAAAAACTATAAGTTCATTTTAGAACCAGTTACTCACCTCTAGCCTAGAATACATTAATGTTTCCAGAATTCTGAGCTGTCAGTTTTGGATATTTTTAATCTTCCCTTGATAGTGCTTCCTCTTTTTAATTTCCTACCTTTTTAAAAATAAATAGCTGAGGAGTTGAGGTGGCCTTCATAACTTTGACAAACTAAGGTCTTAAATGGGGAATTCATTTATTTATTCACTCACTCAACAAATATTTAATAAGTACCTCTATTCCTCAGCCATCGTTCTAAATGGTGGGGACAAAATGGTGAAAAGGAGATGTAAAATTCCTACATCAGTGAGGCTTGTATTGTTCCAAAAGGATACATTATAAAAGAGAGAAAATGGCTAAATTATATAATGTTAGTAAGAAAAATAAACAGGGTAATGAGAAAGAGAATGACAAGAATAGTGCTATTTTAGATAGGGTGACCCAGGAGGACTTGGAAAAAGATAAGCCTTAGAACAAGAAGCTCACTCCATTTTACTTTACAAGGCTCAAAAAGAAATCTGATGAAGCAGTCCCTGTTCACTTGGATCGAAGTTTCCCACTCCAAGCTCTCATTTAACTAATTCACTCCTGTTCTTTCTCTACTCTCCCCACACAATTCCATTTTCTCTATCAATTTATTTTTATAAGCTATACAGAATCCTTAATCTATATTGGTATCTGTATACTTTGCCATCTTTTCAATCTTCTTATTTCTTAAATATGTGCTCATTGCATGCATTATATAATTCCATACACCTGGGGTTAAATTGCATTTACTTGGATGTACAAGAGCGAGTATGTGTACATGAACATGTAGGCAAGAGAAACAACACTGTATACATACACATGCATTAGAAATAAGGGATAAGGAAATGTTGAGGGAAACAACTATGCTGGGCATTGCTAGATAATTCTTCAATCATTATTTGTTAAAATTAAATTATCATTGCAGTGCCAAAACACAACTAGGGCCAGAGTTCAGAAGTGTTCTTTTGGTCAGCTGTGGGTATTCTATAATCTATGAACAAATTACTCAGTATCTTCCAGACAGATAATTAAATATTTCAACACTACTATCAGCTTAACATCTTATGCACTTAAACAACTCTGGCTAAAAAGACAGTTACTATAATAATGGGGTCATTTTTTTACTGGTTATACTCAGTGCAGCTTTTTAAAGGTTATCAGTTTAAAACAAATGGCCATTACTTACTATACATATATTCATATCTATATTTATACATATTCATAT